>CM044442.1:14751424-14778434 GCA_024363595.1 Xenopus borealis
GTGTATATATATATATATATATATATATATATATATATATATATCGGACAAAATGCACAGTGGTTTGACAGTATTCATGCTTCAAAGTAATAGAGAAAGCATGAAAGAAATTAACGCTATCTCATAGCACAAAGCTATTGAATGTCCAGGGGCGATAATCATTTGGAACTTGCTCGGTACAAAAATCCAGCTTAATAATGTTAGTCAGGTAGTATTTTCTACCTTATCAGCAACTGCAGATGTAAACAGAAGCTGATAGATACTACACTGCAGGCCGAGATGAAAGTGGAATTAAAAATTATTTCCTGAAGATACTGGGTCTGGAAATACTCTATGCAATAGTAATGATGATTACATGGGAAAAAAAAACCTAAAATCACTAAAGATTCACAGTTCACACATGAATTTCAGAATGATTTGCTTACAAATACAGGCCAAAAGCCACAAACCATACAGTATGAGAGATAATGGGGAAAATATAGAATACTTCTCATTTAAAACCGCTTATCTTTACAGTTTTTTCTCTTTTATAAAATATAATGGTATTTCTATGTTTGACTCAAGCATTGTTCAGCTCAAGCTTCCTTTTTACATCCATCATTCGGTCATGGGCCCCATTTCTTAATAAGACTGTTACAGATATTGAAGGACAATATTCATTTGATCTTTTTCATGAAGATTTCCCCTTAAGGAAAAGGGGAGATTTTGTGGTTGAATTCTAAAGCCTCAGGTCTCATTAAGGTGTAAAAATGGCAATGGACCCTGGAAATGAGGTTTAGTCAGTGCCAATGCTACCCCTTGAGATGTTCTTTTTTGTTAAATAAATTATGTTTTTTATCTGCATCATACTTTGGAGTGAAATCCAGTTTGTGCCAGCCTACAATTGAACATAAAGTAATCAGGGCTGGTTCCTAATTTAAGGAGCTCCAGAAGAATCATTTATGAAAGCAGCTACAAGTATAGTCATGATAAATTGTTGCAAATATTGAAGTTATTCATTAAAGGCACTTGTGCCAACTCCTTGCATAAATGACTTATTAGGAGTAGACAGATGTATTTAGTAAGCAGCCTATAGCTCCACAATGGAGTGTGGTTAGCACCTTGTTGATAGCCACCAACTTAGTGATCCATTGGTTTAAAAGTATATGTAGATCTAGGCACATTCAAGGCACAGACTCAGAGGATACCTTTCCCATAGAAAAAATAAAGGAAGGAGAGGTCTCCCCTTTAGATAAGAGGAAAATAACTTTCATGTAAAGCAGTGTAGGTGGTTCTTCACAGTGAGATCAGTAAGGTTGTGGAATGCACTGCCGGGTGATGTTGTGATGCTGATTCTGTTGATGCCTTTAAGAGGGTCTTGGATGGTTTCTTGGACAAGCATAATATCCAAGGCTATTGCGTAATATCTACAGTTAGCGTGTTATGTATATATATATATAAATATATATATATATGCATATATATACAGTAGTTCAAAAACAAAAACGACAAGCACC
The DNA here is from genome assembly GCA_024363595.1 of Xenopus borealis. NCBI lineage: Eukaryota > Metazoa > Chordata > Amphibia > Anura > Pipidae > Xenopus > Xenopus borealis. The sequence goes on from CM044442.1 coordinate 14,752,921, forward strand.
ATGGGACTTTTTAGTAACAAAACATTTTGTATTATGACATATTATGTAACACTGACATTTCGGTCCCCTTGGTGCTGGTCGTTTTTTTCTATTGAACTACATATTCATTGAGTCTGTGCACAGGGGCCGGAGGGGCCGAAACGTCAGTCCATAGTTCCTAAATAAATGTTTTTCAATTATTTTAAGACCTGAGAGTGCTGACCTTCTTCCAGTGTTTGTATATATATATATATATATATATATATATATATATAAACGCCCTTTTTTTAATGAAGCAAAAAACAAATAACGTTTCGGCTGGGTCCTTAGCCTTGCAGGCATTTGTATAAACACCACAAAATTGCTTTGAGAAAGTGCCACTTTGAGAAAGGCTAGGCGAAACGTTAGTCGTTTTTTCTTCATTAAAAACTTTTTTTCATCATAAGGCCATATGATTGCTGGCTTCCAGGGAGTTTTTGTATACACGAATACATAGCTCTTCACCCAGTTATGGTTATATAGTTATATTTGTGAGTGTATAGGTTTGTATGAGTGGGATATGTATACTGGAGGTTCATTTGGAGGGGTTGAACTTGATGGACTGCGGTGTTTTTTCAACTCAACTTAATTATGTCACTACTATATCTATGTAACTACTGTATCTAGTTACTAAATATATAAACAGAAAAGTTAATCTGATACCACTGAACAGGTCTCATGCCAATAAAGTATTGGAAAAGCAAGTTCCTAGTGCAGAATCAAATCTATAAAATGTTTCTACTGGTTGGGTTGAGGTCAGTAGAACATCATTGACTTCAATGAACAATTATGTTTCATGCTTTTTCTTAAATTAAGTTCAAGGTATGTATCGAATTGTAAAGACTTTTTACTCTTCATGCATTGAAAGACAGTATATTATTGAATTTTGTTTGTAAAGAATGGAGAGTACTAAACACTTATCATGTAGCATGTAGCATGAAAATTAAAGGATGAAAGGTTAAATGTATATATAGATCTATTATATACAGTATATATTATTTTCCTCCATGATGCAATGTATACATACAGTAGCTCATTCTGAAAACTCAGAGAAACAAGACATTGGGAGGGTTCTATGTACTCTTTTTGGTTCTTAAGACTAATGATGAGCGAATCTGTCCTATTGTGCTTTGCAGAAAAATTCACAAAACTGTGATAAAATTACAAACTGACGAAAAATTTGCAAAACACATTGGAGTCAATGGCAGCAAAATTTTGAATCTCTGGATTGTATGTGTTCTTGAAATTCCTGTTTAGACTTTAGTTTCCCATATAGTATATGTAATGTCATGGAATAGTCAATAGATAGTCTACAGTATTTATGTCATGGAAAATATGGAAGCCTGGGCAGCTGCACCCCATCTGGAAACCCTCATCTATAGACAGAACCAGTGAAAGTGCAGTGTTGTATGCACGAGGGACAGGGGGGTAAACCCCTATGCCTGGCTGGGGATTTTTAAAGTCTAATTCCCCAGTGGGGGTTTTTTTTTTGTGTGCATATTCCCCATATTTCCTGGCAAATATGACATTTTCCCATTGACTTTAACAACATTGTTTTTTTTTTAAGATAGCTTTCTTATAAAATTCAAGTGTGTTTTCTGTGAAAATGCTGAGAAAGAAAGCCTAGAGTGGGAGTCACATTTTTTTTCTGTAAACTAAACAGGAACAAATATTTGGCTAGAACAAAGAAAATTCATAATCAAGCAAAGCCACCGCTCATACTAATGAGAAATACAAAATTATACATGCTTCTAGATACCTCAGCTACAACATTTGAGTAGCAAAAAATTTCTATTTCTAACATTTTCTATCATTTCTTAGTAGGCATTATCTTCCAAGACAAAGCCTTCTGGGTGCATCTTTTCATTTCCTGCAAATTGCAGCTTTCAAGTTTTCTGCAGGTGTGGTGGCATTACCTGTACCCTTTAATAGCAGCATTCTTTATGTACAGGACCGGGTTTACATAACGGCCACCCCTAGGCTTGCTGCTGTTCATCGCCCCTGTCCCTCCCCTTCATTTATGCACACATTTTCACCACCAGGTCGGGAGCACTGGGAATTGGCGCATGGGAAATTTAAAAAACTATTGAATCTCATGATCAGCCCAAGAGCTTCGGATTTCTTTAGGCTTCATGACGCCCACTAAAATCTTGGCACCCTAGGCCTAGACCTTGGTGGGCTTTCCACAAATTTGGGCACTTACTCTATTGTTTGCTTTCAAAGGTACAGTATGGGTGCGCTTCAAAGAGACCTGTTCACCAGGGTCCCAGCTTTAAACACGTTTCTCTCCAGAGACAGCAATCCAAAATTCTTGCTTAAAAATCGCATTTATTTATTCCATATTGGGCAGCATATGTGTATACATATATTGGGTATCATATTCTTGAAGTCCAAGTGTGTTTGAGGGTAGAGCCCATGTCAAGGTGCAGAATTAGGCAAAATCTTCCATTGCTACTAAGCTCTGTGCCTCTTATATTTTTCATTATTAGTATATAATCTGCATATTTCATGTATACACTCTTCAATCATACAATGCCCTAGGCAACCCGGGTGGCCAGCCCACTACCCATGGGGGTAGTGGGTCTGACCATGACTGCATACATGCACAGTAACAGAGGGTCGGGTGAAGGAGGGGAGAGTGAAAGACGGGAGGGTGGGAGGGGAGGGTGAAATGAAGGGAGGAGCAATGGAGGACGCAGGTCAGTAAAGGAGAGGAAAGGAGGGAGCTGAGAGCAGGTGCAGGTGCCTCTTCAGCTTACCAATAGTTCTGGGCCTGCTATCGTACACCCCTGAGGAATATATTGGCACAGGCAACAATAACATTGTAACAGGGTTGCAGGACCCACCTTGACTCTTTGAAAGCTAAGGGATTTTTGTTTTACTGGAAGACAGGGTTTTTTTTCTGGTTGCTTCAGTTTTAGAGAGGTTCTCAAGTACTAAGTCTAACACATCTACTGCCATGGGAGATTGGGCTCTCAATTTGCTTCTATACCTCTATAAAAAAAGAACGTTGTAGCCTGATCCTCTTTTTCATGTTCCTCTTAAAAGAAAAAATCCTGCCTGATGCTAATATTATAGGTCTATCCCCTTTCAATTATAATATCCACCAACATTTTGAATATACAACTTTAGTTGTCTCCAACCCAAAATATAGGCTACTCCTGTCTAAATATCCAAGTATGAAATTTTTTGTCTTTGTCTGTGTCCTGAATGGGGAGATTCTATCCGGTCTTGACTTTTGGACCTTTGATTTATCTGTTGGGCCCTCAATGTTCACCTGACTTTGCTGCTCTATATTCCAGCTTGGCAAAACTGTTTATCAAGGTCTGTAGATATTCCATAGTATTATAAATGCATCATTATTATTGCACCATTCATCTGCTTCACCATATTTACTGGCTCAGATTTTACACAAACATCTTGTTTTATGTAGTTGTGATAATCTACCTGGTTGGAAGCCTGGAAAGCTACACTTTTGACTGTACACTAGACCACTCAACCAAAACCCAACTAGTTTATACTTACAATGTTCATTCTTGAAAAACAGTAAAGTCCTTTGTTTAGATCTTGATGAACACAACAATCACCTATTAGAGGCTGCAGAACTGTAATTGTGTATTTGAATTGAATCGGGCATTCCATTGTCACCTGAAAAAGTGAAGAGAAGAAGAGTTGAATTCATAACAGAGCTGTTCTTTGTAGAAAGAATCCTGAGATTTTAGGTCAGTGACAACCATTGACTGTCATCGCACTACACTGAACAAAGGTTCCCGCGTGAGACATACAATACTGTACAGCGACTGGCCTGCTTATGCAGTGATGTAGATAACAGGTTATTGGCAGGCGTTTTACTGAAGGTGATAAAGTAGAAAGAAATCTGCCATCTCAGAAATAATCAATATCAAGCCCGTACCACCTGCTGACAATTAATCTTCCATTTCAGGGAGAAATCAATGCTCCTTAATGTGAAAGCATTACATATTGCATTATAAAATGAAAAATAAAAAGACAAACCATTATACACACATTGTATCAACATTCAACTATTTGTGGGGAATTTGCAAAGGAGATCATCAGAAGGCTGAGAAATTAAATCAGAATGACAGAAAATCACATTATAGTACAGGAGGTAGAAGAGTGGATTTGGATTTGCCCTCAGATGTGTTTCTGTTACCCACCAATGAACCATAAAGGAATTTTAATTCCACATTTTTTTTATTTTTCAAGAAGTAGGATTTAGATAATTGATTGTTATCATTACTGAACATTACTTTCACGAGCAAACTCACTGCACTACAGTCAATTCCACAGTCAGAGATTACCTGAAATTATTATTATGTTATTCGAAGTTATAAAAGACACAAATCCATCAAGCTCAACTGACTTTCCGTTAACCCAGAACTTGTTATCCAGAAAGCTCCAAATTATAGGAAGACCATCTCCCATAGACTCCGTTTTATCCAAACAATCCAAATAATCCAAATTTTGAAAACGTATTTCCTTTTTTTCTGTAAAAATAAAACAGTACCATGTATTGATGCCAACTAAGGTATAACCAAGGGAATGCAATATGTTTCATTAGCCTAAAAAAGTTCACAAAAACCATTGCGAGGGTTAAAGTCCAAGATTTTCCTTGTTTGCATCCTTTTTGACTGATTTCAGACCTCAATTACTTCCTCGCAAAGTTGGTTTACTCTTTTGAGAGATGGATTTCAGTGCAGAAGTCTACTGGAGCAGCACTATTAACTGATGTGTTTTGGAAAAAAAAAAAAGTTATCCCTTTAACTGGAAAATACTTTTTGTAAGACTAACCTACACAAGGAGTATGGCTATTTTATGTGGTTTTTATATAATGATACAGACATTATTTCCAATAAGTCTACATTTTTGCAGCTCAGCTTACTTTAGAGAGGTTTTTCATCACTTTTTGTGTTTGTAAAATACAGTGAGTTTGGAGCCCCCCACAGAACCGGTGCTAGAATTTCAAGGAAACTACTTTAGAGCATATTTCTCTTTACATCTCAAACCTGACATATTAACTAGAAATTAATTAAAATCCATTAATAATCTCCTAGGGTCTACAAACAAAATTTCAAATGCTATGTGGCACTTATAGATGACATTTCTATCACCTTAGAACAGTCAAATCATGCCAAATGTAATAATAGCTAATAGCGGCTAATGAGATGTATAAACACAAAGTGGATTGTTTAGCAAAGCCTGCTAATAAATATGCAAATATATCCAAATGCCTGCGGTTAATTTGTAAAAAGCCACGGACAAATTGCAAGTGCTGTGAAGTCTTGGTTCAAAGATAAGCTGCTCCTGGAAGAACCTTGATCTTCCTTTGAGCTGCTTGAGCATACAAAATACTATTTATTTTTCTGGAAATTAAGGGTGAGCTATAGTAAAGCCTACATGTAACTGGGGAAGGGGAACAACCATACTTGAAAAATGACCCTTTATGTGTTGTATATGTACACCCCACCAATGGAGACAAGAACAAGGCATGGAGTAATCCTAGCTATAGTGATGTGAGCTTGACCACCCTCCCCAACATTCTTCTCTAACTGTATCAGTTGCCTTATCTCCCAGTGTCATCCCTAGGAATCTGCAGCCCAGTCTTGTCTTCATCCTCAAATTGTCAAACTGTGCATTTGTTTTATTATTCTTTTTTTTTTTGTTTGCTTCTCCCAAAGCTGCATTGTAATCACTACTCCCCACTGGCTGCATTTTGGAAAACAGTATTTTCATTGCTCAGCAGGGAAATGTTAACAGTTGTGGGGTGAGTGTTGTCCTGCTGCTTCTTTTACCTTTTAGTTATCTGCCATTTTCATTGCTGTGTGTGGGGCTTTAGCTCAAATAACAACATGGCTGCAAGGAAAGAGAAATAATAAAGAGTAACATGTTAAAGGAAAACTATACCCCCCAAACAATGTAGGTCTCTATAAAAAGATATTGCCTAAAACAACTCATATGTAAAACCCTGCTTCATGTAAATAAACCATTTTCATAATAATATAATTTTTTTGTAGCATGTGCCATTGGGTAATCATAAATAGAAAAAAGCCATTTTAAAAAATAAGGACAGCCTCCTGGGATCTTAGGATCCAACGGTGCACACAAACATACCAAACAAACTATAAAGTTAGGTCACATGAGCCAATTAACAGACAGAGTTCTGTCTTTTGCTTCAACACTTCTTCCCTTTACAGTTAGAGTTGAAATATTTCTGGTCAGGTGATCTCTGAGGCAGCACACAGACCATCACCAAATGGTGGTTCAAGGCAAGAGATGGAAAAGCGCAATATTTACTTAAATATATTTTCCAGTTTGGTAAGATTCTTTAATATGTCACTTAATATGAGATAAACTGTTGCCCAAGTATTCATTTTCAGGGTATAGTTTTCCTTTAATTAAGCTGTGCTAAATTCTGTGCTTCTTCCCAGACGTGACACATTTTTGTTTACAATCAATTCCATTTTTTTCCCATTTTTTTTTTGGAATTTTTTGCAGATACAGATCTCCTTTCGGCCATTCACAGCAAATCCAGCAATTATGGATTCGGTACAGCCCTGCGGTGGGAGCAACTTTTCATTTGTGGGTATTTGAAACAGATTTTGTGCAGTGACCCTCCGAGCAGAAAAACTGCACCATTTGCAAGCGTGCAGTGTCATGCCTGGTAGCCCAAAGCCCACATAGGAATGACCATCAGGGCTACTAAAGTGTAGACAAGGAGGGAGTAGACTGACAAGGAGACTGGAAGGATGCTTGCATATAAAACAGTTTATTTGTGTGCCCATCCTGTCTGTTCCCATATGCAAACCCATGGTATTTCCCAGTTATTCTGATTTCTATGTTCTTGAAAAAACATAAAAGTGATATACAACCCTATTTGGGAGCTGGGGACACTGGTTGTTCAACTCTATTAGAACCCATTAAAAAATGCTCCATGAACTGGGAGTCCTTGCATATTTTAAAATGATCTTTGTTGAGTAAAGTTGCCCAACAACCTATATTTGCAGGAAAGATATACATAATAAAATAATAAAGATTCTTTTCTTGTGGGTTTTATTCTAACAATAGAAGTAAAACATGTTCAGTGATTATCTGCTGTCTGAACATCCAGCTAAGCACTTCTTTTCCATCCGTTCTTCCGCTGAGACTTATGAATTCGCTTATTTCGAATGTTTGCCTAATTTATTTGGGATCAGACTCTGGGAACTCTTGGGTCATTTCTTCTGAATGTAATGGATTTTAATACTGATGCTGATTAAATTCATCACGGCCTAAAATTAATCCCAAAGTTAACAGTTCTGTTGAAATGGTTATATATTGTTTGAGTAAGTTACACTTTGGGAATGTCAGAATGCTCCTTCTACTTAGGGTGAATGGGGGATTATATAATAACTGATGTTTTAATTAGATTTATTTATTTTCTGATTAAGTAGGTGTATCATGGCTGCTTCCGGCATGAGTATAATTTGCAATAACATACTTACCAGTAAAGTCCAAATAGAAAAGTACTAACGTCAAACCTGCCGTAGTCAATGACAGATGTCCCTTTACATTTGGATCTGCGCTGGGTTTCGTATGATAATACACCAAGAGATAATTTCTGTAACCCTGTATTTCCTCACTTACAATTGAATCCAATCCCTTCTTGAAGCTATCTAATGTAGCTGCCAGTACAAACAATTCAGGGAAGAATTACACAACTTTATAGTTCCCACAGTACAAAAAAAGTTGCCATCTTAAAGATAAGAGTTCAGATAGAGTTTAAGCATTTTTTAAAAAAAACAAAATAAGCCAAACTGAATTATCTTATGTTGGGGGCGGGGGCATTTCCGTTTGAGGCTATGTGCATATTAATAACCTCAGATGTCACTATATATAATTGAAAGGAAACCATTATAGTTTGTTTTTGTTCACAAGAACCAATCACCCACCCCCTTAGGCTCACAGTGTAATGTAACATGAAGTCCCTCTGTTTTCCATAGTGGGTGATGCACAGATTATCAGGAAAACAGAGGAATTTAAGGGTTGGGGCAGACAGGCAGATTCTGGGAGATTTAGTTGCCTGGTGACTAATCGCCTCTTCTGTGGGACGACAATCTCTCTCAAACTGCCTACTTCCTGCCTTCCGTCTGCTTAAATGAAGAATCGCCTGCGCTAATGCACTTGCGGCGCTTTGATTTCCGAAGTCGAGCAAAGTTTCCTTGTAAGGCGACTGCGGGCGACAGCGCCCGCATTAGCGCAGGCAATTCTTCATTCAAGCAGACGGAGGGCAGTTTGGGGGGATTGTCACCCTGCAGAAGAGGCAATTAGTCACCAGGCAACTAAATCTCCCCGAATCTGCCTGTCTGCCCCAATCCTAAAGGAGAATGAAATCTACTAAAGCAGTTTATTGCTAATAGATTATCCACAACAGTACAAGTTAGAATGTTATATTTATTCTCCAGAATGCTATACCATGCCTGAGTAAACAGCTCTAGAAGCTCTCTCTGTCTGTTAGGCTGGCAACTGCCATATTAGCTTGGTGTGACATCACTTCCTGTCTAAGTTTCTCGCTGCTCACTCATATCTCTGGGCTCAGATCACAGCAGGGAGGGGAAGAGGAATAGAGGAGTAAACAGAGCATGCAGTGTGTCTTTTGTCGGAGCAGCATTACTTTGAGTATTTACAGGTGTATATATAGATCTTTCTGATAAAGCTTTTTTATAACCTTTTCTTCTCCCAGAATCCTTTCACTCAATGAAACAAGGTGATAGAGGGGTTGCGTGATACTAAGAACCCAAGGGGGTGGAGATTGGTCTCTGTGAATCAAAACAATTGGTTATTTCAGCCTATAGAATCAGACATGTTTGCTTAAAGGGCAAGGAAAGTCTAGAATAGAATAAGGCCAGAAATGCTGTATTTTGTATACTAAACATAAACATGAACTTACTGCACCACAAGCCTAATCAAACAAATGATTTATGCTTTCAAAGTTGGCCACAGGGGGCTGTCATCTTGTAACTTTGTTATACATCTTTGCAAGACTAGACTACATGCACATGCTCAGTGTGGTCTGGGCTTCTTAGGGATCATCATAAATTAAGCTGCTTGAGTTCTGCATGGCTGGTAAGTAAGGCAGGGGCTCCCCCTGCTGTTCATAAGTATGATTGTTTCCCTGTCAGAAGTTAGGGACCGTCTGACAATTCCTATCCACAGCAGTAAATGAAGGCAAAATTTCACTGCACACAGTCAGGTTTCTTATAAAAACGGTACACATTTTTTAATTAAAGTATATTGGAGATAGATTTCTTTTTCATTAAAGAAAGTAAAAATAGGGTTTTATTTCTTTGCCTTTCCTTGCCCTTTAAATAAAAACAATACATATTTAATTCTGAAAGTTCAGATATGAACTATGTACCTTTTCACATTCAGTAACAAACTGAATGTTCTCATGTCAGAAGGTGGTGTATATTTTCATTTTAACCACATAAATAGGATTATAAAATCACATCCAAACTATTAGAAGGCCCCTACTTTACCAAGCCAGCTCTTTCCTGCAATATTTATGCATTTGTTATTATGATCATGACTTAATTATGCTGCTGCTGCAGATTACAGCATGCTGCCAGCCTACAGGGATGGGTCATCAGAAATGGAAATGAAAGTGCAGAGGGATATGTCTGAGAGTGCTTGAAATCTAAAGGCAGTATTATTGCATTGTAATTAGATGGGGACAGGAAACTTTAATAAGTCATGCTCACCATTTACAGTACTACCTGTATTGGAGATAGTGATAGCAATTTTACAATATCTTGGAAGGGGTCTATTCCATTAACCAGTAAATAATAAATATGTCTAAACAACTATGCTGTAAAAAGAACAAAAGAGATTGCAGGCCACTAAGCAATGATACTGTAAGTTTAGCCAAAATGTCTCAGCATTAACAGCAATGGTATGTCTGTACCGGTTATGTGTCTATTACAACACAGGGTGCAAGGACATTCTTTCATTGAAATCTACCAGATGCATGTGGACCGTAAAGCTTTTGCCCCTGATAATGGAAACTATGATGGAACTACTGTGGTTCTTACCAACTTTTGAATTAGAAGCCAAGAGAAAAGTCCTATTCTCCAGAAAATCAAAAAGGGCACAAAAAGGATTCAGCTTTCTCCCAGTCAAAAGAAAATGGGGATAAATAAATATATAATAGACAGTGTCATAAAACCTCACATTGCAATTCTGCAAGTAGGGATAGACAGCACCAATTGTTATTTACACTATATTGACCAGGGACTGATGAAAACATATCCTAGGCTGAGAACCACTAGGATCTGGACCTACTGCAAGATCTTCTGCAAATAACAAAGTCCACTGGAGAGCTAGGGTACAACATCTGTGTAGTTCATTTATTTAGAGATAAGGACCCATAAGTTTTGGAACATGTAGTGCCAGGCCCAGACTGGCAATCTGTGGGTTCTGGAAAATGCCACATGGGGCTGCTGTGAGGTGCCATATAAAGTCAGTATTTAGTGGGCTGGTGGGGGCTGTTTGGGCCACTGTGTACCAGAAATGGCAGGTCCTATTATTATTCTCAGTGCGGACCTGTGAAGTGCTGTGCATCTCTAAATAAACTACACATAAATCACACCTGCCTTGCTCTCCAGTGGACTAATTCCTGTTATTTGCTATGTGGCCCTGGCCAGTAGAAACCATGGTTTGATTGTGCACCTAGAAGACCATTGCATTTAAGTGGCATCAAAGAGCTGCTTATGATCTGAGATCCTCTGGAACCCTGAGACAATATGCAATTAATATGTGATTGCTGGAAATGTGGATAAACCCTTGCTAAAAAATGTTCTGCCTAAAGTCAAAGCTATGCTATTAGTTTACCTATTGAGTTGAATATTATTTAAAGGAGGGCCCCATTTAAAAGCTGAGTGTGATATCAATTCAAATTAGTAAAGGATATGTTACAACTGTGGATGGCAAGTTTGGACATTTAGAAGAAATCCCTACTAACAGTGTCAGTTTTTTTTTTTAGAAGCAATCACTTAAAATACTCAGCAGCAACCAAGACTGATTGCTAATTAGGCACAGTCTGCATTATTTTGTATACTTAATGAAACAACAGAGACAGAACATGCATTTAATTGACCAGTGGGATTGGGATTCTAGCCAGTGGTGTAACTACCTGAGGAAGCAGACCCAGCAGTAGCGCACACAGTAGTATTTGCAACCGGCAGGGTGGATGGTGGGGGCAGTCTGGATCTCTACAAGTTTGTTTTTTTATCCAGAGTGCCTTGGTGCCTTTACTAATGAAAACAGTGGCAGACTAAGGGGGTGGTAATTTGAGCGATTGTGCTCCACTTTACATGCCCTGCATGACCCAGCTGTAGGACATCCAATGGAAGGCAGGGAAAAGGGCCCATGTATAAGTTTAACTCAGAGCGGGGCCACACTGGGCAGGCGCCCTAGGCAACCTGGCAGGCCGTGGCACCAGCTGTGTATGCGCATGTGCTGGCATCAGCTTGTGCATGTGTGCCGGCGTCACTTCATGCAGGATGTCGCTGCCGTGCTTACACAGAAGTGCCAATCGGCGTGCTCATTCGCATAAGCGCAAGAGGACAATGGGGAGTGAGGGGCCCAGACGTGGGGTAGGCTACTGAGCAGGTACGTGCCTGGCGCCCCCCAGCTTTGCTCCCTAGGCACGTGCCTACTTCATCCCTCCTCCCTCCCCTACAACACTATCAGCAAAGGAAGAATGTGGGGCTGGTAAGGATGGAAATCACATTTATTGCACTGCCTTGTGGTGGCTTAACCCTTTCCTTGCATTAATGTGCAAAGTTGCAATTCTGCCATTTGCTGTATATACATGTACAGTAAGTGGCACTGTGCCATACTTTTATAGTTCTGGCGTATTTATATGTAAAAATGCGACTGTGCCATTCTAGTTCTGGGGTATGTATATGTGAAATTGACACTTAACCATCCTTCTACACTGTAGTTCTGGGGTATTTATTAGTGATGGGCGAATTTATTCGCCAGGGCCGAATTCGCGGCGAATTCCCGTGATTCGTCGCTGGCGAATCACCAGCGAAATTTCGCCAAGCGAAATTTCGCCTAAAAAACGAGTCGCGCGCCGCAAACGACGCGCCGCGCGCCGCAAACGACGCGATGCGTCATAAACGACGCGACGCGCGTCAAAAGCGTCCCGTGACTCGTTTCGCGAATTTTTCGCCGATTCGCGAATTTCTCTAGAAATTCGCGAATCTTTAGGCGAAGCGAATCGCGGGAGATTTGCCCATCACTAGACTATTTATATGTGAAATTAACATTTTATCATCTGTCTAGTTCTGGGGTATTTACTGTATATGTAAAATTGCTACTGTGCCATCCTTCGATAGTTTTGGGTATTTATGTGTGAAGTTGCCACAGTGCCATCCTTCTATAGTTCTGGGGTATTTATATGTAAAAATGCGACTGTGCCATCCTTCTATAGTTCTGGGGTATTTATATGTAAAAATGCGACTGTGCCATCCTTCTATAGTTCTGGGGTATTTATTTGTAAAATTGTGACTGTGCCATCCTTCTATAGTTCTGGGGTATGTATATGAGAAATTGACACTTAACCATCTTTCTATAGTTCTGGGGTATTAATATGTGAAATTGACACTTTATCATCAGTCTATAGTTCTGGGGTATTTATGTGTAAAATTGTGACTGTGCCTTCCTTCTATAGTTCTGGGGTATTTATGTGTGAAATTGCCAGAGTGCCTTGTTTTATAGTGCTGGGGTATTTATACTGTATATGAAATTGCCACAGTGCCATACTTTTATAGTTCTAAGGTATTTAGTGTGAAATTGCCACTGTGCCATCCTTTTATTGTTCAGGGGTATGTATATGTGAAATTGCGACTGTGCCATCCTTCTATAGTTCAGGGGTATTTAAATGTGAAATTGACACTTTATCATCCGTCTATAGTTCTGGGGCATTTTTGTGTGAAATTGCCACAGTGCCATCTTTTTATAGTTCTGGGGAATGTGTATGTAAAATTGCCACTGTGCCATGCTTCTATGAGTTCTGAGGCTATATATACATAGAATTGCCAATGTGTCATGCTTCTATGAGTTATGGGGTTTTTATACATGGAATTGACACTGTACCATCTTTCTATGAGTTCTGAGGGTATTCATACAAGATATTGCCACTATGCCATTCTTCTATGAGTTCTAAGGGTATTTATACATGTAATTGCCACTGTACCATCCTTCAATGAGTAGGGGGGGGGCCTGGCATCTGAAGTTACACCATTGATTCTAGCTTTAAAATCCAACAGAGACAGAGAGGAAGGAAATTGTGTAGGCTGGAGGGGGTGCAGATTTGAAGCCCCCCCCCTAAATTTAGGCAAGAATTCTTAATTCAAGGTTCAGAGCCCCCATGCTGTTTGAGAAATTCTGATTTCAATCCCTAGTAATTTATGAGGCACATTGCTGTTTCTAAACTAATCGTAAGGTCATGGAGCTGATTCAACGGCTTAATATGTGTCCCTTGTGAATAAAGCTAATGTTATCACTGATGTAGGCACAGCTACTAATAAAAGAGACTTTTTATTTCAGAACTTTCAGCAAAAGACAAATATTTATAAGTGTAGCCAGGCAATGTATCGTTTCTATTAATGCAGTAAGATATTTAGTGGAGCAACGTTGCAGAAGAGAAGAGATAACAGCTGGTAACAAAAGCAAATTAATCAAAAGGAGAGAATTGAAAAACATTGAATCTCATGGAAATGGCAACAATACTGCATTATTTAACGTTAACTCAGTTGTAAAAGAAAATTATATGTGAGCAGTTCCCCTCTGTACAAAAGAATGTTTATGAAAAATAAGTGCTAGAGGGTTTTATTTATATCCAAGCTGCATTCACATATTCCTGCGCAAAGAGGAGATCTTGGTACCTAACTTTAATGGAAAAGTATATCCTGTTTATAAAAAAACTTTACCTTAATTCTTCTATAAATGGAAGGTCATAGAGCATTGTACACAAACAGTCTTACTTAAAGGGCACCAATTACAGACAAAATCAAACACATATTAACAATCTGAGCAGTACAATCCAAACACGTTTAATCAAACTACATATATAGTTTAAAAAAAAAAACAGCAGTTTTTAAAAAATAGTTTTAGGCTATTTTTACTTCGCTATTTGATTTCTCGTAAAATCGACCAAGGCGTTCGATCGTACGAATGGTATTCGAGCAGGTGATAGAAAAAAAGCCTATAGGCTTCTATTGCAATTCGGTAGGTTCAATCTGGCGAAGTAGGCAGTTGAATAAAATTTTAAAGTTAAAATACTTTGATCATCAAATGGTCGAATTATCGAATATCCGATCATTCGATCTATTCGATAAGCTCAAATTTTGCGTATTCTATGATCAAAGTGGCCATATATCCGATAAAACCATACGATCGGAATTTGATCGAATTCGATCGAACTTCAATCTATTCACGTGAAATTAGTAAATCTGCCCCATAGTGTATTTCAGTTATGATTGGTGCCCTTTAAGTACATATTCATATTTATTGTTACATATGCCAAGGATGAGCAATGTTTACTCTGACAAGATGCCTTCATCCATAGACTCATAAAACAATGACCTCTGCTGCCCTAATCTTCATGATAAATGGTGGAATTCTTGCTCTTCAAAGCTCTTCACAGTAAAACAAACATAACAACATCAATAAGTTGTCAAGCCTAAGGAGACGTTTAAGAATGAGACATTTAAGTGTGGATGTGTTCCTGTGTAAGTGCTTAACATGGCAGTTACAATTTAAGTCAATAAAGGTAGCAAATTAGGCATTGGTGTTTGTTTTAAATCTTCCTAAGAGCTTCCAAAGAGCGTTTCATGACCTTTGCCAAAGTATTTTGTTTTGAATTAGCCAGAAGATTGCATACTCTATGATTCATTTAAGCATAACAGACCTAATGAACATTATGGGCACTAAATCTGGTTATATATCTATATATACAGTATCTACGTATATCTGTAGAGACCCCATGGATTTACTCTGGTACCTTGTATTGGACACCTAAGTGGTCCTTTGATTCACACAGGCAGCCATGTCCCTTTTCCTGGGTCCATTGTGGTTCAAGGTTTGCCCAGTAGGTATTTAAAGGTTTAAAAGGGAGAAAACACATGCTCAGAACTCTTTTCTTGGATCCTGCCCTGTGGGGAGGTGGGTACAGGAGTGGGTCTGAACAGTATCATGCCCCAAGTTAGGGAAAGCTTATTTAGTGGTAAGAGTTTTTTTACTATGGTCACTGTGGCAGATTATTTTAGCAAGCAACTTTCTCACTCCACAAGGAGAGTAATTGAGGTTCGCCCCATTGTGCTGATCAAGGCACCAGATAGGAGCACAAGTGGGTGAGCTCAGGAGCAGGGAAAGTGCCAAGGAGCAAGATACCCCATAGGATCCCTAGTGCTGGGGAACATAGCCAAGAAAGGTTGCACTACCCCCTGAGAGGGATCTACTGGCAATATTAGAAAGTGTGAAGGTTTTCCACTGTGTGATGTGATTATATTTGGAGAGATATACTGCCTGACCACTATGAGCCATATCATCTGTCATTGTCCAATATGGAAGTTATCTGTTTGAAGCAATTAACCTGGGCTGCTGTTATACTTTCAGCCTGATTGATCTGTGCACCAGGAGACACCCAGGATCCACCTGAGGGAAGGTGCTCAAAGGGACCACTAAACACAGCTGGGAGTTGCAGGGAGTTTCCCACAGTTTTCAGGGTCAACATCTCCCAGCACCCTTGCTCTGATGTTTGTTCTCTTTACCTAAGCTTTGGCTAGGGTTCATCAGATTTTAAGTTCATGATATATATCCGGACCTACTTATTTGATGGGGTTGCCTGGGTTTCGATTTGGCCACCCACATTATGAGCCAAATTGGGCTTATCTGATTGTTGGCCCTAAGGCCAAAATTTGGATCATCCAGTTGGGACCTTTAAAGACCCCCTCAGATGAAAACTGTATTAGCATACCAATGTGCTTCTTGTACAAAGGGATATTTAACCCTACCCAATTGATATCTGACACATATATCCCCAAAATTTAGTTCATCCTTAGTTAGATATATTCTAAATTGTCTCCAAAAAAACCAGAGAGGAATTGTGAAGATTGAACTGTATTGTATAACTTTATTTGTAAAGCGCTGTTAAGGAGCTGCAGCGCTGTACAGGCTTTGAATGTTAGTAGAAAGATTTTATATGCTATCCTTTGCTTAACAGACAGCCATGCTAAGGATTTTAGTTGGGGTTGAGCAGATTCCCTTTTAGGAGAGAGCAGAAGGATCCTGGTAGCAGAGTTTAAGATTGATTGGAGGGGAGAGGGATGGGAGTCAGGCAGAGCAGTTAGGAGGAGATTGTATTAGTCTAAATGGGATAATGTGACTGTTAGTAGGATAACTTAAAGGCCCATTACCCCAGTGCAAAATTTTAGAACCCCTTACAACCCCAAACACTACGGTCCAAATTACCACTAACTTCTAAATCCCATTCCCTCCATTTACTGATATCCCTTCATTTCTATTTGTAGCATTCTTCACCAAACATTGCCTGGTCACTTTGGCTACTTATTGGCTTGTGTTTAGAGTGATAACTGCTTAACTGATATATGCTCAGAACTTGTCCAAATATTGACATGGCTGGCTGGAAAATGCCCTCAGTCAAATACCACATTATCCCCTGTCTTATCTCTCTCCTTGTGGGTCTGCATGGGACTTTCATATTCCACTGGGCCAAAGATCTTATCTGCCTGATCAGTGTCCCCCTTGGGTGAGCATAATCAGTCTGTAGGATTGGATCTTAGTGCGTATGCCATCTTATGGCATATTTTTATGGACTGTATTATTTCTCCCAAGACCTCCCATAAAATATTTTAAGTGGAAAAAAATACTTCTGATGAAAATATGCTTCAGCTTGTGATCTCATTTTCCTCTCTATGACTACCTCCATGAGCTCTTTCTTTTTTTAAAAAGTGAAAATTTGGTGGGATATTTAAGATTTTCCAATTTTAGAAGCAGTAGGGATTCAATACATTTGGTCTCTGTTTTCACATTACAAAATATTTTTTGCATTGAAAGCAATTTCCTGGCACTGGGAAATAGCACTTAATCCATAATAGTCTCTCATCACAATTTGGAAACAAAATTTGGTTTGAGTAGAAAAATGCACACTTCCGGGGATATTTCCTGTTACAGAATTAAGTCCAAAGATGCTAACAGTTATTCTGTCATACTCAATTAGCTTGCCATAGACATGCCAGTCCAGTGCAGAAATATAATTTCCTGAGTATGTTTTTAAGGGAAATATGTATATTTTGTGAACAGAATATTTTTTCAGCAATATCTACATTTATCAGCTAGGGGATTCAGCGTCACAATTCTTATAGTACACTGTACGGATTTGGGATTAAGGGATAGTTATTTTAGCTATGATTAATGCTCAGTAAACCACAGTAACCTGGGTCCTCATGCCATAGTATCCATTTATGGGACTAGGAACAGAAGTCAATATAAACCCTAGCAGAAGGGTGATCCCATTAAGGACATTTTCAAAAATCTATCCATTTCTATATCATACAAATGTAATCTTACTCAATATAATGTTGGTTTAAGGCCGAAAAACATCTTTGAACTTCTAACAGCCTGTTATATAAAGGGTGTTGTAGAAAATCCATAAGATGTTTCAAGACAACCGGTCTCATTATTAATATTGGAAATGCCGTTACTATAATCATTCCGCGTGAGGCTACAGTGTCAGGTACTTAATGCTGGTTGACACATTAAAGGCAGTATGTGACCTGCTTTACTTGTACTTCATTAAATAGACTTATCTGCATTTGCAAGATGGACAAAGACAAGGGTGGTGCTCTGCCAAACATGCAAGCAGATTCAGAGTGAGATATAAAATCCATAGAAAAATTCCTGTATAAATGTAATCGCAGGTCAAGGTCAATTTTCTGTTAGTTTTATATTTATGAAGAAGATGCCCTCTCTGTGTGTATATCTTTATTTATATAGCACTGCTTGTATATATGCACTGTATATATATATATATATATATATATATATATATATATATATATGTACAATACATTGAAATTACAGGGAATAAATGTTGCAATAAATAACATTAAATTATATATATATATATATATATATATGTATTAATTGAAAGTTCATTCATTTTGTTTTTTCTCTATGGGAAATCCATAAACACTGGGGGGGGGGGGCTCTAGGGAAGCCCCATTAAATTCCTCTCTACACATCCCTTCAAGTCATGTTGTCTCTAGACAGCTTCAAGGGATGTAATGTCAGCCAAGGTAGAGCTGAAAAACAACTGTCTTTAATTCATGGGTTGTTTAGTGTTAACCACGGCCAACATCTTGTTCTTTTTTTGTTACTAAATCAAGCAATTATCCCTCATTTGCTGCTGTATACAACATTTTCTATGCACCTTTGTTGATGTGATGTTGACTTCTGGTTTGTGAAAGAATACTGATGTTTCTGAATACGTACTGATTTATTTAGTAAATGATTACGTACATCACTCACTTATTTGATTTATGATTTGGTTGCTTCTTCGTTCACTGTTTCCATTTGTTTATGACGCCACCTTTTCCGGTATGTTCTCTAATTTATCTATTGTCTGAAAACAATTGGGACCTGCGTAAGATTTTTCTGACATGCCAAATTTTCTTTTCATTTCTACAATTATCATCAGGAAAATGATGGGAAACAAAGCTTTTCTTGTAGCATTTATTTATTTATATATAGAGTTTATACTCTAGAATATTTTTTGTTCATTACCTGGGGAAATTCTAGGCTAATTTTCTTTTGCTAGTTTTGTGTCAGTTTTATATGTGCTGTTTTGTATATTAATGAATGTCTTGTAAATGTCTTTATTGTCATGAAACCATTTTTTCACAAGGGAGAATGTTATGTGGATATTAGCTAAAATACATTTTAATGTGAATTACCCAAGAAACGTCTCCTCCCTTATTTGGCATCTTAGTCCATATCTGCTGACAAATGGAAGACTTGTGCTTGCAAAATAAAATAAAATGTTGGGATTATTTAGTAACCTGCTGGCAATTGGTGGAGATGGCTTTCGTAACTTAATGGGATCTGGGATTTCTTACAAAACTGTTCTTCCAGTTTCACAATTTAGCAAAACATTTGATGTACTGTATACACAGAATGGAACAGCTCTTTCTGTTCTCAAACAATAGAAGTTTAAATGAATATTTAAATAACATTTTATCGGTTTACAGTATTTCTAAGGACACTGGTAGATAGTTACTTATAGATAGCCATTTTGCCATTAAATTCCCACCCAGTTTTTTGCTAATTATTACTCTTTACAGAGATTATACATAATTCTCATCAGTCCCTGCCCCAGTAGAGTTTACAATCAACACACATTTTTTTCAATTTTAAAACAATTGAAAACATGCTATATAAATGTGCCCTCTTTTGCTTTCAAAAGGGATCTCCTGAAAAAAGGGATTTTTATGTAGCAGTGGCCCAAAAAGCACCCATGGGAACATTTCATACTAGAGCCATGTGAAAATCACATACTGGTGTGATTTCCATAAGCTGCAATCTTCAGAAATTGCTCGCTGTGCCGTGTACTTAGTAAGTGTAATTTATAAGTTATTTGCTTTTCCTTAGAGACTAATATATGAGAGTTGGTCTTTCTTGGTTAACAGATGTTTCCTCTTCTGCTTTTTACTATTTATACAGAAGTGGTACAACTGCCCCGGCTCCTCTGGAAGTGATCTGGAGCAGTGGAAGGGGTGGGGTTTGGACTGAAGGCATTTAGGAGAGATTTGGGGAGAATGCATATCTGCTGCCCAAGATATACCTGAAAACCCAAGCTGAAGGCTGATTAGTGTGAAACACAGGGTAAAAAATATTTGATGCCATAGATATTTTTGGAACTATGGTTGTAAGACTGTAGAATGTTCGGGATCTGTCATTTTCTTCATAGGGGATCTTTCATACCTTTAGGGGCAGATTTACTAAATTCACATTAATTCACATGAAGGATTCGAATATTCGATAGAATTTTCAAAAAGATTCAAATTCGAATTTTGAATATGCAAATTAGGCAAATTCGACCAAATTCGACCAAATTCGACCATTGAATATTCAAATTCGAATGATTCAAATATTCAAATTTAATTTTATTTGAATATTAGAAAATTTGATGGTCGAATACTTCCCCTTTAAATTTAAATTCGATCACCTGCTTCGCCAGATTAAACCTACCAAAATGGGGATCATTCCCTAAGATCGAATAGGGAAAATGCGATCGAATCGATTGAATTCGATTCAAATATTCGATTCGAATTTGAATCGAATTTGATCGATTCGATCGAATTTTCCCTAATGGATCGTTCAATCGTTTGAATTGCGCTAAAAAATTTCAAATTCCCCCACTATTCCCTGGTCGAATTTCAAATTTGTTTTGCATTCGAAATTCGACCCTTAGTAAATCTGCCCCTAAGTCTACTAGAAAATTATTTAAACATTAACTCAACCCAATAGACTGGTTTTGCCTCTTATAAGGATTAAGGATAAAGAAAGCCCTGAATAATGGAAAGGCTCCTAGACTCCGTTTATCCAAATAATTAAATATTTTAAAACAGTAGCTTGTACTTGATCCAAACTAAGATATAATTAATCCTTATTGGAGGTAAAACCAGCCTATTGGGGTTTTCAATTTAGACTTAAGCAACATTTATTTATTTATTAAGGCACAAATTTTTCTTGTTGAGTTTTTAGGGGAACGCCCCCTAGAATTTATAAAGATTTATTCTACTCCAAAGCTGCTAAAAATCTGAAAATGCTGCAGCTAAAACTTGTTAAAGTCAATGGCAGATGTCCCTTCATGATGTTGTTCGTCTTCATAGTCTTCAAAGGTTTGGGGCTGTTTGATGCTGATCTTTGTTCAAAAACTCAAGGAAAGTTTTTCAGGCAACAATTCAAAAAATTAAGGACATTCGTAATTGGGAGTTTGGTTTAATTTTTGAAAAAATACAAATGAGAAACAATGAGTTTTAATAACTATCCAAAATATAGAAAAAAACAATATCCGAACATTCTTGATGACAGGTCCCATTTACTGTTTTATTATTATAGGAAATACTTTTTGAAAATGGTTTTAAATTTTAAAATTTTAAAAATAAAATAAATTTAATTGTATTTTCTGGATAATGGGTTTCTGCATCTCATACCTTTTTTTATTATGTTTTTATGAACTAAACATGGATCAACAAATAGGGTAAACAAATACTAAATCAATTCCCATTGCCATGGAATCTTTGCACAGTTTATGTTTCCTAGTTAACAGGATGGGGGTAGTTAAAATGATGGCTGTTCATGCCTTTTTGCATCTGCAGTTGGCAGGGAGCTGACTTAATTGGGATGACCACTTTACAAACCAATGATTTTTGTTCACTTTGAACAACAGCAGGTTGCTCCTGTCAAAAGAATCACTGGTTCTGTTGGAGGCCGGGTATTGATTATCTATCTATCATAGCAATTTCATACTGTGATCTAATTTCATACTTAGTCAAATGTTTTTTTTCTCTCGTGTGTTTTAAAGGGTCAAATAATGAATGCTAAGTGCACTAGATGCCTCTGTAAACTAATTAGTTCAAGAATTATATGATTACCATAGGCATTCAAGTCAATGCAGATGTCCAGTTTTCAGTCTTTTCATTAATCTTTCGGTCTTTATTCGGTTGTCTTTATTTTTTCTAACCATCAATACAGAATATTCTCAGCTCACCTTCTGGAATACATCTAGTCACCTTCCTATAGAGCTTACCTTCAACAATATCAGTTTGCATTTTAATATAGCATATTCTATGGACCTCTGATATCCAGACAGACTCCTCCATATATTCTTTAACTTCAACAATATCAACTTATCTGCATTGTAATATAGAATATTCTATGGACTGCTTCTGATATCCAGCCAGATGCCTCCATATTATCCTTTACTTCAGCAATATCAACTCCCCTTCTCATTTTCAGCCAGTCACCTCCAATTATTCCTTACCGTCAACAATATCAGCTTGTCTGCGTTGCAAACAATACAATATTCTGGGTTTTCAGGTGTATCTTGGTATTCAGCCAATCACCTCTACATTTTCCTTTCCATTAGTAATGGGTAGTGATGGGTGTATCTGTGGCGTTTCACTTTGCAGAAAAATCAGTGAAACTCAACCGGCATCTCATTTTGGACTCATTTTTTGGAGGCGTTTCACGAATGTATTCATCCCAAATTTGCTCAAGGCAAATAAATTTGCCCATCACTAATTAAGTGCTAATTTGTCCCGTTAAGCCTTGCTGAAAAATAAAGGAATTTCCCGCTAAATGCAAATTTTGACGCCTGAGACAATTTAAAATTTTTGCTGCGGTTTAGCGAATTTATTCGCCGGTGGTGAAACCCAAAAATTTTCAGCTTATTTTAGCCTGGCAAATAAAGTCACCCATCACTACTTTCCATGTCTTCACTAGTATCAACTTGTTTGCTTTTTTTCCTTATTAAATCACTCTTTTTATTCAGTTTCCCAAGAATTTGCAGCCATCTAAGGAGGTGCAATGTATGTGTTATGCCACTGATATGTCAAACAATAACAGTTTTTTTTCACATACAGATGATAAAAAAACCTCTGATAGTAAAAAGTGTAATTCTTCAGAAGTCACCTCTATATATCATCACTCTGTTCTTACCCTGATAACAGCAAGGCAGTGCTCTTTGGATAACCACCTTGACATTTAATAACATTAATAATTATATCCTTGTTAGCTATGGAATAAAACCTTGTTTAATATGAAATGCCACAAATTCCACATCAATTGCTTTATGATGTTACATCTTCCGCAATTGGAACGCCAGTTCAGTTAAACTGAATTTAGACTGCTACAGCAGAAGCAGAGTGACTTGTAAAACCATATCTCTATATCTGTAACCTTGTTTTCAGTTAAAAGGGGCTTGCACAAATGTTGCTGGGTAAATTGGAGCTCAAGTTCTGAAATAAATAGTTTTGATGGTCATCGGGGCTGTATTTAGGTGTAGTGCCACCTTAGGCACCAAACCTTACAGCGACTCCAATTTATGTGTGTCTTGTTACAAGTTTGGGTGAGTGTGACTTCACTTCCGTTATGTCACTTCCAGTCAACAATGCCCAGAGGTCTATACACCTCACCGCCTGAGCACCACCAGCAGATTTAGGTAATAAATGTTCCATGGTCACTGGGGGATTTTCTTTTCTTGGCCCCCAAAATCTGCCATCCTAGGCATAGACCCTCAGGTTGAGTTGTCTAGGGTTTCTCTAATCTGAATATCCTGTAAATTATTTTCTTATAACCAGTGCTTGGTGATGTCATCGTTGCTTAGTGATCCAATTTCCTTCACATTGAAATTTGTGTATTACAATAAATTATGTGCCTCCTGTTATAAATTATAAAGATATTAGAAGTCACCTTAGAGTTTAATGACCTGTTTAAAGGCATACACATCCTTCAGCCAGTAACAATATTTACAGCCAAAGTGAAGTTGCACCCAAGACATTAGTTAAAGATTCAGCAATGCTTCTGCACTTCCAGCTAACCCGTTCAGACTGGAGATAAATTAAAATGTAACTTTTAATTAAGATCCTTAATAAAACCCATGTATTATATATGCAACGATAAACATGCTACCAAACATACAATCCAAACATGCTTTGGCTTTAGTTTGCTACCCTCTTAAATATCGTAAGTGCTGCATTGAGGTCATATTTACATCATATTTGAAAATAGTCAGGCTATGATTATTGGAGCATTTAAAGGACATATTCATATAGATATTATGCATCAGTGTGTATCTAGCGGCTGCCAACATCCCGTAGAATTGCATCAGACTCTGTAAATCTCCTAGGCTTGAGCTGACATTTATATCTACAGATAAGAAACTCAAATAATCAACATTATGCTTTGGCTGCCGGAGCAAATTAGGTGCAGCTTTAATCTTCTTTATACATAACCCACAGCATTTTGCACATAGTAGGAAGGAGAGCTTGACGAGAAGAAATTGCTTATTTATTGGGCAAAATAATCTGTTCAGATGATGGCACAAGTTACAAGTTGTATCAAGCATGCGCCATCTGCTCTTTCCTGCTTACGATAAAGAAATTGCTCTATGTGCAAAAATAGACATTTCTGATCTCTTTCCTGAGTTAACCCCATTGTGTTTGGCTGCACGCAAATATAAGAACTTTGAGGTGGGTATATGCACAGGAGAAATAGGACAAGGGCTAAACGTTTTTTGGGTCTAAAACAGACTGGACATAAATATCCAAGATATAATATATGAAGTGTATACAGATGTTTACAGAAATACAAGAGGGGGATTTACAAGAACCAATAACTGGTAAAGATAGAGAATAATCCAGCTGAAAATGGGGAAGTTTATAGTAAGAGTGTAGACAGATACTTTAAATGAAGTAATGGATGTGAAAAGAACGCTGACATCATATACTGTAAAGATAAATGAGCCACACAAATGAGCAGCATTGCACTGACTGGGATAGGGATTGGCCTTCAGTTCATCTTATTTAAGGGAGGGCTGACAAACTTGCACCATGTGATGTACCTGAAGTCATATGATCCATAGGGAGGGCATAAATTACCTTTAATAAAGTAACCATATGAGGAACCCATGCAACAGATTAGGCCTATTGACTACCCATGCATCATCTGACTTATCCAAGTGCATCAAACATAGTACAATTCTGTAGATCATCACAGCACTTTTTTTTTTTTTTTAATTTAGAGCAGTGTTCTTGTGGCTAGTTTGGATCAAGTCCACAATCTCACAAAGTGTGACCTGGGGCCCCTTTAGTTCATAATAGGGCTACCCATATATGAAAACATTGTATTGTATCAGCCACATTGAGATACATTTTCAGCTCTCAACTCACCCTTTCAACTGTTTAGGCTTGGGTTCCTGAAGTTTCCTGGAGAGCAATTTAGAATTCAGCCCAAAGCTTGCATCCAATGCTCTTTAGATTGAGCCCCCCCCATCACAACAGTGCTCTTAGACCCCATAGGGGGCTAAAATTATTGTTGGTGCCCATTATGCAATATTTGTAAATACAGGGTTGGTTTTCAGGAAGCCCAGACAGTGTGTTTGCCCTTTATGAGATGAGAGAACACGTATCTGTCATGTATAGGTCATTTTCATTATCTGGCACCTTCTTCATTAGTTAATTCTCGCCCATTGCGAACATGTTTCTCTTTTACAAATATTAAAAGGGTCATTAATAACCAGGTGGACAAGGTGCAAAAAATATAAACAGGAGCAAATCCAGACACAGTAGCACCTCTTTGCATTTGCATAATGGAGTACAAGTGTTCAACTCATTTATATATAT
>CM044442.1:14780844-15022716 GCA_024363595.1 Xenopus borealis
GATGAATTATGACTTTTAAAACTCATAATTATTACTTTAAATCTCATAATTATGACTTTTTAATCTCATAATTATGACTTTAAAAAGTCGAAGTTATGACTTTTAACATTATGAGTTTAAAAGTCATAATTATGAGCTTAAAAGTCATAATTATGAGATTTAAATTCATAATTATCAGATTTAAAGTCATAATTTTGACTTTTTAAACTTATATTTATGAGATTTAAAGTCATAATTTCGACTTTTTAAAGTCATAATTATGAGTTTAAAAGTCATAATTATGAGTTTAAAAAGTCATAATTCATCAGAATTTTTTTTTTCTGGCCCCAGTGCTCTTCCGTAAAGGTCAATGGTCTCTGGTTGAAAAGTTTCTTCCTCCTCACTTTATCTAAACCCTTCTCCATCTGAGCCGAGGCCATTCACCAAATCACTCCAGTTTTGTGTTTAACCTCATCAAATTTGCTCTTCCTGTCTGTGGTGAAAATCCATTTATTTAGAGTTAGGAGTGGACCCTAAGCACCAAAATATCATGTTATGACCTTCCAGTCTTTGTAGTTAAAATCTTATTTTAAAGCTTTGCAATTTTGGTGCGTGCTTCTGTAACTATTGTATATAGGCTTGTGGCATTAACATCATTTATAGCTGCTTTTGTTTATGTTTCTACTTTGATTTGCTGACCTGTAGATTAAATGTGTGGAAACCTTCACAGTTGCAGCCCATCTGGCAGGCAGTCATTTGGGAAAAGTCCCTACTAACTAAGATTACTGGACTACTGACCTAGGTAGGTGCTTGTGACTTATACATGACCTTTAATAAAGAATACTGTGGGACTGCATTTTATTGTGACCTGCATACTGTATCTTGAAGACCTCTCTTTTGTCTAAGTAGGTCCTTTAAAACCTTACCACATTCCTGGTCTAATGTGGATAAGAAACACAACCATGTGGACTTTCAAGTGTCTCTGAAGCTCTAGGACTGGGGTCCTCAACCTTTTGTAGTCATGAGTCACAAAACTGAGAATTGTAATCTAAGTTAGGGAGCAATACAAGCATACAAAAAAAATCAGGGTGTGGCAAATGTGAGCTATGATTAGCTATTAGTAGCTCCTATGTAGACTGGCAACCTAAGGGAGACTCTGTATGGCAGTACCATAGTCTTTATGCAACTAAAGTTTGCCTTCAAGCCAAGAATTCCAAAACAACCACCCAATTTGAGTCCACTGAGAGCACATGCAGTGAGTTGGTGAGCAACATGTTGTTCAGGGGCTTCTGGTTGGGGAGCACTGCTCTACCAGGGCATTTTAATGGTTGTGTTTTGGGCACTGGTCTGTCTATTATGTGTATATATATATATATATATATATATATATATATATAAATGGTCTATGATGATGGCACTTACAGGATTTGAAAAAAATGGCCCAAGTTGTCAAAAACAAAAATAGAGGTTTATTTATCCAGGATAAATTTATTGGGATAAATAAACCTGTATTTTGTTTTGACAACTTTGGGCATTTTTTTCAAATCCTGTGAGTGCCATCATCTCTATAGACCATTTCTATGTTTCCTTGCATGAGCAACCCAGGTCTGGTATATTTTTTCAGGGGTGTGCGGCCCTGAAAAAATATTTATATATATATATATATATATATATATATATATATATATATATATATATATATATATATATATATATATATATATATATATATATATATATATATATAGTACCTTCTTATCTTCATACTAATGCAATCTTATATTGTGCTTATGGAGGAGAGTTTACTAGGAACAGCTTTTTCTGATACCTTCAATTAATATGGACAGCTGTTCAATGATTCTTGCCACCTGCCATGAACTTATAGAATTCCCTTGTACTAAAGCCACATGTCATGCATTTTAGATGTTTCCAAAAGGTTAAAGGATTGAAAATGCAGTGGGTCCAATAAAAACAATGAAGAAGATTAAAATATCTGTAATAGGAAGGGGCCCATTCATGATGTAGAAGGAATATATGCTGCATAGAAGGAAATGGATTAAGAAACTAGTGATTGTTAAGTATATAGGTACGGTATGGAGAGGACCTTGCACATTTTGTATTATGGATGGTCCCTGGACCTCTAGATACACCTATGTATTTATGTTCTAAATGTGCTCACATTAGTAAATTGCTGGAAAAAAATGTCAGTGAATTTAGTGGTATTGCAGGAAATTTAGGTTAATCTGTTCTAGGCTGATCTGAGCTGATATGACAGTGAATCAGCTGCCTTTGGTTGAATACAGATAATAGTGATGCTGGGATGAAAAGACCCAACAGAATGCAAAGAGAATCCCTTTAAGTCTTGAACATATCAGAAAAGGTGTCTGTGATGCACAGCTTTCAGATCCAGCCATATCTGTAGAATTGCAGCCTTGGAAAAAGTCAAACTGCTTCAGTTGTATTAATTTGTTTTAAGACAACATTTTGTAAACCTTGTCTAGCAGATAAATAAGCGCACAGCTGCTGGTTCTGTTCTTCCTAAGATAAGTGCCGATTCTTGCATAACTGCTTTCCCCTGTATGATGCAAATCTTTTATACATTGTGCCAATGCCAGTATACTGCAAGGCAACATACTCTAGAGAAAAGTTCAGTATCTCAGGGCAGTTTGAGCAGCCAGCAGGTTTCTTTTCTTATATCTATCTCCCTGGTGTAGATTGAACAGGCTTCCAATTAGATTATTTCCTAATGCCTGAACTTAACAAGGTTCTGTAACACTTTTCCACAGAGCAAGACAAAAGCTTACATTTCCCAAGCTTATTATCTGTTGTGCACACATGATGCATGTACCATGAGCCTAAAGGTGCCCATACACGTTACAATTGGTTCAATGAAGGATCATTTTCTCTACTAACGTTACTACTACTTGACTGCTATCCACCGCTTTTGCCAGTATCAGTCATCTTGTCAATATCATTTGAAAATGAGTTTTGTAAAATAACTTTGGTGCATGTATGGCCACCTTTAGGCCAATATCCCACCTGATATTTTCTCCACTAAATAAAGATCCGATACAATATGAATCCACCCTGATTTTAGTCTGAAAACAAGTGTCTATTCTCAGACCAGAATTTGCCTTGGTGCAAAGGTTTGTGAACAGCACACATAAAAAGGCAGGGCTTGGATGGAATTGTGGTGGAAAGGGTTGATATTATAGAAGGTTATGATGGTGGCAGATTTGGATGGTATTATGATATATTAAGGGGTATAGGGTTGGATTTGGGTGGTGGTTGAACATATTTGCCATAGATATTGAAAGGTGCTAGGACAGTGTTAGAGTGGGGGTTTCTTCAGCAGTCATGTCATCTATTATTATTAATGTAAAGGGCAACTGCCTGTCAATTCTCATAAAATTCTATTTTGGCATGTTTTTGTGGCAAAATCCACATGTCCAACTTATTGGCACTTCTGGTGCAGAAAACAACCTGCTGTGCCATTACCCATAAGACATTTCCATGTGTCGTTCTTGGTGTGATATTTTTTTTTGTCCTCTGAAAAATGAATGTGGTCAACTGAGTCCTTTCCTTCAGCATCGTAGAAATGGTGCTACACAGAAGCAGCTCAACTTCTGGGAAATAGGTGACTAGTCCCCTTCTCATTACTTACCCTGGAGAATAATATGAATACAGCCCCCATCTGTGCTAAACAATTATAGAACACATGCTTTGCTAATAGTGAAATCAATTTTATGTTGGTTAGCTCAAATAAAATACTTTCTGAGAACAGTGGTTCATATATCTGATGCTCCACAGCTATGACTGTTATAGGAACAAAGATTATTCTCCAAATATAATTGCATTAGCCTAATGCATGCAGATGGCAATTTCTTGTGAAAGGTACAGCTGTCATTTTATTCTCCAAGGGGATGAAACTCTTCCCACGTACTGTATATTCAGCAACAAGGTCTCACCAAAAGGGGAATTCTGCTTTAAGTAATCACATTTGCATAAAATTAGTTTTTTTTTCTCCTCCCTTTCTTAAAAAAACCCCCCCAAAACTTCAAATGCGTATGCATTGAAATGTAAATTCCCGCTGAGTTATTTTCCAGATTGCTCTGTCCATTAGCACTAGAAATGGTCGGATCTGAGAGTTCCTGCGCTTGCTGAACAGCACGAGGCACCAAAAAGAATTATTCATCTAGTTTACCTTTGTTATTTACCTTGTGTAATGGATGTGCCTTTGTGATGGTTGATGGAGGAGAGAAGATAATTGCATTAATGCTAGCAATCGGATGCCAACAGATACAGCGCTGAAAGATATTAGATTTTCAAATGTGTCTTGAATACTTTAATTATTAGAATGCATTAACTTTTTAAAACTTTTCTGAACATTTTTTTTTTCAAAATGGCTATTTTACATATATTAAGGATGACCCAATGGCACATGCTACTAAAAAAGTCTATTATTATTAAAATGGTTTATTCACATGAAACAGGGTTTTACTTATGAGTTGTTTAATGCAATATCTTTTTATAGAGACCTGCATTGTCCAGGGGGTATAGTTTTCCTTTAAAAGTGAGACTGAGGCACAAGTGATGGAAGAGATATAACACAGAAATAATGATCAAGCAATAGGAGGCAGGAAGGCACCGGTTTTAAAAGGCCCTTGCATTCGGAGCGAGAAAAATGGTCATGTGTATAAAAAATTGCCCGTGTAAACGTATAAACTTTGCGCAGAGCAGATTGGTTCGCAAAGTGAATATATTTGCCCTGTGCCTGGTTATATTTATAAAGCTGAATTAGAGTGTGCAAACAGATTTGTGAATTTGTTTTTCACATTATGAATGTCTATAAGAGCTTTTTAAATATGGCAAAAATCGCAAATTGAGAATATTAATGCGAAAGCTCTGCGCCACAACTTTGGTGTCGGAGAAAATATTCGCAAAACAGTTTCAGAAATTGCGAATTTAAGTTACTGTCAAAGCTATTTTCACACACAACAACCTCGCGAAGTGCCTGTACTCACACAAAGACCCGTCTCGTTTGCGAATGGGAATTCACAAAAACCAGAAAGACGGGCACGGTAGTGCAATATTTTAGTGTTCAAGAAAAAGCATGGGCAAAAGTACCATTTGTGAACAATTATGTGCTGCGTGAATGACCCCCATTGACTTTAATGTGTTTCCCATTGACTTTAATGCGTTTTGCAAATTTCTTGCGTTTCGCGGTGGGACAGATTTGCTCATCACTATTTTGTTCAGAATGCTTAGTCCAGCCTTGCTTGCGACTTTTAAGACAGAGGGAGTTTGCCCAGACCAACACCTATTTTTAAAGTTGTAAGATCACTATTTAAAAGGACCTGTATGGTTATGATACAGCCATCCCTTTAAATGGTGGTTCTATGACTTTAAAAATATACCTTATTGCATTTATATATTTTTACGTAGCCTTGGAGTGCGCCCACAACCCCCTTTTTATTATCTTTTGAAACAACAATTAAGAGTATCTTACTATAAGGTTATATAGTGCTCTTCATGTTAAATGAAGAATACAACATAACCAACTTAATAAAAGAATAAGCGTCCTATTAATAAACCAAGCTTTAAATATTAATTTATTAATAAGACCACAGGAAACTAATCATGTCAATCTTTGCTGCATTTTAACAAATACAGATCATATTTCTATTGCTTATTCTTTAAAATAATCCAACCTTAAGCTTAAAATTTGAATGGCATATTGGCTGGGCTTGTGAAGTACTGTAACGGTATATTGTAGGATTGTTTTCCCTTTAAAAAAACATTCTGTGTAATGTGTCAGAAATGTATTCATCTTACAATTTATTTTGTGAACTTGGCCATAAAGCCTTTACTTAAGGGACGGAAGAAATCCATTAAGTCGATAGCCCCTGGAAAGAAACAGGTCGAAGAGAAAAAAAATACAATAAATGCATTTAATGCAGGAGGTTATTTTTGTAACCCTAATTTGAATCCCTCACTCGACCTCCGAAGACTGTAATTAAACCTCCAGGACAATAGAAGGGAACCCTCTGATTCAGCCAAATGCTCCTAACCTGTTTTTGTTGTCCAGAGAGATATCAACACAGGCTAATAATGTTTACAACAAACAGATTAATTCACAATTGCTTTATTGTCTGACAATGCATAAAAACTCCAAAAATCCAAATTTATTTTTTGATTACTTGACTTTGATATATTCATGGTGGTTTATTTTTAAGAGCCTGTATATTACATAATAAATATTTATCAGCTACTCCCAAAGCTACAATACGAATCTACAGGTATATTAAATACAACAAAGCAATATAATTACTTCTACAAAAGGAAATCTTCTGAATGCGACTTTACTCGACATTGCACTGTATGTATAAATGCATATAGAACATTTTCATTTCTGCTTTTAAAATTTACACTGAGTTTCTTTTTTAGTCCTCTTTTTGGGATACAGTATATATATATATATATATATATATATATATATATATATATGCATGCCTTACTAAATATACTTTTCACTACTAAAAATACCCTGGTGTTGCTGGTTCTTTTTGAAACTAAATCTTAACCGTGCAAATGGGTGAAGTTCGGTAGCGGAGTGCCACCCATTCTACAATTATATATATATATATGTTTCTGCAGTTTGGATCTTCATACCTTAAGTCTACTAAAAATAATTTAAACATTAAGGGGCAGATTTATCATGATACCATATGAATAAAAGGGAAGTAAAATCCTTCTAATTCGACCATCGAATTTGAAAGATTTTATCGCAATTCGATCGATTGAACGATCGAATAAAAAAAATTAGATTGATCAATCGAACGATTCGAACGATTTAACCGATCAATCTAATTTTTTTTTATTTGATCAAAGCTAATGATTCCCAATTCGGTAGCTTGGTTCTGGCGAAGTAGGTGATCAAATAAAATTTTAAAGGGGAAGTAATTCGACCATCGAATAGTTGAATATTCGAATAAAATTTTATTCAAATATTAGAATTATTCAAATTCGAATATTCGATGGTCGAATTTGCCTAATTTGCATATTACGAAGATTCGAATTTCGTATTATTCATGTGAATTTAGTAAATCTGCCCCTAAGTAAACCCAATTGTCTGGCGTTGCTTCCAAGAAGGATTAATTATATATTAGTTTGGATCAGTACAAGCTACTGTTTTATTATTACAGAGAGAAAGGAAAGCATTTATGGGTAGATAGAATGAAGAATTACGGGCATTCTATAATTCTTTGCTTTCTGGATAACATGTTTATTAATTGTGTTTGCACTTAATTGGCTGGTGTTCGTAAGGCACACATGTGTTGAGGCTATTGAGGCATGGTGCTGAGTGGTGTGGAGGTGGCAGTAGCTCCAGGAATCCGTGGCATGAAATGGGTGAAATTGCAGGAAAGAACGGGAAGAAGGATCTCCTTATTATGCTGGTGTAGTGGGCACAACTAGTTGGTTCCCTTGTTGTTCTTTACATAAGATGACTCAACAAGTTCCCTGCAGCCAACAGTTGACCTTGAAAGGTGTTCAATATTTGGGGAGAAAGTAGTTCTCAGCGGGAACCCCCTAAGATGTTTCTAGAAAAGTCTAATGTGCTGAGTCCCCATTCACAGCATGGTCAATTAAAATGAATCCAATACTTAGTGGGAAAGTGAAATATGATGGAAAGGTGTTCAATGGTGCCCTCAACCAAGAAATGTCCTTGCAATTTTGCAGTTATGTATTTATTGAGCAATGCTTCGTGCTCATTGATCGGCCAGGGTATGTGGGGACTCCCTGGGGACCCTGTGAGTTTATGTACAGTACAGTCATGTCAGTAAATGAATACATACAATATGATCAAAATGAAATGTTCTTTTGTTAAAAATCAGTCTTCTTTCTCTGTACTAATAATATTTCCCCAGATCTCTGCAAGAGATGGTTGTCCCCCTCCCCCCACTGAATCTCATTGGGTCCATGCACAGCCCAGACACACAGTTTATTTCTAATCTACTTGTTTCCTGTTTCATTTTCCCCTGAATTACTAAGGATTCCACTGGGAATAAATGTGCTAAAATAAGGGTTTTATTTGCTAACACTGTGCCAGTTCCACTAGTGACCTGTTTTTAATTTGGCGCAGGTTCAATGAATCTCTATTGATTTTCTCTGTGTCTCATCCCAGTGATAATGATGTGGGCATCCACTGTACTAGTCAGGTTGACTCCAGGCCAATACATTGTCTTTAAACTATTAAACACTATAAGGAAGACAGATTTTTTTTTTAAGCCAGTATCCAGTATTTCATATTTGTAGTCTGCCAGCAAACACAAGCCACTATGGATTAAAAACCATTCTGGAAATGGAATATATGAGACTCCCATTAAATTGTAGTGAACTGATACATTTTCAGAATAAAGCAGAAGAACTCCCAAATAAATTTCTTGATAGAGGCTATAATCCCAAATGACTACGAGACCCAGTCACACATGTATCCATTATAGATGGCGCAAAATTGATTAAAGATGATAATAAAAAATAGGAAGTTCACACATTCAGGGAATAGACATTCATTACTTGATTCCATGTCTCCAAACAGGGAGTAAAAACGGACTCATTATTGGAACATCCTCAAGAGAAATCCTATTGTTCCAAAGCC
Organism: Xenopus borealis; assembly: GCA_024363595.1. Taxonomy (NCBI): domain Eukaryota; kingdom Metazoa; phylum Chordata; class Amphibia; order Anura; family Pipidae; genus Xenopus; species Xenopus borealis. Next base: position 14,789,483 of record CM044442.1, read on the forward strand.
TCCCGGTATCATTAATAATATATGTTATACACTTGCACTGAGCTGACTTCATGATGAACTGAAGATGACAGCTCATTAGTGGTGACTATGGGCGATAAAATTGAGATTTTTAGAAAGGATGAAACAATATTTTCCAGCAGGAACACATTTTATTTAGTTCAATCATCTTCCTGAAATTTGATTTAGGTTCTTATTTGTACTTACTGTATGGCTTCATATTGACAAAGCCAATATCATACAGACTAGACTTGTGTGATAAATAGATTGCTGTGGAGTCAAATGCACCCCACTGTCTTGACAACGTGTTATTGGGGGGTACTCTCACTCCCCGTTGGAGACTTAACTTGGTAACTATGGGCGGTGGAATGGTAGAGAGTAGTGATGGGCGAATCTATCCCGTTTCACTTCGTTGGAAATTCGTGAATTGGCGAAAAATTTGCAAAACGAGTTGTGTCACGCTTTTCACACGTGTTGCGCCGTAATTTTTGGTGCGTCTTGTCATTTTAGGAGCGGCTCTTTTTTTTTCACCAATTTTTTTACGCAAATTCGCGCCATCACTAGTAGATGAACTGCAGCCTTTCAGCTTTAATTCAGTGGGTTGAACAAAAAGATTGCATACGGCATTTGTTCCTCACATAAAAATGTGAGGAACTAAAGCCTTTTTTAACACAATCACTTCATTTAAAGTAGAATTAAAAAAAAAAAAACTGAAAATAAAATCTTAATTTCTAATACTTGGTTGAAAACCCTTTGCTGGCAATGAACTCATGGACTTTGTCAGATTCGGTGTTTCCTCCTTATTAATGCTCTGCCAGGCCTTTACTGCAGTGGCTTTCAGTTGCTGTTTGTTTGTGGGCCTTTTTGTCCTAAGTTTAGTCTTCAACAAGTGAAACACATGCTCAATTGGGCTCAGATCAGGTGACTGACTTGGCCATTCAATAATATTCACCTTCTTTGCTTTAATAAACTCCTGGGTTGCTTTGACTGTATGTTCTTGTTCATTGTCCATCTGTTTTGTGAAACGTCTCCCAATCAGTTGACTGCATTTAGCTGGATTTGAGCAGACAGTATGTCTCTGAACACCTCAGAATTAATTTGGCTGCTTCTGTCCTGTGTCACATCATGGATAAACACATGCACGCACAAGCCATCACACTGCCTCTGCCATGTTTTATAGATGCTGTGGTATGCTCTGGCTCATGAGCTGTTCCACGTCTTCTCCATATTTTTTTATTGCCATCATTCTGGTAGAAGTTGATCTTGGTTTCATCTGTCCAAACAATGTTTTTCCAGAGCTGTGCTGACTTTTTTTAGATGTTTTTTTTAGCAGTGCACTCTCTGTATTTACTTTCAGTCTTCTCTATAGACTTGGATAAATTTGGGAAGATTTGGATATCGATATGCTTACCTCCTGGAGAGTGCTGTTCACTTGTTTGTTTGTGAAGGGGGTTCTCTTCACCATGGAATTGATTCTGTGATCATTCACCACTGTCTTCAGTGGACGTACAGGCCTTTTTGCGTTTCTGAGTTCACCAGTGTTTTCTTTCTTTTTCTTTCTTTCTTTCTTTCAAACTGTAGATTTTGCAACTCCTAATATTGTAGCAATTTCTTGGAAGGGTTTTTTTCTGTTTTTACAGCTTAAGGATCACTTGTTTCACCTGCATGGAGAGCTCCTTTGACCACATGTTGTCAAAATCTTTCATATACAAGCACCCCTCCCCTCAAATCAACTCCAGGGCTTTTATCTGCTTCAGTAAACATGAAATGACATGACTTTTTGTTCAACCCACTGAATTACATCTGAAAGTCTGTGGTTCAACTGCATCTGAATTGTTTCATTTTAGATTCATTGTGATAATGTACAGAACCAAAATTACAAAAAATGTGTCTCTGTCCAAATATTTATGGACCTAACGGTATATATATATATATATTATTCAGAGTTGTGGGGGATCATTTATTAAGCTCTGAATTTTTCTGGTCAAACTTTTAAAGGGGAAAATACAATTTTTCAGGTAATTAAATAAAAAAAAAAAACATTTTCGGAAGTACTCCGACTCAGACCTGCAGAGTTCTTGAGTTCATGTTTTGTTTAATAATCCAAAGATTTTGTGGTTTTCAGGCATCAAATCTGAAAAAGTTGCAGTTTTCGTCAACAAATTTGTACTGTTTGGATTTTTTCACCATTTTATCAAGTTTTTTCCTGCACAAGAAATTTTCGGAAAAATGTATTGATAAATAGAGGGGGAAAAGTCAGAGTAGTTTGTAGAAAATTTTGATAAATAACCCCCGGGGTCTTGTCTCCATAGACGGACTTGTGCTCAATTTATCAGACCAGACTAGATGGTTCTTGGCACAAAAACTATATGTGGCCCTGTGGAATTGATATGGGCTAGTAACTAGTTATTCCACAGTTAGCAAGTTTATCTAGGAGGCACTCCTAACACTCCTAGCTCCCAATATGCAGTAAACAGCTGCTGTTAGGCTATAATAAGTACTTCACATAAATTGTTCCATTAATTAATGTACTTATTTACAATCAGTTTATTGGGGGGGCAGTGGAGTTTGGTCATATTTTTTACCCTACAAATCTATCTGCCCCTATCACACTACTCTGGCTGATGTTGCTCGATACCCATGTTACATACGTTTCTTTAAATAAAGTAAGTTTTTGCATAAGTTGAAGCGGCCCAATGATCTTGCTATGGGGCCTAATTATTAGTCAGAAAACACCAGTTCCAGAGCATTCCAGAGCATTCTGGATAACAGGTCCCATGCCTGTGCATAACCTGAAAACCCTTAACAAATGTTATTATTACATTGTTACTTTATAAATCCCCTCTTGCTTCATAGCAGTGATATGGGTAGAGAATATCTGTTGAATTCAATGGATAAGGTTCTAAACGTGCAGGTATAATGAAATCAGTGTTTAGACCCAGCTTGAAATACATGGTGCATTTTTAGACCACGGAAGGTTGGGGGGTGGGTTTATCTGAATATTTTATGTCTGTCCTCATCATTAAAACAAGAGGGAATATAAAGCAGCTCATACATATTTTCCATGTGTCTGACGGTCGCCATCACATTGAACTTGGCTGTGACTGGCAGAAGATACAAACATCTTCCTCGCTCTCCATGGCAATTATCATTCTCATCACAAAGGTTAAAAAGACTGAGAGCATCCTGCCATGTGTGAACTAGATCTAAATCACATCACACAGGACTTGCATCTCCTCCGGAATGGATTTCTGTCATAAACATTTTTCACTGCATCACAACGACTGTCAACCAGAGAACAAATAATTAAATAAATACCCCCCCCCCCATTTTCTGTTGCAAAGGAAAAAACAGAGTCAATTTTTTTTTTATTATTCTGTATAATGTATAACGGCTTTCATAGATTTCCTAGAACAATGGCTTCCAGACACTTTGCTGGTTAGACCATCTGTTCTAAAATGAGAGCAAGGAAGCCAATATTTCGGGTTCGCTGAAAATTGACAATTGGTATTGTTCTAATAAAATGAAATTATACTAATATATAACTACATTTGTCTGGTTATTTCAATAACCTCAACCGAAGTGACTTGCGAAACGGTGGAAAATTTGCAAAACTCAAATTTTTACACCCTTGACAATTTTTATGCCGGCATCGATTTTGACACCTGCGACAATTTGACGTGCGCCTATTTTGTCCCAATGCATTAAAGTTGATGGGCGGCCTAATAATTTTGACGCACGTCAGAAAAGTCATGGGCATAAAAACTGGCGCACAACAAAATTGTTTGGACACCCATTGACTTAAAACAATAATAAACCCAATAAGACTGGTTTTGCTTCCAATATGGAGCAATCATGTCTTAGTCTTTGTCTTATTATTACAAAAAAAGGAAATCAGCTGAACAGGTGGACAAGCCAACACCATCACCAAAGACATCCTGGAGAGCATGGAATATTTGTTATTTCATAACTCTTTAAATTTGACACAAGACAAAAATAAGACCACTGCAGAATTCTTCTTAATTGCTCACAAGAGCACTTATTGATGCTGGGAACCCCTGGAGATATCACCACCATCAAGCTACTGTTTATTCCAGGGTCCTCTCTGCTGTGTCAATATGTGCTACAGATTGCTCCAAGGTAACCAAACAGAAATCATAATACCACTGACCACTGTAAATGCTCACCTTGATAAACCCTGAATGCAGTTGGGTAAAATATTTTTGGTCTGGACAGAGTCAGAGTGTCTGGTTCACTTAGGGCCTTCATGAGAGCAATTGGATGAAGATGTACATTGTAAAAATCTAAGAGGTTTTTATATAAAACTGTGGCATCAATAATTAAGAACTGGTAGGAACTGTCCTTAGCTGAAGCCCAATAAAATCTTGGTCTGTTAGAAGATAATCTGGTACTCTTGTAACCATTCATATCAAAGGCTACTGTGATACTAAACTCTACAGTTAGGGGCAGATTCCCAAAAATTCACATGAGGGATTCGAATATTCAATCGAATTTTCAAAAAGATTCAAATTTCGAATATGCCAATTAGGCAAATTCGACCAAATTTGACCATCGAATATTCAAATTCAAAAGATTCGAATATTCGAATTAAATTTTATTCGAATATTCGAAAATTCGATGGTCGAATTCTTCCCCTTTAAATTTAAATTCGATCGCCTACTTCGCCAGAGTAAACCTACCAAAATGGGGATCATTCTCTAAGGTCAAATAAGAAAAATTCAATCGACCGCTTAAAAATCTTTCGAATATTCGATCCAAATTCGATTCAAATATTCGATTTGAATTTGGTTCGAATATTCGATCAATCGATCGACTTTTCCCTATTCGATCGATTGAATTGCGCTAAAAAAATTCGAATTCAAATTTCCCACTATTCCCCCACTATTCCCTGGTCGAATTTCGAATTTTTTTTTTTTCCATTCGAAATTCGACCAATAGTAAATCTTCCCCTATGTATAGCTATGGGCATATATGGATTGTGTGAAAGCATGGAGGAGTGTGTGTATGCTGGGTTTTAATTTGGAGGGGTTGAACTTGATGGACTCTGTCTTTTTTCAACCCAATTTAACTATATAACTATTCCAACCCCATAAGCACCTTCTGATTTAGAGGTCGGCAGCAGGGCACTGACACCAATGGTGTTGACACCATTGCTACTCAATACTTACAATATTCATCAACCAGTGTTTCTTTAGAATTCATTTCAAAATCATCCAAAATTAATTACAAGAAGGATTTGAATTTACTGTATGGGGCACCCAGTGGTTGTTGCAAGAGGGGGCAGTTGCCCCACCCTGACTTCTCTGGCTAGTTTTTTTGTTTGTAAATTTAATTTCCAACAACACAAAACAGTTTTTTTATTCTTTCCACCCCAAGGCAAGCCTTAATTCTTCTGCACGAATAGGTTAATGTTCAGTGGGATGCTATCCTATGTGATATTATCTTATTTGCCACCCCCTGGAAAGTTTTCCATGGACATCCATGTCTGTCTGTACACACAGGTGATAATAAGTCCATACAGGTAAAGAATAACAAATACATAAATAAGAAAAAATAAAGTTAGGGGTCAATTATGACCCTGGGGCATGTGCAAAAGCACTAAGAGGCACAATGCCATGCACTTGCAACACCCAAGCTAGGGGTAGGTAGGAGGCTGCCCATTTAGAATCAAGCAAGGCCTAATGCAAGCCACACTGAATTCTAAGAGCAGTATGCAGGTGTCACGAAGGGAGGACGCGCCGCCCGGAGCTCCTGGAAATGCTCCGGGCGGCGCGTCCTCCCTGCGCGGTGGCGCATCCAAGATGGCGGTGCCCATAGCCGCCACGTGGTTTTGGCGCCGGCCGTGACGTCATCGCGCCAGGCGCATTCCAGCGCCAAATTCAAATATAAAAGAACGCCGGAGACCCAGGTTCAATGCCCGAGTATAGCTCATTGTAGCTATTGTGTTCCTGGGTCTCCTGTATTGCCTGACTTCCTGATATTGATCTTGAGCCTGTTCCTGACCTTGAATCCTTGCTGCCTGCCTTCTGAACCTGTTTGCCTGGACTTTGACCTCTCTTTTGGATTTCCCCTGTATTGTACTTTGCCTGGACTCGCTGGAAAGGACTTCCTCCTTGATCCTTACTACACCCCCTCGTGGGAGCCGGAGGCCCCCCGCTGACAGCAGGCTTCTGTGCCCCAAACCAGAGCTCAGAGACCTGTAACTATTCGAGAACACTAGAGCAGAGCATGTGAAGGGCAAAAAATGTCAGATCTTTTTTGTACTTTGCATGTTGAGTTTCTGTCTGCAAGTGAGCCCTCTATAAACACAACAATGATCACATATATTGCAGTTATTTGCATATATAAAAGCACTGTATATTTTATACAGATAATTTAAAGCTAAATGTAAAATGGCAATTAACCTAAAACTAGCAAATATAACTTTATTTATTATAGACTTTCCAATCCCGCTATTTGAACGTGTTGAAAATAGATTTTTTTTTTAGCTGTCCTTATGTTCAGAGATGGGAACGTGCCAGACTGTTCTTTATAAAAAACAATAACAATGATTAATCTTGATGCTTCTACCCAGTGTTGGCTAGCTTGCCCATGTAGAAAAATAGATAGCATTGTTCTAATTCCAGACTGAATGGTAGGGAGATGGGATGCCGTATTTTTATCATATGATCCTGATTGGTCTCAAACCAGACGCCCAAACAAAATACATTTGCCCAAAGCCTTCACAATGACTCTAATCAGCAATCTGGGCCCTTTTCAGAAGCCTCTAATTATATGATGACTGTGAAAGTTTACTGATTACTGTGTGACTTCGCTGACATGCATATGCAGTCCAGGAAATTAATATTATGATTAAGGTAGAACTAACTCCATGATGCTATGCATTATGTAAAATGAGACATGGTGATTGGTGAATAATTGACCGAAGGCTGGGATAATGACGTAAAAAGTAGCCAGTAGCAGAAATGTGACAGTTTCAGGAGGGAAAAATTCAAAGTTCGGATGCTGCTGTGGACATGAAAAAAGACAGGCCCATGACAAGTAAAGACAGCAGAGGGTCCCCAGTAGGGGTGATGGAATATATAAATCAGATCTCACCTTCTGCTTTGTATTTGCTGTTGAAGTACAAATCACAGCAACATCCCCAAGAGCCTTTCACAGGTTGGACATCTCTGATGTAAATATTTGGGCACCAAGTCTGGACTCCCCTAGATCTCACAATCCTTTCCATCTCCCAGCTTTCCCTGAATCTGACACAATTAAGTTGTACCAGAGCTTTGAGTAGCCAGAGTTTTGTCTATGGTCTGTGGCAGGGAGTTAGCTATGAGGATGTGGGTAGCAATGACGCTCCACCTTAGAGGTACAGATGCAGTCACTTGGATTTGTAAGTTAAATGCGTCGTGACTTAACTCATCTATCCCATTTATCCCACTTAGCACAGAATATTGTGTCACAGCATCCCATCCAATTAAAGAGTTCACCATTGAAAACAATGGAGCTTTGGTATGCTAATGAAAAGGTTAAATGCATTAAATGAGTTAAGATAACTTTAGATAACACAGTTTCTTCAATTAGCCCTGAGTCACGACGCATTTATCTTACAAATCCAAGTGACTGCATCTGTATCTAATATTGAAGATCTATCCCACTCTTCCTCTGACCTTGTTTGTGTATTTTTTTTTTGCCACATTTACTCCTGGTCTCCTATTCTCCCCACGTGACTTGCTTTCCTTCAATTTATACCATATACAAGGTTAAAAAAGCTTTAATGCAATTATAATGATAACAATGGTGTATTATCCTTTGAATGTGACAGATTCACTACATGCTAACTGTTTATCACTTCTCAGAATTGCCCATATGTTGCTTGCGTGGGTAAAGGCAGACAATGACCAAACCTAGTTGGAAGAATGCTGTTAGGATCAATCATTATCATGACTAATTGATGCCAGCCCAATAGACACGATGAAGTGCTTGGGAGTTCTGTGAACATTTTATGAACCTCTATGAATCTCTTGGCAGCAAAATATAATTTATAATTTATAATTATTCCTCCATTTAATGTATTTAAATTTCATTGTGCTGATTTAGAAATGGGAAGGAGATAGACCTGCATAATGACAGCCGGCTGTTATCCTGTAGGAACAGCTGGTGCAATATTGGGATCCTTATTGAATGATACAGGCTTGATTTCAAAGGAAGATTGATATCATAATTGAAGATGCCTTGGACAGACCTAATATTTTGTCAGCTATTTAAGAGAAAGATTAAAGGGTACAGCTGCCATTATCTCTAATAAGTGAGAAGATGTTGTGCTCTTATGTCTCATGCTTGCGGGAAAATAGATGGTAGCTTCACTATTCTAAGGTTTTTGTGGGCATCTTTTCTAAGAATATCATCTATTTTCTCTTCCATGGAGACCTAAGTCGCAGTTAAAACTGTAATTCCTGTAAGCAGAACCTGTGGCATAGATTGTAGTTGGAGAAGGGCTGGAACCACACACAGAGATCTTTTTGTTCAGGAATTTTCTGTGCTACAGATTCAATCAGAAGAACTGCATCAGATCATTCTTGTGATTCTCTGGCGTGTAGACCCATAGCTGACACAGTAGAGAGAGTCTGCAGTTCTAAAGCTAGTGATGACTGTGGGAGGTTGGTGTATGAGGCTACCCCTTGAAACTAGAGGAAAAGAGCTTTAATTTGAAGTAGCGTAGGTGGTTCTTCACAGTGAGGACAATGAGGTTTGGGAATGCCCTGTGAGAGGTTGTTGTGAAGGCTGATTTTGAGCGACTTGGATGATTTCTTCTGCAAGCATAAAATCCGAGGCTATAATGATATTAAAATTTACAGTTAACATAGATATTGATACAGTACAAGTATGGGATCTGTTATCCAGAATGCTCAGGACCTGGGGTTTTCTGGATAACGGATCTTTCCATAATTTTGATCCTCAAATCTTGAGTCTACTAAAAAATCATGTAAACATTAAATAAACACAATAGGCTTTCAAATAAGGATTAATTGTATCTTAGTTGTGATCAAGAACAATGTACGGTTTTATTATTACGAGAAAAGGAAAATCATTTTTACAAGTCTGGATTATTTGGATAAAATAGAGTCTATGGAAGACAACCTTTCCATAATTTGGAGCTTTCTGGATAACGGGTTATTGGATAATGGATCCTATACCTGTATATATAGTTTCAGTGACTGTGTGTATGTATGTTTGCTGGGTTTCATTTGAAGGGGTATAACTTGATGAACTTTGGTCTTTTAGTCAACATGGGCAGCACTCCAAAATAAAATAAAAATTACCTTTATTTCTCAATTGCAGAGCAACATTCGTAGCAACGTTTCGAGCCTGGCACGGCTCTTAATCAAGCTTGATAAAGAGCCGTGCCAGGCTCAAAACGTTGCTACAAATGTTGCCCTGCAATTGAGAAATAAAGGTAGTTTTAACTTTGACTAAACTTCTGTGGTTTCCAGTGGAGAAGGACACTGTGGGAGGTGCACCCGAGCAAACAAGAAAATTAAAACCGAGTGAGTGCCTCTCCAATTCTACTTGAACTTTGGTCTTTTTTCAACCCTACTTAACTATGTGAATGGGTGGAGCTTGTTTATTGAGAAGATATTGAAGGAATGATGTATTATTTATTTACTCAATGTCCTCCTGCTTTGTTTCTCTTTGAGTTCTCTTTATAATATAGCTGCTTCCTGCTTATAGATCATCTGGATACCTAAGGTTGATAAACTCTGTACTAGGATAAAGAGACACTGGCTTTGTCTTAAGGTGGTCATAGATGTAAAGATTTCTCAACCAATTTTCATACATTATGACAACTCCATCAAATTATTGTAAGGTCAGTGGACACCCTTCTATTGTGCATCTAACTATTTTCTTCCACCATCGGTCAAAAAATTGATTGGGCAGGTTAAAAAAATGTCATCGGTCACCGTGAAGATGTATCCATTGTCCAATTGTTTGCAGGGCCAAGCAGGCAGCTTACCTACAGTTTCCTAGTTTTAACTAGATGATATTACTTGAAATGGTGTTTGTTGATGAATGAATCCTGCATTTAAATGATTGTTTCAAGTTACGTTTTAACATCTATGGCCACCTTAAAGAAAGCATTTACTTTTGGATGTAAGTAGACCATATGTGTCCATAAGCAGTACTTTAAATAGATCAAGGCTGAAGTTAGTGGGGGATATATGTTGTTATTTTAGGAAGTCTGGAAGCCCCCCCAACTGGCTGGGTCTTCTGGGACATGTACTATTTAACAGCTGTTAAAGAATATGACACAATTTGATATGTTCTCCCCAAAGATACAGTTTGATACTGGGAACCCTGGGACAAATGCAAGTTATTACATAATTATACCTCTTTATTGATCCCTAGTAAGTAAGACATAATCTGGAGTATGCAGTGCAGTTTTGGACTCCAGTCCTTAAGAGGGATGTAAATGAGCTGGAGAGAGTGCAGAGACTAAGTGCAACTAAACTGGTTAGAGGGATGGAAGACTCAAATTATGAGGGTAGACTGTCCAGGTTGGGGTTGTTTTCTCTGGAAAAAAAAAGGCTCTTGCGAGGGGACATGATTACACTTTACAAATATATTAGAGGACATTATAGACAAATATCAGGGGACCTTTTTACCCATAAAGAGGATCACCAGAGGCCACCCCTTCAGTCTAGAAGAAAAGGACTTTCATTTGAAGCAGTGTAGGTGGTTCTTCACAGTCAGGACGGTGAGGTTGTGGAATGCACTGCCGGGTGATGTTGTGATGCTCATTATGTTGATGCTTTCAAAAGGGGCTTGGATGATTTTTTGGACAGACATAATATCAAAGGCTATTGTGATACTAAACTCTACAGTTAGTATAGCTATGGGCATATAGGGTTTGTGTGAAAGAGTGGAGGGGTGTGTGTGCTGGGTTTTAATTTGGAGGGGTTGAACTTGATGAACTTTTTTTCAACCCAATTAACTATGTAACTAAGTAACTATGTAACTATGTAAATGCCATCTCTATAGTATCTTAAAGTCAGCCCTGGCTGTTCTCATTCCTGATTGTTCATTTGTTGATATTAAGACCCATTTGGGGAAGTTGACTAAAGCAGTAGACCTATGCTGATTGGTCTCTATAGTTCCTGTGGATACTGTAACCAGTAAGAATTTATCTCATTACACTTCCAACTGGAAATCCAGCATGTTAATATACATTGACCATCCACCCTGACCACTCCCAGTTATGACACATGGCATATGATACACCTCTCATCCAGCCCAAATGTGAAATTGGAATTTTGCTGCTACTGTATTTGGGAAAATCACTGCAAAAAAAAAATCAAAATGTAGACTTCTGTTGAAAATAAAATCCCAATATACTTTTATTTATACTTATTTTTACTTTTGTTTTTTCATTATTGAGATTAACAAACACATTGGTAAATTTTTTGTTATAGAAATATAGAAATCACAGCAAAAAAGTGAAGAAGGGAAAAAACAGGATCGCATTTTATGACAGCTATGCGCCTTTTTTTTAAACTCGATTTTTAATAACCATGTAGCTTAGTCACACTATGGGGCAGATTTACTATTGGTTGAATTCGAGGGTTAATTAACCCTCGAATTCGACCAATCGAATTTTGGTCGAATTTTAACCCTTCAAATTCGAATATCGAATTTGAAGGGCTTCAGCGAAATTCGATCGATTGAACGATCAAATAAAAAAATTTGATCGAACAATTAAATTGATTGAATTGAACAATTTCAACGATTTTAACCATTCGATAGGATCTTAAAATGCTGAAATACAGCAATTCGGTAGGTTTAATCTGGTGAACTAGGGATTCAAAAATTTTTTAAAAGGCAAGTAATTCGACCATCGAATGGTCGAATGATCACATAGATTTTTATTCCGATCATTCTCATCACTTGAATCAAAGTGCCCCAAAAAGGTATTCTAAAATTTGAATTCAAATCTTTTTGCATATTTGATAGAATTTCGAATCCTTCACACAAATTTAGTAAATCTGCCCTTTGTTGTGGAATTCTTTTAGCAATATGAAAGATAAAGATACATAGATATTTACAGTGGCCATTTTTTGCTGTGTATAAATACGGTTGATATTCACAGAACCCAGTGGCAGAGAAAGTTCACTTTCCCTAGATTATTGCCAACGAAACAAAGTCTAACGACTCACATGGCTCCTTGGGATGATTTAGCTCATACTTAAGGAAACTCGCTCAGACTGGACCTGAAAAAGAAGCAGACTTATTGATTAGCAATCATAATTGATTTTGGTATACCATGCAAGGAACACAATGTGCTGGGTAAGGAAATGCAGAGAAGCAGCATTTGTTATATGTAAAGTGATTAGTAAATGGCCTTTATGTGGCTTTTCCCTTTCTTTAGGAAAAATTGGCAGCTATAAATAATGCACTGTAAACAGATACAGGCTAATACACCGTACTTCTACTTCAGGGCTATCAATCACACACAGTCCTGCAGCTCCTTTCCTCTTATTTCCTATAGAATTAGAGCTTTTCCCCCTTATTTTACATTTTATAAGCTACAGCAGCTGTTTGGTTTAAGTAATATTTCATTTCACATCAGATTTGATCTTATTGTGGTTTATGGTTTCCTTTTGCGTTGATTCTGAAGTTAGGACCACTTTGACTACACAATGCACAATTACTGTAAGTTTTCTCTGCATATATACAGTATATATAAAACAACATATTATTATAATGCTACAGGTATGAGACCTGTTATCCAGAATGCTCTGGACCTGGGGTTGTCCGGATAATGGATTTTTCAGTAATTTATATCTTCACATTTTAAGTCTACTAGAAAATCATGTAAACATTAAATAAACCCAATAGGTTGGTTCTGCTTCCAATAGGGATTAATTATATCTTAGTTGGGATCAAGTACAAGGTACTGTTTTATTATTAAAAATTTCAGATAAAAGAGAAATCAAAATCTGGATTATCTGATTATAATGGAATCTATTGGAGACAGCCTTTCCGTAATTTAGAGCTTTCTGGATAACGGGTTTCTGTAAAATATAATTGTGCATACATCTTTAGACTGATTATCTAGCTGAACTGCTAAGAGGCCCTGAAAGGTCTTGTAATTATCTATTCCATAAAACTGTGAAGGATAGTGTGTATATAAACTGCTTGCCAAGACATGTGTCTATAAGGTTCTCCTTATGGTCACCTCTTAGAAGACCTGCAACTCCTCGTTTTGACAATGCATCATAATCTGGCTGGCAGATAAGGTTGCCACCTAAAAAAAAATACCGCCCTTCTATATATTTATCTTTTTTCCTATTAATAACATTCGGATCCACCATCAAAAATAGTGGCAAGGCCGGTAAAATACCAACCAGGTAGCAACCCTACTGGCAGACAGAATTTTAAAACATGTCATCTCCAGACCTGACCAATATCCATAGTACATGGATATCAGTCAGTATTGTTGGGTCACCATACACACAGACACAGATAATACATTTTGTACAATTTTATCTCTCTGATGCACCTCAATTATCAATTAGTACTGAGATCAGGGCTTAGACATGACCAGTTCAAGATATTCCCAAATGTTCTTGAGCCAGTGCAATGGTACTCTGGCCTTGTGTTTAGGATTTTTATCTTGATTAATGGACTTTCACCCAAGACTCCTTTTTGTTCTAGCTTATAACATGCATCCACCACATCAGTATGCTGGAGAGTAATACTGCCCTGTAGGAAAGGGTTAGAACCATGAAAATGTATGTACAGGAATTAAAATGTAAATAGACTGAAGAATGGAAAATAGAAAATAAAACAGAAAATAGTTCAGTTTCCAGCACTCTTGGAGACAACTTGAGAGCATTGTTAATGCACCAAAAGACATAAGGGGTCATTGCTGAACACAAGTGTAAAGTGCAATCTTGGACACAATTCACCATGTTTTTTAACGTAGATTGCAGTGCTTTATTCCACAACTCCATTGCATTGTGGCCATGGGGTGGGGGCGTATGCGCATATAACACAACTGCTCATGATGCAGCAGACTTTGTCTACTTGTGTAAATCTACCTAAAGTCAGAACCTTGATAGTATCATCAGCCTGAAGAAGGCAGAAGCTCCAAGGTTCCCCTATTTCATTAGATACATTGATATGTGATTTGGAACAGGAGGTATAATAGATGTAGATCCAACTATAGGGAACTATGACAACTTTAGAGAAGAACTACAGTATGGATGTAAGTACAGGCATGGCTGTTAACTGGAAAACTGTTATACAGAAAGCTTCTAATTACAGCAAGGTCATCTTCCATAGACATTTTTATCCAAATACAAATTATTTCATTTTCTCTGTAAAGATAAAGCAGAACATTGTACTTGATCCAAACTAAGATAAAATTAATCCTTATAGTCAACTAGAAAATCATTACATACATTAGTTAGAAATATATACAGGTACAGGACTTGTTAGCCAGAATGCTCAGGACCTGTGGCTTTCCGGATAATGGATCTTTCCATAATTTGGATCCTCAAATCTTGAGTCTACTAGACAATATTGTCATCAATAGGCTGGTTTTGCTTCCAATGAGGATTATTGATATCTTAGTTGAGATCAAGTACAAGGTGCTGTTTTATTATTGCAGAGAAAAAGGAAATCATTTAAAAACATTTGGCTTTGGATAAAATGGAATGTAATGTGGAGCATTCTTGATAACAGGTTTCCGAATAATGGATCATTACAATTGTTTTATATCCGAGTAATGAAGATTTTTTCTCAATTTTTCTCAAAGCCCCTCAGTGCAACAGCATTTTTCTGATCTTTTCTATTTGTATATATATATATATATATATATATATATATATATATATATATATATATATATATATATATATATATATATATATATATATGAAATTATTATTTTTTGAATAATAGAAATAGAATAGGAATAGAATAAAGTAATTCTTCTGAACATTAAGGAAAAGTAGAATAAAAAACCTTAAGCCAAATGTGTTCATCGCTTCAATTAGGAAATAGTCATATGCATGAGCCAGGATGATTTCATGCATCAATGTCTTCCATGCAATTTAATCAGTTTTTGTAATTTACTTAATTTTACGCATCAAATTGATTGCATTAAAAAAAAGACACGTTTTCCTTAAAACTATTTGTACAAAGCACCAAGGAAAATAGAAGAGACAGGATATTCATTTGGAGAGAATTCTGAGCGCCGCTGACGAGGACAATTTGTTCATGAACTTCTCGCAGGAGCCAGGATCTGTCATACGGGGGGGGGTTTAAAGAAAATTATTGTGTTTGTTTTCAAGTTTAAAGCAAACTTCAAATATTCGGCAATGAAAACAAGTTACTATGGGAACTGCTGAAGGATAAGGAGCTATCGGGAGTGGCAGTATTCACACAGTTAATTTTTAATACGCCAAGGCTATATTTTACTATTCAGGCACATATTTCTAATATTTTGACTCCTGACAGTACCAGGGAATTTATCAGGATGATATGTGTTACATGATTTTTATTTACTGTTGACATTTCTACCAAGCCAGCTATTGATCTTGGTATTAAAATTGGTTTGAGATAGGATAAATGAAAGCCTGTTAGTCATGAGCCTGCTGGCTCAAGATTGTAGAAGGCTTGATGTTCGTGTTCAAATAATTTTCTCTTTAGATGTGATGTGTTGGTGTTTTATTTTTGTTTTTTGGGTGCCATCAAGTGATGGGTGACTGTGGAGGCAACTTGACATTGGTTGGTTCAGGCTTCTAATGCCAATAGTGATGGGCAAATTAATTCGCCTAGCTTGAATTTGCGCGGAATTCCCGCAATTCACCGCAAAACGCCCGTGAAAATTCACTGGAGAACATTCACCGGCGTCAATTTCCGATTTTCACAAATTTTTTGTGAAATCATTCGAAATTCACGGATTTATAGTGAAATTGTTCAAAATTCACAAATTTATAGTGAAATCTTTCGAAATTCACGAATTTATAGTGAAATCGTTTGAAATTCAGAAAATTTTTGATGTTTGAATTTCACGAATTTAGTGAAATAGTTTGAAGTTCACGAATTTATATTGAAATAGATCGAATTTCATGAATCTTTTTTGAAAACGTTCCAATTTTTCGTGAACTTTGCAATTTCACTATTTTTGCAAATTTTTTGCCATTTGCAATTTGGCAAAGTGAAACGCCCCAGATTCGCCCATCACTAGTAATAGTGTGAAGATCTCAACTGTAGTGAATATGTCACTTTTGGGTTAAGGTCTTATATCATTGGGTCCCACCAATTTGAAACAATTTTCACCAGTACGGGGCTCTCCGATAGTTTACAGACGAGCACATGTCAATCATACAACTTCCTGGCTGTGGAACACTTTCCAATATCACAAATTCTGGACTTCTTTGACACGTTTAATCAAGATGAATAAAAAATTCTGTTTGCATTCATTAAAGGCTTGTCAGTTGAGTGCATTGAGCTTACTACTGATGCATTTTGTGCCCCTTGGCACTTCCTCAGAGTATAACCATTCTTTCCACAATACACAACTTTATAGCTATCCTCAATTACAGGCAATTCCCAGAGAATTATCCTTAAAGGGATATTAGCTAGATTTTTATTTCCATACATTTGTTACATAAAATCTTAAAAACAACAATAGCTATAAATATTATTTATCCACGTATGTTTATTTATTAATTCAGGGGTATTTCACATATAAGGTCTCATAAGGGCATCTAACAATATTAACCATATCCAGTCTACAAATTCCCCACTCTAATTGTTCAATTTATCTCTTATTTGTAGACTAGATATGGTTAATATTGTTAGATAATATTATAAGTATGTGAAATACTCCTGAATTAATAAATGAGCATATATGGATATATCATATTTATAGCTATTGTTGTTTTTAAGATTTTATATCATAAATGTATGTAAATTAAAATCTAGGTAATATCAATTTAAGGATAATTCTGTGGGAATTGTCTGTAATGGAGGATAGCTATAAAGTTTTATATTGCAGAAAAAATTGTTAAATGTTTTGAGGAAGTGCCATGGGGCATGAAACGCATCAGTAGTAAACTAAATGTCAAAGCTGACAAGCTTTTAATGTATGCAATAAATAGATGTTTTATTCATCTTGATTAAACGTGTCAAAGAAGTCCATAGTTTGTGATATTAGCATTAAGTCCCCCACATCTTTTAAAGTTTCAGGTGCAAAAAGGGGGTTTCACTGTGCTCAGTTGATCTCAAATAAGTAGGAATCTCTGTATCTGACCCCTATGAAAGGAAGCTATGTCTGCACATACGCTAACCCACTTCCCATTTGCCTATCTCTTCCCTTGTTCTTGACTGCTATAATTTCTTCCTTCTTTTCTTCTATCATTTTTATCTTTTTCCTTTTTCTTTTGAAAATATGGATTTCTTTTCATCTCAAATACATGTGTATTGTAGAAGCGTGCATGGTGAAATGACTGTACCCTTTGGCTATTTTCCTAATACTGTTGGGACCAGTCAAACAATCTAGCATCATGGTTCTCTCTCTAAACCAGTTTATAATAGGACACCTCTGAATCTGTTTCATATGCATTCCTGTGTTTGGTCAAAATATTAATGTTGCACCGAACACAGAAGCCAATTTTGAGGCTGCTTTTGCCTCCCTTACTCCTGTGCTTACCTATTTCACTCTCAGACTTTTAGTGCAGAAAATGCAATTTTGTCCAATTCCTGGTTGAAGAAATGGAATAATCTTTTTTTTCCCACCTTGCCTCATGTCAATACTTGCCTCATTGTCATACTTAAAGGGACAGCCAATCTCTGTGAAGCTCCTTTGTAGGCCGTAGTACAGGTATGGGATCTGTTATTCGTAAACCCATTATCCAGAGAGCTCCGAATTATTGAAACCCCAACTCCCATAGACTCCATCATGATCAAAGTTTAAAATAGTATTTCCTTTTTTCTCTGTAATAATAAAACAGTAGCTTGTGCTTGATCCAAACTAAAATATAATTAATCCTTATTGGAAACAAAACCAGCCTATTGGGTTTATGTAATGTTTACATGATTTTCTAGTAGATTGAAATTATGGAAAGATCCATTATCCAGAAAACCCCAGGTCCTGAGCATTCTGATAACATGTCTCATACTTGTGTGTATATATATATATATATATATATATATATATACTTTCAGATAGGACAGCACCACCTCCCAGCCAGCTACTTCTTAGCTGCCCATGTGCAAGTAATATGTGATATATACATCAAAAAATGAAAAAAATACAGCACCATGGGTCTTACTGTGAAAAAGTTTCTTGTATTGTGTTACAGCATAGTATATCCAACCAACGTTTCGGTCCCCATTGGGACCTTTCTCAAGAGAAAGGTCCCAATGGGGACCGAAACGTCGGTTGGATATACTATGCTGTAACACAATACAAGAAACTTTTTCACAGTAAGACCCATGGTGCTGTATTTTTTTCATTTTTTGATATATATATATATATATATTTCTAGCTAAGTTTATTGCCATAATGGTCATGATTTTCATAATAAAGATATTTGTAAATGTGATATATACACTAATTAATATTTTCTCATCTGGAAATATTGTCTCTGGAGTCTTTTAGCACATTTAATTTTTTTTAGTTTAATTGTGAATTTTTTTAATAAATACTTTTATATTTGTATTCTTAGAAAAATACTGTTTTTTTGTTCCTCTGATCTCAACATAATTGCAAGGTGTTTGCTTTTAATAAACGACTGCTTTGAATGAGCAAAATGGGAATGCATGACTATTCACTGTACAATTCTAATTTTAGAATATATTTTGTTGGTGTTGTTTTTTTTCCCATACAACTGTGATAACCATCATGTCATTGGCGTTACATTTCATTGAAGAACAACTGATTGTACAATAAGACATAAGTCCCTAAGGATTTATATTATGTAGCAAACATCCTGCTGTAGGGAATGTCTTTCATAACAGGAAACATTTTCAGCAACGGAGAATATTCTTCACACGCTGTATCATATTGTTTCTTAGAAAGCCTTGAGCTCTCAATAAAATATTTTCTAGTCCAGTTTGGTGTGTGCAGCATTCCTATATAATGAATATGATGTAGATATTATTTAGTATACAAATGTGAAATTAAGGTGAACATATATTCAGTTATATCACTGTAATTGGAATTACTTCCTATACATTGTGTTCTTTATCATTTTTGCCTTGATGGCTGACTTAAGCAGTTAGGCCTGATATACCTTATCTGACTTTAATTTTCTGTCCTGCATATTATACAATGTATAATAAGAAATTAATTTATTAACTCTCCATACATTTCTGTGTGTCTATAATATATACAGGAAAACTCTGATTCTATGTTCCCTGATTTGGATTTAAAAATTTTGCACAGTCCCTTTATGTTCTAATGCAGGGGTCCCCAGCCTTTTTTCTACCTGTGAGACACATCCAATTGTAATAAGAGTTGGGGAGCAGCATAAGCATGAAAAATGCTCCTGGGTGGTGCCAAATAAGTGCTGTGATTTGGTAGCCCCATGTGGACTGGCAGCCTGCAGGAGGCTCTGTTTGGCAGAACACCTGTTGTATACAACTAAAACTTGCCTCCAAATCTGGAATTCAAAAATCAGCCACTGCTTTGAGGCCACTGGGATCAACATCTAAGGGGTTGGTGAGCAACATGTTGCTTGCGAGCTACAGGTTGGGAGACTGTTCAAATGCATTTCAATGAGAGCATTTCCTGGAATTTAAATGAATTATTATAGAGAAAAATTTAAATTTGGATTATTTGAATTTATAAGAGACAGCCTTTCAGTAATTCACAGCTTTCTGGATAACATGTTTCTCGATAATAGACCCACAAAAAAAACCCCTAAATGATGAACTGAAAATTTTTTTTCAGACAATTATTAGCAAAAAAAAAATCAAAATACCTCTAAAAGTCCGAATTGACTAAAAATGTTCCAATAGGACGAGAGCAGCTCTCAATGAATCCTATAGGAATTTTCAAGGTCTAGAAATAAAAATGCAAGAGCCAATAAAAAACTACAATACAATATGTTCCTTTTTCTCAAATACTAGCTTATTAAAGAAAACATGCAACAGAATATTCCCTTGCACATTTTTTTCTCATCAGAATAACACTGTTCCATTCATTTTCAATGACGCTAAAAACTTTAATGTTTCAATGAGCCAGGAAAATAAATATACATTTAAAGCTATTAGAGACAATGCCCACTGTCTCCTCTTGAGGTTGGAGTTGGAGTGCTGGGGAATTTTCTAGTTTTTTGTATATTTAGCCAGCCCACGTGCACCCAATCGCTAAGGGATTGAGCTGCATTACCTTGTTTAAGTATTCCTCTTGAACCTCAACAGCTTTTACTTGCTGAGTTTTTTCAGGCAACTTTCGTTTTATTCTTTAACGATGACTATTCTAGGTTACAAAGACTAGTCTCCAGTTTGTTTGCTATGTTATTTCTCGAATCATGAAAGAAACTAAAACTCAACTTTTATAACTTGGTCCTCTAATACATCTAGATTTTTTAGCATTTTAGAGAAACAAAAAAAAACACAAATTTTTGTGAAAAAAGTAGAAATTTGTATATTAGTAAACATTTGATTTTAGAGAAAATCAGTAAAAATAGAATGTTTATTAATGGGTATATCTGTCTATAAAAAACAAACTGTCCCAAGAAAACAGCAATTTTACAAAAATTTCTTTTCAGTGTTTGTAAAAATTTGTACCTTTCTTTACCTTTAATTTTTATTCCACTGCCACCCTAACTGCTCTATGGCTAACAGGGGTCTTCTCATTCCTCCTTCTAAAATTGCTGATTCTCTTATTCCAAGATCCTTCTTCTAAGATTGAATCCACTCAGTCATCTGTCACCAGAGATACTTTTGCTGATCAAACCTCCACCTTGAAATTGTAAATAGTCTCATTGCTCCAAACATTGTGTAAAACTGGGGAACATATGTTTATTTATATATGTATGTGTGTGTGTGTGTATATATATATATATATATATATATACAATGTTTTGTCCAACCATTTAGGTACTTTGCCCTTGAACTCATTGTGCTGTAGGCTTCAGTTTTGACACCTTTCCACCATGCAAAGGCTGTCTTCAAGAATTGATTGTTTCAGAAAAACGGCTAATTGATTTCCTCTTTGTTAAGAACCTTCTACTGCCCATTTAATCATTCATTGCACTTTCCATGTCCGTAGGTTTCCTCTGGAAAAAAAATCACTGATAGGGACACTTGATTAATTCCAGTTTTCTAAATCTAGCTTTACTCTAGGATCCAACTTCATTTCTTCCCTTCTCATTCTCAATCTTCAATCCAGTAGAGCTTCTGAACATTTTAATCCTTTCCCTGCAAAGTTTCTGATCCTATTTCACCTTTGCAGGATGATTGGACTGATCTTTCCCCATGTGCAGAATTTACCTATAATGATATTCCTCATGCTTATAGGACACTTGGTTAATTCCAGTTTTCAAAATCTAGCTTTACTCTAGGATCCAACTTCATTTATTTCCTTCTCATTCTCAATCCGTTAGAGCTTCTGAATATTTGAATCCTTTCCCTGCAAAGTTTCTGATCCTATTTCACCTTTGCAGGATAATTGGACTGATCTTTCCCCATGTGCAGAATTTACCTATAATGATAGTCCTCATGCTTCTAGGACACTTGGTTAATTCTATATTTCAAAATATAGCTTTACCTGAGGATCCAACTTCATTTATTTCCTTCTCAATCTTCAATCCAGTAGAGCTTCTGAACATTTTTCTTATCCTATTTTTCCTTTCAGGATAATTGGACTGCTCTTTCCCAGTGTGCAGAATTTACCTATAATGATATTCCTCATGCTTATAGCAAGTAACATATTTGGTGCTAATAGAAATCTTCTTCCTCTACAGTATATGGCCTGCTGATACAGACATCTACTAAAGTGTTCTTACACTAAGTACTAAACTGTCTCCAGAGACACTCCTCAGTACACTATCCAATGAAAGATCTTTGGTCTAGAAATCAAGAAATATGAAGTCCATGCTCCTTGACTTGGTTATTATTTTTTTAGAGGTGCGTGTATTATGACAACTTCAAGTAATGGTGACATGACTGAGATTGTTGTTTTCTCACACAAAATTTGTAGCTAAAATACCTTTTGATTCCACAGCTTGCATTGTTTTTGTTTCTGCTCTAGCTGAGTTCCTGGGTATTTCTCTCCTGACCCTGAATGCCTGATACATAAATGTACTTAGGTAATTTAAAGGCTACATGTTTTCTAGTTATGAACTGGAGAATTGACTGCACAAGGCAGGATTAATTGGTCTGCAGATTTAGGCACAGATTTGTTGGTTTTCAATCTTTGCATCCGTAATTCTCTATTTGCATCAAAATATATGTAAGTTTGTTCATTTGGCAAATTTACAATTTGAGACTGTACTGATGCTTTATTAGAGGGTATTTTGTAGGGAATTAATATGAAAGTTGTAGCTCTAGCTGACCTTTAATATCATTAGCATCTGAACTCGATCTTACGTATGTTGTTCCAAGTGTTCTTAGAGCAGCTGACCCTATAGTCTGTAAATATACATTCTGTTTCTGCCGCTAGTGTCAGACTATTGTCCAACTCTTGGAAATAAGCAACAAATGGAATTTAAATTGTATATTGTGGAACTGATTGTAAAATTGCAGTGACATTAATTCACTACTGCTCTTGTCCCTGCTGTTATTGTAGCTCTATGTACATCTGTGCATACCTTGTCTGCATTGTTGATATCACAATCTGAACCATATCAGCATTTTGAAATAATGTTATCCTGCCATATCCGAAGGCTGTGCTTGTGAGACTGGTGGATTTATGGCTACATGCTGCAGTGTGGGATTCACAGTGCATTAGTCAGGCAGATGTTTTCTGAAACATGAATTAACTCGGGATGTGTAGTGGGCATATTAAACTCTCTCCAGGTGGTAAATTATGCTCATTATATGCTGTCTGAATAGTCTTCCAATGTTGATTGACCTTTGCTAACCTCTGAATCTTTGGGAAAGCCAATTTTTCTCTTTATCACTGTATTGTGCAGTGCTAAGGATAGCCTGACAAACAATAATATATCAATTGTCTGAAATGAAATACAAATCAAAATATTTCTCCAAAGGTCATACAAAAGTAATGTGGGTGTACACAAGTGCTTAAGTGCTCTAGCGTGCAGAAATCTTTATTAGACAAAAGAAGGTCACATTTCATCTATATTACATTTAAAATTGAAGGGGTTATTTATCAAGGTCCGAATTTATCTCAGTATTTCTAATATCCAACTCCGAGCAACTCTAAACTCCCAAATGGACCTAATTTATGAAGAAAAAAAGCTCGTAAAAATAGGGTCAAGACTTCGAAAACTTCAGAGCTTTCCCTGAAAACGCAAAATTTTTCAGAGTTTTATGCAAAAACTACGATTTTTTCGGAGTTTCCAAAATATTTTTGCTCCAAATCCCCAAAATCATTGACTATGGGTATAGACAGCACAGACACTGGGACCTTCCCCATTGACTCGAGAGCTTTTAGATGTCAGAGTTTTGGATTCAGATTTGTTAAACCATTGGAGTCTAATAAATCTTGTTTGCGTAGTATTTCATGTACTCAGAAAACTACGAATTATTCAAGGTTCGGATATTAAGAGATAAATAACCCCTAAGGGGCAGATATACTAAGGGTCAAATTCGAGGGTTAAAAAACCCTCGAATTCGCCCATCGAATTTAAAGGGAATTAAAATCCTTTGAATATCGAATTCGCAGGATTTTACCGCTATTTGAATATTCGAACAATCGAATAGAAAAAAAATTGATCGAATGATTAAATCGATTTTAAAATATATAATTCAAAATTCGATGGTCGAAGTGGTCTTCAAAAATATTAGAAAATTTTTATCTTTTTGAAAATTCGATTGAATTTCAAATCATTCATGTGAATTTGATAAATCTGCCCCATAGTGTACAACTGGCAGTGTTTTTATTTTCAAACATCTACAGTTTGACTCATTGTATGGGTACAAAATTCATAATTTACTCTTGCCCATCAAACTAACCGTTTTCCAAAAATGTAACCTTCCTGGAGGTGTGCTCTCTTTTTACTATACAACATCACAATCAAAAGTATTTAATGTGAAATGGCAAAAGGGAAATTGACTACTAGTTCTTTCAATAGCCAGAAAGCTGTTCTGAACAGTATTAATGAGCTCCACAGTTTAAAATCCACTTGATTGCCAGAGTAATAGGCAGATCTTCCTAGAAACTGCCAATGACCCAAACATGTTTTTTTAGCAACAGATTCATGAATAACTGAGCAGTCAAAGAGCTTTCATAGTTTTCATTTTGTGTTTCAATTTACCAGGAACAAAGGACACTTACTGATGATAAGCTGAAAGAATAATATAAAGCAGTCATTAGTGAGTGCACGCATGACACAGAGCAGTCTTCCATTGTGCTAGAAGGATAGGACAATTTCCATTGCTTGCCAAAATAACAGACATAAGTCAACAACCATCAAGTGCAAGAGTAAAAGAAGTAATGTTTATTTGCAGCAGGAGCAGAGAGGTGAGCAATTAAAACAATGTACAGCTTGGCTGTAAAGCTAACTGGTAATGTCTTCTCCTTGACATAAATCCTGGCACAACTGATTGTTCCAAAAGTGGTATGCAGGTCATTTTTTAAACTTTGCATTTTACTGGTGTTAAAAGCCATTAAAACAAAAAGGCCAACCATGAATCACCAGAGTCAACAGATTTACTGAAACACGTCATATACCATCCTTTTATAGCTTTGGCAAGGTAACAAGTGAAGTCCTGCAGCAACGATGCCTTAAAATGTTAATGTGGGAGCTTCATTGGAGGTGCATGACATTGTAGGATCATGTGTGCCAGCACCAGCCAAAACCCTGGAGATAAAATCCTGCACCAACACTTGCACAAAACTAAACACGTTTGGTTGTGCCTGAAATTAGTTCTCTTTTGAAATAATGTGTCTCAACTTCTACAGCCAGTAACCAAAATCTCTGCACCTCTAACTCCGGCTCTAGACCTACTCAACCATAGTTTTTTAAGTTTGATTCATCATTAACAGATCTGCTAAACAGTGATGTTTCATGCATATTAGGCAGTAACTGTACAATACCACTGAAACAACCATAAAGCTGGCGATGTTGCCAAATGAGCGGATCTCTCCCCGATATGCCCACGTGGAGGAGATACGGGTGGTCGGATCGCAGGAACACATCAACACACACAGATTTATTAACCTGTCTGATCGAGATCTGGATGACTTTCGGGCAGATATCAATCAGGGAAGCCTGTCGGATGGACCCACCCACAGGCCAATAAGCTGCAGACTCGGTCTGCCGGCAGCTTTTATCGGCCCGTGATGGGGGCCTTAAGATATGTATATAATATTCTATCATAGAATGTAAATGAATAGAGGCATTGTCCTGGGCTGTAGCAAATGTGTCTATCAAAGGGCCAGAGATGTTTCCAAATTTGTCTGGGAAGCCTCTTCTCATGTTGGTTAACTTATAGAGGGGAAGGGCTTCATTCAGCTCATCAACCATAGTTTACCCTTCATTATGGAAATCTGTCTTCCATAGCTAGAAATAATACTTATCCCATGAAAGTGGAAAACACCTACCAAACATGACTTAACCAACTAAATGGACTCCAATATGGCATATAATGGACTATCGTTTCACTCTAACGAAATGTTTAAATCATGGACAGATCTCTTAATAAGCTTATCATCAAGAGAAAATGTCTTCAATCATATAGCCGGCAATCAGGGGGTCAAAAAAACCAAACCCATTACCTGCCCCCTACCTTACTATCAAACCCACCTCCTGACACATTACCTATTCTGCTTTCTTACAAAGATAGTGCTTTCGCTTTCCTCTTCTAACTTTTTGATCCTCTATCTTTCTGTCCCCTCTGTGAGTATTGAGGATCATGTAAACCACTATGTAAATATGTGATATTTCAATAAAAATAAAAAGTTCAGTCCTAGAGCTTCTGAAGAAAAGTTAAATACATGTATGGAACTGTTATCGAGAATGCTTGTGGTCTGGGGTTTTTCAGATAAGGGATCTTTCCTTTATTTGTATCTCCATAAGTTTGCTGAAAATCATTTTAACACTAGATAAGCCCAATAGTATTATTTTGCCTCCAATAAGGATTCATTATATCTAAGTTGGTATCAAGTACAAACAGAGAACTCAAGGAAATAATTTTTAGATTTTTGAATTATTGTATTAAAATTGAGTCTTTGGGAAATGGAATGCCAGTAATTTGGAGCTTTCTGGATAACGGGTTACCGAATAATGGATTCGATACCTGTAGATTGTCTCTTAAATACAAAACAAAAAAGGTATTTTCAACTGACACTGTAATGATCATGCCACAATCAAGTACAGCTATGGTGAGGCATTGTATTAGGGGAAAGATTAATATTAGATGGAAATTACAGGCCACTGGGTTTCTGGCAGGTACTGCCACACTTATCAAAGCATATGTATCTCTTAGCGTAAAAAAAATAGAAACAAAACATGTCCATGAAAAAGATCTTTAGCAAGGCATGAAAAACCCATTAATTCTCCTGGCACGCAAATTAATAAAATTGCTTATATTAAAATATTGCTGTGATTAAAGAGAGATTAGTCAGATTGTCATTGAGTTGCTCACTTACCATTGCTAACCAGACTTATGATGTTATCAGAAATGTATTGAAAATGTTGGAGGCAGTGAAAATTAATTCTCACCGCTGTCACATTCTTCAGTAAAGCGTAAAACCAAGATGGAGATCTATGTAAAAAATGCAAAAAATTCACATAGTAATGAGCTTAAATATCCTGATTACTATATCAATCTAATCACGACGGGATCAGCTCGAATCCCAGAGGTCAACGCTACGTGAGTATTAAGAGCAGATTAAAGCAGTAGAAATTGGCAATTATTTAAGGAAAAAAAATCAGCTCATCAATTCATCAAAGGGGACCAGGGAAATGGTTAGCATGGCTGTATTTAGATTTTATAGGGATTTATCTGAACACCCTTTTTGTTCATGCAAATAAAAAAAAGTGAAAGGTAGAAAGATTTCTTTTGTAAAGATTTTTCTCCTTATCTGATATTTTCCCCACTATCCATGGTCATTAGCCGCAGTTTTTGTCATGCTGTCTATGGTTTAAAATCAAGACAAAAGAACTGATACAATAATACAATGTTTAGTTTACAGAAATGAAAGATCAAATGACATTGGGAATCGAGGCCAAACTGTATCTAAGGACAGTAAAGGTGGCCAACTGGGCATAAAATGATCAACCTCAAAAGTACAGGTATGGGACCTGTTATCCAAAATGCATGGGACCTGGGGTTTTCTGGATAATGGATCTTTCCGTAATTTGGATCTTCATACCTTAACTCTACTAGAAAATCATGTAAACATTAAATAAACACAATAGACTGGCTTTGCTTCCAAGAAGAATTAATTATATCTTAGTTTGGATTTGGATTGAAGTACAAGTTACAGTTTTATTGTTACAGAGAAAAAAGAAATCATTTTAAAAAATCTGGATTATTTGGAAAAAATAGAGTCTATGGGATACAGGCTTTCCGTAATCCAGATAACAGGTTAACAGGTTTCCGGATAATGGATCCCATACCTGTACCTCAAAAAACTCATCCAAAGTACCTGGAGGAAGCCCAAGCAAACATGGGGACAAACTCCAGTGCTCCAGTGCGCCTATGGCACGAACATAAGGGGGTGCTTGGCAGGTACCTATTAATGGAACAGTAACACCAAACAATTAAACAGTTTTAAAGTGTTTGAAAGAAAATATCATGTAGTGTTGCCCTGCACTGTTAAAACTGATCTGTTTGCTTCAGAAACACTACTATAGTTCATATAAACAAGCTGCTAAGTAGCAAAGGCGGAAATTGAAAAACGGCTATATGGCACAGGATAAGTAATGGATAACAGATAACATTATGTTCTACAGAGCTTATCTGCTATCTGCTGTGTAACTTGAGCATTTTCTCCTTTGAATGGCTGCCCCCATAGCTACACAGCAGCTTATTTATATAAACAGTAGTAGTGCTTCTGAAGCAAACACTGCAGTTGTAACAGTGCAGGGCAACACTGCATTATATTTTTATTACTTAAAAACAATAAAAATTTTTGATGTTACTGGTCCTTTAAGTGTTTCCTGCCCACCCCTATTCCATGTTTGCTACACCTCTGTAGCTCGCCTCTCCCTCCTCCTCCCTGTCACTCTCTCCATCCTCACCTCTCCATTACTCCACTCCCTCCTCCCCACCACCCCTTGCCTCCTCTCCTCTCAGTCACTCCCCTACTTCCTCCTCATCACCCCTCCCTCCTCCCCATCACTCCCCTCCCTCCTCCTCTCTCCGTCACTCTCCTCCCTCCCCATTTCTATTGTGCATGCATGCATTCGCGTGCGCACGCCCAGGGGGTAGCGAGCTTGTTGGCCGAGTTGCCTATGGCACCCGGTCGGTTTGGACCGGCCCTGCTTGGAATCCATTGTTCAAAGAGCTCTGAATTACAGGAAAGTCATCTCCCATAGACTCCATTTTAATCAAGTCATTCATATTTTTTAAAAATTAGTTCATTTTTTTAATTGTAATAATAAAACAATGTCTTTTACTTGATCCCCAGCTAAAATATAGTGATGGGCGAATCTGCAGCGCTTTGCTTCGCCGAACATTGAAAAATTCACGAAATGCCGCCGCGTCTCATTTTTGGATGTGGGTGTCCCTTTCGCCAGGCAAAATTAAACTGGCGTTTCGCGATTTTATTCGCCTTTTGCGAATCGCGGGAATTCACAGCGAATTCGCCCCCAGGTGAATAAATTCGCCCATCACTACTAAAATATAATTAATCCTTTCTACAGGAAAAAATCTTATTGGGTTTCAATAATGTATGATTTTTTTAGTAGGCTTAATGTATGGAGATAAAATTACAGAAAGATCCCTTACCCATAAAACTCCAAATCCAGAGCATTCCGAATAACAGGTCCCATACCTATACTTTGACTTCATGGTATTGATGTTCATTTCATAAACTGCACTTATTTGTACTAATTGAAATGAGGCACAACTAGGCATTTAGGAACCAGAGCCTGATATAATTTACAGGACTGTCTGTTATATTAAGGCACGAAAACAGACCTACAGTATTTATGAAAAGAAATATTGTGAAAATTGAGCAAATAACCTGCTTATACTATGATTAAAGCCTTAGCTAGGTCTATTTATTGTCCTATAATGTAATGCTGGCAAAGAGGAATGTTTAAGATTTTCCAGCCATTAATCTGAAGATCTGAACATTTTGTCATGCTAAATGGCCTGCAAATGAAATTTAATTTCTTGTCTTAAAAATCAGATTTCCCCCTAATTCATTAAGTCTAATCTATTCTTTAAACAGCAAGATCTGACTCTATAGCAAAACTAATTTGCAAGCAGAAAAGTTCTGTGTTACACAAAATGTAATTTGCGAGCATACTCCTAGTCAATCAAGAGCGCTGTGCTTCAAAGCAGAACGCGTTTCCATGTTATTTGTCAAAAATCGCTTCAAACTCAAAGTGAAAGAAATTGCAATACCTCATCAGCAATTATGTTTGGGCGCATTTGTTTAAAGGAGAAGGAAATGCTGAAATTAAGTAAGCTTTATGAGAAAGGTCTATATAAATACACTAGTAAACCCTCAAAGTAATGCTGCTCTGAGTCCTCTGTCAAAGGAAACCCTGAATTTTTGTCCTTCTATTGTGCACACATGGTCTTCTGTATCAGACTTCCTGTTTTCAGCTTAAACCTCCAGGGCTAGGGCTTGAGCATGCTCAGTGTACTTCTCTTCCCCTCCCTCCTCCCCTCCCTGCTGTAATCTGAGCCCAGAGCTATGAGTGAGCAAGGAGAGACTCAGGCAGGAAATTATGTCACACATCAAGGTAATATGGCAGCTGCTATTCTAAATAAACAGAGAACTTATAGAGCTGTTTACTCAGGTATGGTAAAGCCTTCAGCAGAATAAATATATTCTTATAGCTTGCACAATTGTGGCTAATCTATTGGTAATAAACTGCTTCAGTAAGTAGTGATGGGGGAAAAAATTCGCCATGGTCAGATTCGCTGTGAATTTGCGAGTTTCGACGCTGCCAAATTTTTCGCCGCACGGCTCATTTCGCCCTGTGTCTAATTTTTTGTTGTGCACTGAGTTCGACGCTGAAGGCGTGCATGTGAAAAAGGATGCGCGACAAAAGGAATTTCAGCAACAGCAACCAATCAGATGTGAGCCCTCCCACTGTCTATATAAGGAGGTGCAGAGGTGCCCATTACTTTGGTACGTTAGAGAGAGCAGGTTTGAGAGAGATATTTGTGTTTTAGTCAGCTGGTGGAGTCAGTTTAGTGAGCTTTTTTTTTTGGGTCAGTGCAAGTGGAGGTTTTCCCTCTTCTGCTTGCCTGCTCACCACCCAATAGCCCTTGTTAGGGCTAACTGTCTTTGTCTGTCTGTGTTTATATGTATATCCCTTGTGGGTGCACACTTGTGCTGAGGGGATTTAGTTGAGGGTTTTATTTTTTCTCCTATCCTTCCCCCAAATAGGTGCCACTGTGGAGCTCAGCCT
Organism: Xenopus borealis; assembly: GCA_024363595.1. Classification (NCBI taxonomy): domain Eukaryota; kingdom Metazoa; phylum Chordata; class Amphibia; order Anura; family Pipidae; genus Xenopus; species Xenopus borealis. Next base: position 14,820,238 of record CM044442.1, read on the forward strand.
CTTCTGCAGCCTTCCCTTGTGCTACAGGTTCAAGGCAAACCCCACATGCCCACTTCCTCCTCCTCTGCTATTGATGAGCCACCCCTGAAGAGCACCCGCAGTTACATTTCAGTGCAGCACAAGCGATGTCAGGCTGTGCTGCAACTCCTCTCCCTGGGCGAGAGGAGTCATACTGCACCTAAGCTCATGGCCGCCTTCCAGACTCAGGTGCAGAGGTGGTTCACTCCCCACCAGCTCCAAGCAGGTAACATTGTTTGCGACAGCGGTTGCAACCTGCTGGCTGCCATCTTCCTAGGCCACCTGAGCCACATGCCTTGCTTTGCACATGTCCTCAACCTTGTGGTGCAGTGCTTCCTCAAGAGCTACCAAGGGTTGGGTGACATGCTTGAGAAGGTACATAGGGTATGTGGCCATTTTTGCAGGTCCCCCACCACCAGCGCATCTTTGGCACGGATGCAGCAGTAGCATAATCTGTCACCCCACCATCTCATCTGTGACCTGCCGACGAGCTGGAATTCCACCCTGCACATGGTGGAGTGCCTTGTAGAGTAGCGCTGGGCAGTCAGTAATTACCTGCTGGAGCACAGTGCCAGGGGTAATCAGGGGGCAGATTTAGGGTTCTTCAGTGCTGTACTTCAGTACACTGGTGTTCCTCCTCAAGCGCACGTTGGATGGCCTACTAGAGGAGGGTGACGTGCCTGAGGAGGAGGAGGAGAGTAGGCCCCTTAGGCAGGCAGAAGGGGCTGGGAGGCAGGATGAGGAGGAGATGGTCCCCGCTGAGGAGGCCCCATGCAGTTTTGGGTATCGGGACTTGACCAGTGGCCAGAACTGGCACAGTACACTCTGGAGGTGCTGGCTTGCCCCCTTGCCAGTGTCCTGTCAGAGCATATCTTCAGTGCCTCAGGTGGCGTGGTCACTGAGAAGCGGACACGACTATCCACTGGCAGTGTGGATATACTGTCATTCATAAAAATTAATGAGGCCTGGATAAGAGGGGATATCCAAGTGTCCATTGCAAACAGCAGAGACTAGCCTCCTCCTCCTCCTCCTCTTCACAGATGTAGCCTCCTCTCTCCATTGCTGACTATACTCTCCTCCTTAGTATTATTGCCTATTCCCCATCTGTCTGCACCTGCTGCCCTTGTTGCTGCCTGCTACTAGCCTTAGTAGTACTACTGCTGTGCTGCATTGTCAGCAAATTTTTTTTCTGCTGAGGCCCTATCAAGGCTCCTACTGCTATCGCAGATACTACTGCTGCATTTTCGGCAAATTTGTTTAGTAGTTGAAGTCTAACATGACTTCCAAAAATGTTGCTTCTAATATTTGCCGCTTTGTTGGCTAATTTCTCAATTTTTTAGGGTCTGCCTCATTTAATATTTCTGGTCCTAATATAGTTTCCAATACTACTGCTGCTGACAATATCCCTCCTTGTACACCAGCCCTACAGGCACTCCACCGTAGTGTGACATCACTTTGATGTGAGCCTGCCTCTTGGTAGCCTCCAGAGCAGGGGTCCCCAACCTTTTTTTGCTCATGAGCCACATTTAAATTTAAAAAAGAGTTTGAGAGCAACACAAGCATGAAAAAGTCCATGGGGATGTCAAATAAGAGCTCTGATTGGCTTTTTGGTAACCCCTATATGGACTGGCAGCCTACAGGAGAGAATGTTTGGCAGTACACTTGGTTTTTATACAACCAAAACTTGCCTCTAAGCCATTAATTAAAAAATAAGCACCTGCTTTGAGGCCACTGGGAGCAACATCCAAGGGGTTGGAGAGCAACATGTTACTCACGAGCTACTTGTTGGGGATCACTGCTCCAGAGGATATGGAGTGACTTAAAGAACAAGTAAACCTTTTTTTTTCTATCTGTAAATTTGCTCTAAACAGCACCCCAGATTAATGTACCTTAGTCCCTGCTGCAAGTCTGCTCTGGTTTCTGTGTTATCAGCAGCTTGTTTCCCCTTCTTCCTGGTGCAGAGTGAAGCCCCGCCCCATAGCTTACTGAGCTGACCTTATCTCTGTGACTAGTCCTGGAGATCATTTGCATACTATGACATAGCAGAGACCAGTGTGTGCAGCAGCTTTTGCTTGGGGAAACTAGCTTACTAATGCACACACTGGCTCCCTCTTCCTCTCTATTGTGGAACAGCAGCAAATGGACTGCTCAGTAAACTAAGGGGCGGGGCTTCACTCTGCACCAGGAAGAAGAGGAAACAAGCTGCTGATAACACAGAAACCAGAGCAGACTTGCAGCAGGGACTAAGGTACATTAATCTGGGGGGCTGTTTAGAGCAAATTTACAGAAAGAAAAAGAAAAACATTTACTTTTCCTTTAAAGAGTAGTGATGGGCGAATCAGCGGCGTTTCAAGAGAAATCCGCGAAACGGCGAAAAATTTGTGAAACACCGCTGCGTCTCGTTTTTGACTGACCCCTTCTAAAAAAACAAATGCTCTGTAAGGCTACAAATGTATTATTATTCCTAATTTTATTACTCATCTTTCAATTGAGGTCCTCCCCTAATCATATTCCAGTCTCTTATTTAAATTAGTGCATGGTTGCTAGGGTAATTTGAACCCTAGCAACCACATTGCTGAAAATGCAGGAACGGGAGAGTTGCTGAATAAAAAGCTAAATAAGTCAAAAACCACAAATAAAAAAAATGAAAACCAATTGCAAATTGTCTCAAAATATCCCTCTCTACATCATACTAAAAGTTGTGATAAGTTTGAAGTCCTGGATCATTGCTGTTATTGAGAAGCTGAAACTTTAGGCTGCTGCAATACGTACAGTATATAAAATATGGCATTTTTAGCCATATTCATTTTTAGCCATATTCATTTTTCATTCACTGGAACCACAGCCCAAACCATAAAGAAAAGCACCACAATATTATTGCTCCTCCACAAAACTTGGCTTTAACCTACCCCATTATAGGAAAAATAATTCATCAGATGTATTGCTGTCTTTTATGCATTATCCAGATCTTTGGGTTATCAAAGCAGGTTGTTTTGAGCATTTCATGTGGTTATACATAGCCTTTTAAAGGGATAATATGACGCTCCTGCTGAATTCTGCAGTGAAATCCGCAGACAGATTTTTTAATATTAATTTTGACATTTGGCATAGGGCTAGACATCATTTCCATTTCTCAGGTGCCCCCCAACATGTGACTTGTGCTCAGTCACTTTTTATCTGATATCACCCCCCCCCCACAGCAGACCACCAGCAGCATATCAGTAGAACAATGGGCAGCTAACCAAATAACAGCTCCCTGACACATTTGCTGAAGGATGTGTTAACATTAATAGTGCTCCCTAGCCTCGTGGTCTCATAGACTAGTGGTAGAAATGAAAATAGCACCCAAGCTGAAAAAACCCTGCTTGGGTTGTGTTGACGTACAATGAGAAGGGGCAAAACTATCTCAAAGCAATTCCATCCTGAAGTGCTGGCTCCTCAAATCTCAGAATCAGGAACAATGCACAGGACTGGCTGCTTCCACACCAGTATTACAACTAATATATATATAAAGAAATAAAACATAAATCATCAAAACCATGACAAAATCCCTTTGAAGGGTTTTGTTTAACACTGTGGCTATTTTGAAGCCTTCATTTCTGGTTTCCCCCGAACGTCTCTCACTTCTTCTTTGTCTGGTTATCTGATACCTTCCATTATCTGATACCAGTGTGTTCCAAAGAAAAGGTTCATGTCTTGGTGATTTTTCATAATATTCCCTTTAAATATTTGCTGTGACTTAGGCCTATAAAAACTTAAATTGCTTTCAAAATAAGAGCTTTCATGGTACATTAGCAACTCCTACTTTAAAGGGAAAATGTACTCTTTATTTAAACCCAATTCTTCAAAATAATCAAGGCAAGGAAGTTTGTTGCAACATACCACAATTTGAATAGGAACCTTTTTTGTTAAATCTTGCCGTCACATAGAAAACCAGTCAGCCCATGTGAACATCTGTATTCACACAGAAATGCCATTCTTTGAGAATGAATAGAAAGAAATATTAAGACAATAGATGCATTTAGGCATGTGTATATTTTATTATTTTAATGACTAACAATGCCCACTGTGCTTTAGAAAATGCAGGAAACGCTCGTACAATAAGTTTAACAAACATAAAACCACAGGGTAGAGAAAGGGAATTCCGCTCCTGTTGTCACTGATTGAGTGAATATGAGTGCATTAAAGAAGGCAGCTTTTGGGGTAGTATGGTTTACAAAGGGACAACTGCTGCTCTCAGTACGATGGCGAAGAATTAAGAGCCGTTTTGTCGTCTCTCACAACGACCGGATGAAGACTGTTCACAAGAAAGTGGTGAGACCAGACTAGGGGGCTTATTCACCAACAGGAACCTGCATTTTTTTTATAAAGGCGTGTTGTTTGTGTTTCATGAAAAATAATGTTCTACCGCTGATTTCTATTGAAGAACTTCAATATGAATAGTTGGCAGATAAAACAAAACAGATGAAACATGATTAAATTGCATCTAGAATGTCTGTCTATTGTAATTACTGATATAATTTCCTAGGAATTCATGTAATAGTAGCCCACCAATGGTGTAACTACAGAGGAAGCAGACTCTGCATGTACCGGGGGCCCAGGAGTGTAGTGGGCCCAGTAAGGACCTAATTAATGAGCAATTTTGATATATCTTGGGTAGTATTGGCCAACATATCATTATTTTAGGGCCCTAAATTGAATTTGCCATGGGGCCCAGTAACATCTAGTTACACCACTATAGCCCACCACAATCCAATTTCAACAGTAATGCTGAGGCAAATCTTTGGGCAGATTGTTCTCCTTTGCTGAACTATCTATTGCAGGGGTCTCATAACCTGGCTGATCTTAGGAGAGTTGAACTTATTAAGTCATGTGAAAGTAATTCTATAATAGAAAGTAAATCAACTGGACTCTCTGTATATTTTTAAGACATTTGCTGCTAGTCACTTAATTGAGAGTCAGATGACTAGTGAATTGTCTTAAAAATAATACAGCAAGTCCAGTTGATTTGACTTACTGCTATAGATATACCATGACATGGTGAATGAGAAACTTCACAAACGTCACGTGAAAGTATCTGCCTATGGGTCAAAGAGTGAAGTTAAGATTGAAGTTCCACCACTAGAGGGAAATTCCGCAGCTCTCCATTTATTTCTCTGGGATTTTTGAAGGTGTATTTATCAAAGGGTGAAATTTCACTTTCACCCATTGATAAATACGCCTTTCAAAATCCCATAGAAATGAATTGAGAGCTGCGGAATTTCCCTCTAGTGGCGGAACTTCACTCTTTGATGAATCTACCCCATGGAATCTTAGGAGATTTGAACTTATTTAAAAGTCACGTGAAAGTCATGTGAATGTAGTTCTATAGTAGTAAGTAAATCAACTGGACTCTCTGTATTTTTTTTTTAAGACGTTTTGCTGCTAGTCACTTAATTGAGAGTCGGATGACTAGTGAAATGTCCTAAAATATAATACAGAAACTTCACAAACTTTCCAATTCATGGAATGATATTCTTAGACAATATCCACTAGTTTGAATGCTGACTTTATGCAAAGTATGATCTTGAGGAAACTTAGATGGATTTGTGATGGCAAGTCTGGAAAAAAGTAAATATGTTGGCATCAATACAAATAAAGGATAATAAAGTACACATGCAGAGCAACTCTGACCTACAACATCCAGAAGAAACAAAAACACATGAATAAAAAGTAAACAGAACATCTCAATAGTAACTGGATAAGAGAGCTATGCTGAACTCCAGCAATAGAAGAAAACAAGCACGCCAGAGTAATTTAAAATTTTATCTATCACAGTAAAATAAATTTGAGTGATTTGGGATTTATATTTTAAGTTTATATATAAGTTTGATGGTGTTTGCAGTGCTAACTGGGAATGAGCAATGGGCTTGTTGGAAGCGCAGTTCAGGTGGAGCTTGCACCAGGTGGGCGTGAAAAAGCTACCTTCACTTCCAGCCAAAAGTAATTCATTGTTACAACCAACAGTCTACTGAAGATCATAAAGTAATTTTTTTTACAGTGCATTTGGGGTTCTAGCTGGGGTTTTTCAACTTTCTTTGGATGGCTATCATCTATGCTGGTCACTTTGGAGCAAATAGGCCCCTCTTAGGACATACATTTACCATGTAGGCCTAGCTAGTGGGTTTGTATACTAATATGTGGCACAAATATTTGACTCCCTGTCTGGGATATATAAGGGTGGCTAGGTAGGTAATGCCCCATACCCTGCTCCATTGATTTGATGATGGGTACAAAGTTTACATGGAGCTTCAGGGTAGTCAGGGTAGGGGCCAGGGTAGTCATTGAGTTCCTTATGTTGGACCCATGATCATACATTAAGGGGAGGCAAAATAAAGCCTGAGAACATTGTAATTTAGAAATAAAAACTAAAGTCATAAAAATCATGACATAATCCCTTTAGGAGAATTGGGCATAATGTGTAAGGTGAACTGTACAAGTGTTCCTGTACCTGATGTAATTCTAGGGTTCCCGTTGTTTGTTGCATGGTTGACTAGTATTATTTATCTCCCCAGTTTCACTTCGCCAAAAAATTTTCTCTGGAAATTCGCAAATTGGTGAAAAATTCTCGAAACGAGTCTCGGCACGCTTTTGACGAGCGTCGGGTCATTTTCGTCACGTCGTTTTCGTCACGTGTCGCTTTCGTCGCATCAAAAATGACGCACAAAATTTCGCTGGCATTTCACGAATTTATTCGCCAGCGGCAAATCGCGGGAATTTGCCGCAAATTAGCCCCAGGCGAATAAATTCGCCCATCACTAATTATTTATTGTTAACCAGACTAGTATACAAAGAGGTGTGATGCTCTAAATGATGGAAACATTGCTTATACTAAACCCTAGGACCCATGTCATCTGGGTAATAAATCCCATATCTATACACAGAAAAAGGTGTTTGACTGTTATACTTCTGCTGAAAGGACCACATCAGTTAATACCAGGCATGTATCATGACCCGAAGAGCATCTCTCAACTAAAAATACATTGAAGTACTTAAACACTGACCTCAGCTTTAGAATGGTTTAGCACTGGTATATGGAAAAACAAACTGATTAGTTTAATATAGGTCTTTCAACTAGTTGAAAATGAAATCTTTGTATAGATCTCTTTCACTTTATGTGGCACAGAGATCAGGCTTGCCTCAATAGTCTTTTATTTGCCTGGAAACCATACAACACAGTAGTGATTTGCCTTTTCACCTTGTAGAATCAAAGAACAAATACAACAGAAGAGGTTTTCATTGTTTTATTTTGCTGGAGGAAAGCACTCGCAGAGCGTGCCAGAAAACAATAAAATAAACACCATGACAGAAAATACATTTGCTAATAAAAAGCAGCGAGAAGGGAGTTTGAGAGATGAAATGGCAACAATATGGTCATAGACTGTCCAAAGCCATCTCAAGGTGGGGCACCTGTGACCCTACAACAGGGGTGCCCAAAAGGTATATGGGGATCTACAAGTAGACCTTTAGTTGGTGATCAGTAGATCTCAAGACACTGTCAACAGTTTGTCTAAATCAGCCTCCTATTTCGTGCTTTTCATTCAGATATTTATGTTAAAGGAGAACTGTCATGATATATAGTGTTCTCTGTCTATTAATTTCTACACAGTAAAGTTAACAGTAAAAAAGAATAGTGAGTTAAACTCATTAGCCTCATAGCCTTATCTCGCCTCTGCATCCTCAACCAAGCTCTTACTAGTGCTACGCAGCCAAACCTAAAAGCAGCATAGTCTGGGACAAAGTGTCATCACAAACAGCTCCCAGTATGTTCCTCTTTCCTGACAAAGTCCACCCCCCTGACATGATTTGAAATCTTCATCCCTCTGTGGGAGCCAATCACGCTGATTCCACCCCACCCCCCCACCGAAGTTGATGTCATACAGAAACGCCCTCTATCAGAAGCCTGCCATTTGCAATGAATTATGGGAATTGTAGTTTAAATGTGACATTCATTGCATTAGTATCTTTAACCCTCCACAGTTGGTTCTAATGGGGATCAGAGAGGAAATACAATAATAGCTATAATCATTCTCAGCCATAAAACAGGGCAATGGGTATCAGAGAGGAGCTGTGTCAATGTGAAAGAAGGTTGTGTTATAAACTTATCTAGAATCTCAGCCATACAGCATAAAATGTAGGACAGGCAGAGTATGGCAAACACACAGGGAACATAGTATGTTATATACATAAGTGTTACATGAATGGTATATACAGTACGGGGCCAATTTACGAATTTCACCTGAATTCGATCGAATAACAATCATATGAATTTTTTGTGAAATCATAAAGTGAAATTTGGCCTATTCAATCATCGAATATCGAATAGATTGAATAGATCGAATGATCGGATATTCGATCATTCGATGATCGAAGAAATAAAATTGTTAAAGTTATTTGACTGCCTACTTCACCAGACTGAACCTACCAAATTGTAATAGAAGCCTATGGGAAGCTCCCCATTGGCTTCAGAGACTAAGGGGCGGATGTACTAAATTCACATGAATAGATCGAAGTTCGATCGAATTTCAATCTTAGGATTTCTTCATTTGGTCGAATATGCAATTTTTGGCATATTCGATCATCGACTAGCGAATAGTCGAACGATTGAATACATTCGAATAGATTTGAATGAACGAATATTCGATCATTCGATCAGTGAAGGATTTAATTTTTTAAGTTTAGTCTATTGCTTACTTCGGCAGATTGGACCTACCGAATTGCAATAGAAGCCTATGGGAGTACTCCCATAGGCTTCTGAGGCTAAGTCCTGATCGAATAGGATTCGTACAATCGATGACTTCGATCGTTCGAATCGTACGAATCATTCGAATGATCAAATGATTTGTTCGACTGATTTGTATTGGATAATGATCAAATATCGAATAAAAGGTAGCCTAAAACTATTCGTTTAGCATTCGACGATCGAATGCTAATCGAATATCGAATTTGGTTGAACTAATTTTGGGGAATAATAGTAAATTTGCCCCTAAGTCTACATAAATTATGTTCATGCATACTCCAATAGCTTGTCTGAGGTTTGATCAGGTGAGCAATACAGTTTGGGACTGAGTTGTGAACAGTACCGGGTTTTACAGACATGAACAATACTAGGGTGAGATTATAGACATGAACACAAGACCTTTTCTCACCAAATTTTTGGTTCAGGCCAGGAGGCTAATTTCTACATTGGAAAGACATCTTTCCCCCATTGGTTACATTGAGTAAAGATAATGGGGTGAATTTATCAAGTGAGAGTGAAGTTCCGCCACTAGAGTGAAATTCCACAGCTCTCAATTAATTTCTATGGGATTTTGAAAGGTGTATTTATAAATGGGTGAAATTTCATCCTTTGATAAATATGCCTTTAAGAGTTATCTTTCATTGGTTTAGTGCAGTTGAAGTGATACAGGTTATTGGGCTAGGACAGGCTTTGCCCACGTTGCAAAAATTCTGCTGCAATATATCTAGGGTTGCCACCTTGCCCTGTTGTAAAGCTGGACACAGGATGGGAAATGATTTCATGGGGTCGTGGTTATGACATTGTGTGGAGATTAGTGATTGGCCAATCAGCCAGATAGTTTTGGCTTGTACAGCCCTTCTGAAGACTGTTCTGTTTGGGTCAAGACCAGACAGGTGGCAACTCTAAGGGAGGGGGGTTATTTACTATACGCAAAAAATCCAAAAAATTTGGAGTTTTTTAGCATAAAATTGGACTTTTAAAAAATCAAGAATTTTTCGGAATTTATTATAGCCCAAGGATGGGAAAAGTCTGACTCAGAAAATCAGGCATCTTAGACCTGTCAAGGTTGTATAAAAGTCAATGAGAGAAGTACCATACGCTGCAATTCGTGCAATAACCCAAAGATTTTGGGGGTTTCGAGCAAAAAAGCATAAAAACCCCCCAGAATTTTCGGGTGGAAAATCCATCGCATTTTTCCTCGGAAAGGCATTTTTTAGTAGCTATATGCACAAAAATTCTATCTATCTATATATATAGATATATACATGGTATTTTACCATTTGAGCTGAAAAACAAATGGCTGAAGCTCACATTTCAATTCCTCCATCAGTAGCAAATGTAAATAATAAATAGTTGTTAGTTTCTGATTTTGTTTGAATGCCACATGCTAGGAGAACAATTGAAATAGGGAAGAAAGAAGAATGGACGTGTGCCAGTTAATCAGAGATTTGCCAGATGGCTACACAATAGCATTGCACATGTTTACTGGGCCCACTTTTGCTTACAGAGAGAGAGATATTTTTTAATTGGCCTCTTATGGGTAAAAAGCTATTTTTTTCTATAAATGCCACTGGGACGGCAGATTAATTGTATGGCAAAATATGTCGAACGCATTCACAGCAGATTTTTGAGACGCGTATGCAAAAATGTGTTTTTCAACAAGCAACACGATTCCCGCAGTTCAGAGAATGAATCAGACGTGACTCCTGCCAATTACCAACAATCATTTACAAATCAACAATGTTCCGAGAGAATTCATGAAGCTCAGGCATATGAGGGATTCGCTAACAGGAAAGGCGATGGCTGCAATACACATACCTGATCTCCTTTATTAAGTAGTAAATATTTAAGACTAGATGATAAATGACAAACAGTGCACACTAATAGGGCGAGACTGATGATGCATTATATGCACATCCCTAATATTTCCATAAATACCATAAATCAGGCTACTGGAATAGGCTACACAAACAGACATGACACTTCTATTTAACATACCACGGCGTATGCAGTGCTGGCTCGTGACAAATAATTGAAACATCATCCTTCTGGGATGTCTGCTTTGCTAACCATCTCCCATATTCCTCATCGTATACACAAAGGAATTATCATGCTTTCAGGGGTGGGAAATTTTTGCATGAGTTCCCAGGAAATATTTTATTTGTTGGTCAAAGTCAGATCTATAATTTTGGTTGTTAATTCAGAGTGGTGTAATTATAGAGGAAGCAGACCTTGTGTTGATTGGGGTTGGGAAGTTTTGTGAAACCCCCCTCCCCTGTCACTTTCTTACCCTGGGCTGGAGACAGAGGATACAAGCAGCCTGGAGACTCCAGGGTGGGGGCAGGATGTGGGTGGGCACAGTGCGGAAAGGGGGCAGGATGTGGGTGGGCACAGGCAGGACTGGACTGAGAATCAAAATAGGCCCTGGCATTTCAGGTACACAGAGGCCCAATCAACCCACATAGTGGCCTAAACAGAATATTTCAGGGCACAGGGCAGAAAATGAGCAGTTATTCTAAATTGAGAAAGCCAGTTGGATGACTGAAGAAATATCTTCAAGTAAAAAAAAAAAAACAGCAAGTCCAGTTGATTTGACTTATTTCTACAGATATACCATGACCTGGATGAATGAGAATCTTCACAAACATGTCTTTGAAATTGCACTTTGCACACAGCACAGATTGCTGCATTCATTGTTGTACTTGCAGCTGGCTTCAAAAAAGCTAATCACTGATTGGTTGCTATATGTAACTGCCCATGGGCAAATTTGCCCAGTGTTGATAAATGAACCCCAAATTGAGTTTACAGTTCTAGCGCAGTTAGAACACTGTACACAAACATTTGATTGGTTTCTATTGCCTAAACTTTCCTGATATAACAATCATTCCCAGAGTGTGTATAAAGTTATACACTGTCAACTAATGTTTGGATTCCAACCAATAGAACAGGGATCTGCAACCTTGGCTCTCCAGCTGTTAAGGAACTACAAGTCCCACAATGCAATGAAGGAGTCTGTCATAATTCATAAAGGCAAATGCATTGTGGGACTTGTAGTTCCTTAACAGCTGGAGAGGCAAGGCAATGAAGGAGTCTGTCATGATTCATAAAGGCAAATGCATTGTGGGACTTGTAGTTCCTTAACAGCTGGAGAGCCAAGGTTGCAGATCCCTGCAATAGAGGCAACTTTATGCAGTTTATTTATTTATTTTAACCAACTTATCGGGGCAATTTCTTTTGATGCACAACACTAATAAAGTATTAAATTTTTTTTTTCTCCAATTGAAGTCTATGGGCGTCATTTCCGTGGTGAAACTCAGTGAAAAAATTAGCTCATCCCTAATCACTACAAGATATTGGAACATGGCGTCTAAGTGGTAGGAGTTTCGGAGCAATGAAGCAGAGAACCAAACCTGGATAGGGAGTTAGGCAAGCTAAAAGGAGACAAAAAGTACTTCACATGGCTTTGTTTTTCTTTTGGTGTTGGATCCTTTGGGTGTACCACTTTTTGTCTCAGTGTATTGCTAGGTTTGAAAAACACAGGGATGTGGTGTTTGTAGAAAATCCTCCTGAGTTTCTCTGATACTCCAGCTATATATGGGATAACTATGTTTCGCCTACTATGTTTCTCTGGGCAGTTATTTCTTTTGGTGTTCCTGTTGGGCTTGGTTGCTGCTTTTTTGACAAAAGTCCAGTCTGGGTAGCCACAAGCTTGCAACGCTCCTCTGAGATGTTTTGCTCCTTGTCCTTGAACTCTGTATCAGTTTCCACACATTCCGACCTGTGGTGCAGAGTTCTAATGACACCCAGTTTGTGTTCCAGTGGATGGTGGGAATCGAACAACAGATATTGATCCATATGAGTGGGTTTTCTGTATAATTCCATTTTCAAGTTGCCCCCCTCTTGGATGCATATCAAACAGTCCAAAAAGGCAAGTTTGTTCATGGACATCTTCCCTTGTGAACTTGATGTTATCGTCCACTGAGTTAATGTGTTCTGTAAAGGCTGCCACTTCATTGGATCTGATTTTTACCCAAGTGTCATCCACATACCATAACCAGTGTTTCGGTGTTGTTCCATGGAATTTAAGTAAGGCCCTTCTTTCCACTTCCTCCATGTACAAGTTAGCTACAATGGAAGAGACTGGAGAACCCATTGCACAGCCATGTTTCTGTCTATAAAAAAGGTCCTTGTATTTGAAGTATGTGCTGTTAAGGCAAAAACCTAGCAACAAACATACTTGGTTAGGACTGAGCTTCATTCTGCTGCTGAGGGGGTTATCTTGCTGCAGTCGAATTCTTACAGTCTCAATTGTCTCTGTTGTAGTTATACATGTGAACAATGAAGTGACATCATAAGATACCATTGTTTTTTCTGCCTCTAGTGTAACGCCCTGAATCTTGGTTACAAAGTCTTTGGCATTCTGGATGTGCTGCTCTGTATTGCCTACCAACGGGGCTAAGATGTTAGTCAAGAATTTTGCAATGCTGTATGTTACTGAATTTATGCTGCTGACAATGGGCCTTAGTGGGGCTCCTTCTTTGTGTATCATGGGGAGTCCGTGTAAGCATGGCGTGGATTCTCTGGGTTACAGGCGGCAGTATAATACTATTGATGGCTTTCTCCTTTTCAAATTGTTGTAGGCAAACTATCACCTTTTTCTTGTAACCATTGTTGGGTCTTTCCTTAAGGGTTCATATGTATTTCTGTCACTGAGTAGTGTGGTTAATTTGCAGTAATAGTCAGTTGTGTTGAGCAACACTGTGCATTGCCCTTTATCTGCTGGCAGGATAGTGATGTTTGGGTCCTTACTCAGAGAACTGAGAGCTCTCCTCTATAGTGTAGTAAGATTAGAGGGAGGTGTTCTGGCACTTGACAAGGCAGCTGACACTTGTAGCCAGAGTTGTTCTTCTTCTTCCTTTTTTTATGTGATTATTATTGATGGCCAATTCTGTGGCTGTGATGAGTTCAACTAATGGGATGTGCTGTGGTGTCACATGTAAATGGGATTCTCTTGGAGCTTGTTTGGAATTAATTCCCAGGATTCCTTTTGTTTATTTAAGTCGTTATGGGGCGCAGAGATGCAAATCACTCCTTTTTGTCCCTTGGTTTTATAGCACAGATGCATGTCTTGCACGTGAAGAGTTTTTTTTGGTCCTTTCAGCCCATCTCACCATAATCAGGTTAGGTTCTCTGCTTCGACATTTCATTAAGAAACCCAGGACTGCGGGCTGAGCTGTCAAAATCGAGACGGTCCCAAAGAAAACGTGACAGTTGGCACTGGCTCATTCCAAAACATTGATTGTTCCACACAAGTCATTCTGTGACCTGAAATTTAGAGTTTTATTCAGAAAATACTATTGTTTCCACCAACCAGCTTTTAAACGGTTCCTCTAGTGGGAGAGACAATTTGTGTATGATGTCCTTTTATAGTAATGTACCCAAATCATTAGATGTCCTAGTATAGAAATAAAACAAACTAAAATTGTCTATATATGGGTAAATAATCCTAAAAGCCCTCAGTTAACAACAAAGATATCATTTTTCATCAACCAGATCAGATGATCTGAGAAACTCAAAACACATGCTTCTTAAGTCTTGTTAAATGGACACCTTCTAGCATGGGACAATGCTGATGAGTTAATAGAGAGGATGAGTTAGGTCAGAGGTTAATGACTTGTGTGTAATGCAAGATCTTAAGTGAGGGGTCCTTGCTTGAATTCCAATGTCAGCTTCTTGTGCTTGTAAAGAGATGAACTGTGGAGAGGGATGGACAGTGGTGCTCTCATTTCCCTACTACATTTATCATGGATCACTGTAATTGTAGTTATGCAATGCTGTTTCCTTAAATTCTCTGTTGGTATTGTCTGCCTGTTTATAATGTGATGAGTAATGATAAGCAAAATGTTTCACACCTTACTGAAGTTCAATGGAACCATTGTGATTGGATGTCTGTGACTTTACTTCCCTCTGCCTGTTCTTCTAGCTATAATGGAGGAATAATTATTTCCCTCTGCCATATATTGATGTGATGAGGCATCTACTGTACATGCCCCACATTGAAAGGAACCTTAATATTTCAACCAGATGTTGCTTTTGGATGGCATAGAACATTTCATAGTTGGAGACAGTGTGGGTAATTTATAGAGTTTGTGCAGTGCATATTCGCTAATAGTTGTTTTGCCCATGCTTTTACCTGAACGATAAAATATTGCACTGCTGTGCCCGCCTTTCCGGTTTTTGCGTATTCACATTGTGCACCCACTGTGAGAGGTTGCTGTGTGTGAAAATAGCATTGATAGTAACTTAAATTGGCGAAACTGTTTTGCGAATATTTTCTCTGCCACCAAAGCTGTGGCATAATTGAAATGCAGAGTGTGCAAATAAATATTCGCAAATTAGAGATTTTTTCCATATTAAAAACACTCTTATAGACATTCACAATGTGAAAAAACAAATTCGCAAATCTGTTTGCACACTCTTATTCAGCTTGATAAATGTAACCAGGCACAGGGCAAATATATTCACTGTGCGAACCAATCTGCCCTGCACAAAGTTTATAAATGAGCCCCAGTGTTTTTCTGAGGGTCATTGAATTTCTGGTTATAAAATGGCAGCACTTTTTTAGTATGTCATCTAGAATTTAGGGATGCACCGAATCCAGGATTCGGTTCGGGATTCGGCCAGGATTCGGCCTTTATCAGCAGGATTCGGATTCGGCCGAATCCTTCTGCCTGGCCGAACCGAATCCGAATCCTAATTTGCATATGCAAATTAGGGCCAGGGAGCTAAATCACGTGACTTTTTGGCACAAAACAAGGAAGTAAAAAATGTTTTCCCCTTCCCACCCATAATTTGCATATGCAAATTAGGGTTCGGATTCGGTTCGGTATTCGGCCAAATCTTTCGGGAAGGATTCGGGGGTTTGGCCGAATCCAAAATAGTGGATTCGGTGCATCCCTACTAGAATTGGATCTATTTTCAATATATTGTTTAACTCCCACAATCTGCTAGTCTGGCGCATGTACTATATACCTGGATCCATTTTTACTGTTGTTGAATCTACTAACCTTTGTATGGGGTCTTGGTCCTAAATAGGATATTTCCCTTTGCCAAAAAAAATTCAACAAAGTTAATTTTATATCTCAAAACTTCCTAGATTTTCTGTCCAAGTTGGAAAATCCTTTACAGTTTTCTGCTGGTAAATGGTCGGAGTTTTTAAATTTTACTATTTCTTCGTAACTGCTTATAAATTCTCTAAAGAAATATAATGATACGTTTGGAGTTGAAAATTGGAGATTACATAATTTTAAGATAATTCACACAGACTTTAATTGCTGTTATAAAAGAGCTGAGGATTCTAAGAACATCTCTTTCTGCCCAAAATGCAATGCTGAAAATGTGATCAAGAAATGAATGGTGCTTCAGAAAAAAAGTAAACACCTCACCAAGTTGATTGTATGGTCCAGGTGCTCCAGCCCCAGACCCCAAGGTTCAGGGATCTGATAAGCAAATGAACAGTTGGGGCTACCCGGCACTCAAATGAACCCACAAAGGTAAAAAAATATATCAAAGTTAAAACATAATTTTTATTTAGGCCTTTGGAGATGTATTTATACTTTTAAATTTGCTAATGTTTTGCTAATGTTTTAACTTTGATATATTTTTTGACCTTATTGGGTTCATTTAAGTGCCGGATAACCCCAATTGTTCATTTGTTGAAAATGTGGACATGTTTCACTATTTTTGGACGTCCTTTAATATTTCAATCAAGGGGGAGGTTTAGGAAGAGAAATTAAGTTATGCCCTATAAATGCCCTACTAGACTTATTTGAAGGTGACATAGGCTTCATAAATTTAGGCTTTCATAAAGATAAGGATCTACTAAATGTTTTAAATCTTTATATGAATGCCACAAGAAAACGTATCTCTATCTACTGGATTAGGAAGGAGGTTTCTACTTTAAGGGAGGTTCTGTCCTCATTGGGCCAGTTGTGTGTGCAGGAAGCTTTACATTTTGATTATAGGAATGATAAATCCTCTTGTTCTTTTTATCTTCTCTGGTATAAATATATAAACTTATTTGATTAGTGTAAGAAGAGGTTACTTCTCAATTTGGGAATACTTAACATTTAAACATGTATGGTTTACTTATTTAACTTAAACATTTCAGAATTATTTTTTTTATGTGCTCTGAGTTATATTAGGTTATTTTCAAATTTGGAATTTTTTATCTTTCAACTTTGAAGTATGTACTGTTTACTTTGAATGATGCATCTGATGTCATTTGGATTTTTACACTTGTACTGTATTATCTCTGACTTGTTTATGGAAATAATAAACATGTTGAAACGGAACAAATTGGCAAAATATTCACGAAACACATTATGTTCATGCTACTTTTTTGTAGCAAACCATATTAGAGTCTATAGGCAAGTTCTTTGAGACTCTATGGGCAACTTTTTTTCTTAATGCAATTGTATCAAGTATAGAAAAAGGCAGGCACTTGCATAGACCAATCTTCCAGGCAGGCTTAGTCAAATCGCGTTTCATATCTCTTGGATACTTAATCATAGGCTCATATGATTAAGTATCCAAGGGATATGAAACGCGTAAATCTGTATCCTTGTGCACAGAAATAAATGACTTTGATGATTTGAGTAAGCCTGCCTGGAAGATTGGTCTATGCAAGTGCCTCCCTTTTTCTATTTGGTAATCTGCTGAGGGTTCAGGGCGGTGCACCTGGACCTCTTCTCACAACTGGTGAGTTTTATTAATTTACCTGAGAACATTATACCCTGTCTTACTGCTATCAACATTAGCGTGTATATTATAACTTCCAATTGTATCAAGGTTAGTGAAGGGGCGAATAAATTTGCCAAACGCCAGCGAAAATTAGAAAAAAAAAAACGAGTCGCGCGTCGTTTTTGACACGACGTGATGCGCGTCAAAACGTGCCGCGATTCGTTTCGCGAATTTTTTCGCTGGAAATCCGCAAATTTTTGGCAAAGCAAATCTGGGTAGATTTGCCCATCACTAATCAAGGTCAATGGCCATTTTTTTATCAAGTTTTTTCTTACTCCAAATGCATTGAAGTGAATGTGCATTTATTTGTAGGGGGATTTTTTTTTCATGAAAAAATCAGCTAAGAGCAAAATGCAAATCCATGCGTGGTGAAAAAATTAGCTCATCACTAAATTGATAGTTGATCTAAAGGAAATGATACGGAGCCTCATCAGCTCACCAGTTGTTCAAACTGTTTTGCATAAATGAAACTTTGCAAAGGTGGCCATACATGTTTGACTCTTACAATATCTGCCCATTAAGTCTGTACAGGTTGACCCATGTGTGGGCACCATTGGTTTCAGTGTAAACTGCCTATTCAGTACTCACAGTGGCGGAACTACCGGGGGGAAATTGCACCCCTCTGGGACCCATCAGTGATTTACACAAATCCGCTGCAAATATTGTTTCTGGAGTGGCCTGCACCTGGGCCCTGCACCATGCAGTTACCTTACCGAGTACTCATTAACTGAAAGATTAAATATGGTATACCCTACTGCAGTAATTAATTTCTAAAAGTTGTTTTCTCTCAGCAGTACCACCCCAAAGCCATTGTGAAAGATACTCATCCAACAATTAAACAAAAAAAGCCCAACCCACCAAATTACATCTGTAAGAAAATGCAGCACAGTCAGCTCCTGAAAAATTATACATGTAATAGTTTGCATAAATGTAATTACACTTATTGGAATGTTTTAAGGTTTTTTTTTTTTCCCTTCTCTATTTCAGTACAGTTCCATCTCGCTGCGTGTATTTGTAATTATCTCGACATTACCCAGCGGACTATTGAACGTGTGCAGCAAAGAAATAGAAGAGGAGTTTTACAGCTGTCCTTGAGTGATCTGCCTGTATTACACTCCAGGTTATTTTTCATTAGGTGATCACAGCCAAAGAACTGAACAAGTGCTGGTTTCTCAAAGGGCCCTTCCCTAGTGAAGCACATGATCACGGCGCACAATTGAAAAAAATCCTTTCCTTTTTTTTTCTAATTAGACACTGGGGATTTCAATACTCTTTAATGGCAAAAAGGGCAGTGGAAAGAAATATATGATCAAATACTGAAACAGAAAGGTTTAAGCCCAGTGTCGGACTGGAATATCAGGGGCCCACCCAAAAACCTTAGACCAGGGGCCCACCATAAAACCTTAGACCAGGGGACCACTCTCAGTACTAATATTCTTCATCTCCTCAATCAAACTCTATTCTCCTAGTTGGTTTTCTTTGCATACTATAATGAAATTTTCCATCTATTTAGCCTCTTTGTTATCATAGAAATAAGGAATGGCCATGAAATAGGCCAAACGTTTAGCAGCATGAGGGCCCACTGACACCTTGGCCCACCGGGAGTTTTCCTGGTAATCTGGTGGGCCAGTCCGACACTGTTTAAGCCTATACTTCGCACATGGTTATTTTGTGCTGAACCCCCCCCCCTCCATCCTTCCATCCATTTCAGCTTTTATTGTAAGCGTAAAGCTGTTATCTTGTATAAAATTGTAATCCACCCCTATTGGTAAGCAGAATATTTTCAGGATCAATTTGTGACTCCCTAGGGTATAAAAAAAAGACCTTTACATATTGGCTATCCTATAATAAGAAGGCTCTTGCCCCTCTATTGAACATTTATAGCCTCAGCCTATTGAGGAGCTCCATAGACTTCTTTGTATAACATCATATACTGGTCCTCAGGTATGTGATGTCCAATTTTTATTCCACAACATGGAAACATTCAGCAGCACTTCTTTAAGGCATTTAAGATTGTTTTCAATCTAAAGAGGTGACCTCTTCTCCTACAGATGTACCAAACTTGACATCACATGACGTAGCATTAATTTGGCCGGAAAAGGTTGTAAGAACATATTTAAAATGGCGTGGCATGGTGAACTCTCTGAGCCAAGTGTCTACATAGAGTTTGATTCATCTGTAAGTACTTTTATATATTAAACAGGCCCCTCAGTGATATGTTTTTAATGCCCTCTACATGATTTGGACAGAAGTATCATGTTATCTTGCAAACACTTCTATTGAAAAGGCAACCCCAACTTTCAATTTCTGTTTTCATAACTGAACATTTTTGTATTCTTTGGTTTTTTTTTTGGCAATATAATAAATATTACAGGCTTAGCAACATATAATGGTCTCATTTGCTATTGGCGAGGAGGGGAAAATTTACATAAAAACAGGAGCAAAGAATCAAATTCTGGCCAACAATTCAACTACTGCTCCTCTCTGGTCTGAACAGCATGAGAGTTCTAGTCATATGTCCTCTGATTTGCACAATATGGATGTACAGATGCAGTCACTTTGGATGGTGAGTTAAATGCGTCGCGACTTAACTCATTTATCTCATTTATCCCACTTATCACAGAATATTGTGTCACAGCATCCCATCCAATTAAAGAGTTCACCATTGAAACAATGGAGCTTTGGTATGCTAATGAAAAGGTTAAATGCATTAAATGAGTTAAGATAACTTTAGATAACACAGTTTCTTCAATTAATGCTGAGTCACGACGCATTTAACTTACAAATCCAAGTGACTCTATCTGTATGATAGTTCTCTAAATGTAATGTAGATGATATTAAAATCTGCTCTGGAAGACTTCTCTGGCATGACAAGATTGTAAAAGGGGGGGACCCTGTATATCTACAAGTCTATCCATTCCAGCTCTTTTATATGATGTCTAGTGATGGGCGAATTTATTCGCCTAGCTCGAATTCGCAGCAAATTCCTGTGATTCGCCGCCGGCGAATAAATTCGTGAAACGGCTGTGAAAATTAACCAGAGAAAATTTGCCGATTTCCGATTTTCACAAATTTTTCGTGAAAATGTTAGAAATTCACAAATTTTTTGTGAAAACAATCGAAATTCACGAATTTATAGTGAAAATGTTCGGAATTCATGAATTTTTTGTGAAAATTTTTGAATTTCACTAATTTTGTGAAATAGTTCAAAATTCACTAATGATGTCTTTAAAGGGGGCAATCCTAGCACTTCTATGTTGATTTTACATACAAAGTAAATGTTGCTCAATGTTGTAATAACTAACAATAATATGCATGCTCTACTGTCCTGGTAACAGCTGGGCTCATTTACTACCAGTTGTGGTCACACTAGAATTGACACAATTGTTGCACCTTTTCATGCAATTCTTTAAGTACTTGCAACTAAACACACTCCTTACATTGTTATGGTGAATTGCTCCTATTGACACAGGGCAGAGCCATCAAACCTCCTCCCACCATTTTCTGGGAGTTACTAGATTTTAGGCTCTTTCTCCCAGTCTCCTGGTCTCCCATCACTCTTAAAGGACAAGGAAAGTGTAAAATAGAATAAGGCTAGAATTGCTGTATTTTGTATACTAAACATAAACATAAACTTACTGCTCCACAAGTCTAATCAAACAAATGATTTATGCTTTCAAAGTTGGCCACAGGGGGCTGTCATCTTGTAACTTTGTTATACATCTTTGTCTGACACTGGCACTGCACATGCTCAGTGTGGTCTGCTTGAGTTCTGCATGGCTGGTAAGTAAGGCAGGGGCTCCCCCTGCTGTTCATAAGTATGATTGTTTCCCTGCCAGAAGCACTAAATGAAGGGAGAATTTCACTGCATATAGTCAGGTTTCTTATAAAAACGATACACATTTTTTAATTAAAGTATATTGGAGATAGGTTTCTTTTTCATTAAAGAAAGTAAAAATTGGATTTTATTTCTTTGCCTTTCCTTGCCCTTTAAGCTGCCTCATACTGAGCCAGTGGGACTCGTGGAAAAAACCTGGTGGGCCCCAGCCCTCGTGGGCCCCTCCAGCCCAGACCCGTTCCAGATAGTGACATGTGACCTCTTCACCCTCTGGTCCTGACCTCCGCCCACTAGGTCTGTCCGCTCTGCCCTCTTGCCCTGCCCACTATGCCCACTTGCCCCGCACACTCTGCCCACTTGCCCTGTGAATTAGGTACGCACCATGAGGTGGGTTGGGAGAGGGCAGAGGGTGGTTTGGGGAGTGAGGCCTGCGACTGGCATTGGGGCCCTGATGTGGCAGCCCCAGTGGGCCCTGACCCCAACAGTCTGACCCTGCTCTTAAGTATTCTCCCGATTTCTAAGGATTTCTGGTGATTTTGGCTGATTTGTGAATCTGTAGCTTCAGGAGTGGTTGTACACATGCACATGACTTCACTTCCATCTACGTCCCTTCTGACCCAACCAACTTTTCCTTAGATTCGTCTATTCAAAGTTGACAGGGCTGTGACAGGACAAGCCTTGAACTAATCCCACAGTTTCCACTTAAGGCTGTATTAATAGGTATAGCAGACTTTCTTTTAAAATTATGCCATCTTCACTCTGAAAACATTTACTGCAGTTGTAGCTTCTTCCTCAAAGAGTGAAAGTGCTATTGTGGCAATTTTAGTGCACTGGGCAAAACTGCTGCTGCCCTAAGTTGCAGTAATGCTAGACATGTAGGAATATAGCTGCTTTCTGGGTATTCAGAAATTGCATTTTGGCTCCTCACTCTCAGGCCCTGATTTCCAGTTTGGTGGCCCCTAGGCCACAGGGTCCTGGTGTCCACCCCCCCCCCCATGTGAGTGCACATTTGCTCGTGGAAGTGCTGCTGTGTTCCCTGAGCAGCCCCGGTGCTGCCTAGAATGTGGTTGGGCAGCATTCCGCCCCTAAAATATTGATGCCCAAGGCCTGGGACTGTGTATATGTATAAATATAAATTTTCCCTATATTTAGCAAGTTAGGGATTTTGTTTAAAGGTTCTGACACTGTAGGGAGGCTGAGGATGCTCTGGTCTCAATGCCAAGCCCCCTACAGGAGTTAAGTGAGCTACCATATGTATTAGGGAACGCAGCTGCTTACCTAACAAAGGAAGGAAGGACAACAATACCAAATATGTTAGAAAGGAAATTAGAATTGCAACAAAGAAAATTGGGCCCAGGGGCCAGATTATGTCCCTAGGTATTAAAGCCTTTAATAAGTAAAGGAAGCAAAAAAAGGCAAATCAATAAGTGACAGTTCGTAAGCTGCCATATCACACACAACAGCCTAGCTTCATCATTCCTTGTGCGCTCCTGAGATGGGAAATATTTTTGAAGTAAATCAAATTGGTTCTGAATCTTAGAATCCCATAACATGAGAATATAGTCTGGTCTTAGGCAGACCACAGTCACTTGTTTTATGACAACATTACAGCAGTAGAGAGAATCAGTTTAAATTGGTCGGCTAAAGGAAAAGAAGAATAAAATGTGTTTCCTGAGAATTGACAGCTCTGGAATCAAATGTTTGAGGTTTGTTTTTTTTTAACCGCAAGGCACGTTTTTGTGATTGAAGCGACACAGGGAAAATTATTATTAAAAAAAAAAAAGGCATAAGACTGTTATTCATGTCTTTCATATGAGCCCTGGTAAGATTCTGATGAGACCAGGGATGCGTGTATTACACTCAATTTGGATCTTCCACCTTCTCCTCGGCTGCCTATTCATCTTTTATTTGATGCAGGTAGAGAAATTTGCACTTTGTCTAAACTGAATTTTTATGTGTTTTTTTAGATGATGTAACTTTTTGTTCTACAGCATTACCTTTTGGATCTATCTAGTTGTTAGGGTTTACTGTCACTGGTTTGGATAGAATAAAGTAGGGGTCGCCATATACAAATGTCAACAGAATTGGGGAGCAACACAGGCAGAAAACATGTATATGGGGGGCTGAATAAGGGCTGTGATTGGCTATTTGGTAGCCCCTATGTGGACAGGACAGGAGGCTCTGTTTGGCAGTAAAGCTTGTTTTATGCACCTACTGTAACCTCGCCTCCAAGTCTAAATTAAAAAATAATCACCTGCTTTGAGGCCACTGGGAGCAACATCCAAGTGGGTGGACAGCAGCTTGTTGCTCTGGAGCAAGTGGTTGGTGGATCATTGGAATGGAACATTAAAAGGACTGGGCCTCAACAGAAATATGTGTAATACAATAAAAGCAGAACAACAAATTTGTAGCCTCAAAGAAACTCTTTGTTGATGGGGTCAGTGGAATCATAAATTGCAAATTGGAAAGTTCTAGAATAGACAAATACAAAGGGAAAAAATAAAAAGATGAAGATTAAATGAAAAATAAGTAAGCATAGGTCAATCTACAAAATTCTTTAAGGAATTGTTCAGTATAAAAATTAAAACTGGGAAATAGATAGGCTGTGCAAAATAAAAAATGTTTCTAAAATAGTTAGTGAGCCAAAAATGTAATGTACTGTATAAAGGCTGGAGTGACTGGATGTCTAACATAACAGAACACTACGTACTTCCTGCTTTTTAGCTCTCATGCTTTCAACTGATTGGTTACCAGGCATCAACCAATCAGTGACTTGAGGGGGGGGGCACATGGGGATATAACTGTTGCTTTTGAAACTAAGATGAATGCTGAGGATGAATTGCAAACTCACTGAACAGTTACTGTATGTCCCATGTTAGTCGCTGATTAACTCAGTTAGAGAGCTGAAAAGCAGGAACTAGTGTCCTGTTCTGTTATGTTACACATCCACTCACTCCAGCCTTTATACATTACATTTATTGCTAACTATTTTAGAAACATTTTTTACACAACCTATCTATTAATACAGTTGTTGACTCTTTTTTAACCAAATAATTCAAATATTTATTTCCTTTTTCTCTGTAGTAATAAAACAGTAGCTAAGGTGTGATTAATCCTTATTGGAAGCAAAATTAGCTTACTGTGTATGGCTAATATTTAAGAAATGTTTAGCAAACTTAAGGTCCATTTATAGATACACCCCTTATCAGGAAAATGCCAAGTCCCAAGCATTTGGCAGCACCGATCAAGTTACTAGGGGTGGCAAAAAGCTGAATTTCCATGAAATTTGGCTTTTCTATTGCAGAGAGATCCATTTTAATCTCTGTTAGCCATGCGGCCTGCCCTGGGAACCCTCTGGTGCAGGAAAGGTAAGAGCTGGTGAGTGGCATTGCAGGAGCAGACAGTGTTCAAAATCATCCCTGTGAATGGTAAAGGCACATTTTGGTGGGTACATTTTGGCTCATCTGATTATGAACTCTTGGACTTATCTTTCTGCATAGTTATTTTTTTTTTGCTGATGATACTAAATTTCACAGAACTCTATGTTCATTGCAGAATGCTGTTGCTTTGCAGAGAGATTTTACTAAACTGAAAAACTGAATTTGAAAATGAGGTTCAATGTCGATAAGTGCAAGGTTACGTACTTTGGTAGATATAATAAAAATGTGATTATAAAGAAAGAAAAGAAATCCCTTTACAAGTGAATAATGAAATAAATACGTGAAATTCCCAGTAGTAATGATGATTACTATTGGGAATTTCACTTATTTATTTCATTATTCAATTATAAAGGGATTTCTTTCTTTATAATCATAATTATTTGACTGACAATTGATATACCAACTGATAGATCTTTCGTACTCCTAAAAATAATAATAAAAATGTGAGTTATACAGTAAATGGCAGTGGGTTGGGGGTCTCCCTAGTTTTTTTTTTTTTTTTTTCCCCTGCGAATAGGCCGTTTTTGTTAGAATTGAATCGAAATACAGGTAACATCGTATTCGATTGAATTCGATTTGAAGTTTTTTTAAAATAAAATCTGGGTTTTTCAAAGACTCCACATGGGTTCTAGGAGGTCCCCCATAGGCTAAAACAGCAATTCTGCAGATTTTAGATGGTGACTGGTTGAAGTTGAATCTTTAAAGAAACAGTACACAATAAGTTTTGAAATTCGAGTTTTCGATTTGTATTTGCAAATTTAAATAGAATTTCTCTAGTCGAAGTACACACAAAAAGCTGGAAATTTAAAATTTTTTACTTACAATTTTCAATTCAACCCTTGAATCTGCCCCTATGTGTCATGTTTAAGTCAGTTGAACCCAGTTCAGAGTCTTTAGACGCATTCAGATTTCTGTATTGGTTGCTTGAAATAAAAAAAATCTATTCCTTTGGGGATCATTCAGTGTCTGTCGTTCTTCTGAGATATATGGACACCACCTTACACTTGTCACTTGCAATCAGTCCTGTCAAAGGCCATTAACGTAACAGTGAAATTTAAAGCAGCACAGTAAGACAGAACCTGCAGGGATAGAATTAGAAGGAAGTGTCTCTCTGTGAATGCAGAAATACTGGTATCCCCACTGTGAGCTGGATGGCTACAAGATGGCAGTCACGGATATGCAGATAAATATTTTAAAGTTGTTAATTTACTAGGCTGGAATCTCCACTTTTCTTCCTAGAGCAGAAGTTTTCTGTCTTTTTTTGTTTACTCCTTTGAGGACCATCATTTGTTTAGGGACCCTAAGTAGCTCATAAGTCTTTGCCCAAAAACTAACCCCATTAAAGGGCAAGGAAAGACAAAGAAATAAAATCCTATTTTTACTTTCTTTAATGAAAAAGAAATGTATCTCCAATATACTTTAATTAAAAAATGTGTAACGTTTTTATAAGAATCCTGAGTGTGTGCAGTGAAATGTTCCCTTCATTTACTGCTGTGGATAGGAATTGTCAGATGGTCCCTAACTTCTGGCAGGGAAACAATCATACTTATGAACAGCAGGGGGAGCCCCTGCCTTACTTACCAGCCATGCAGAACTCAAGCAGCTTTGTTTTTTGATAATTTATAATGATCCCTAAGAAGCCCAGATCACACTGAGCATGTGTATGTAGTCTAGTCTTGCAAAGATGTATAACAAAGTTACAAGATGACAGCCCCCTGTGGCCAACTTTGAAAGCATAAATCATTTGTTTGATTAGGCTTGTGGTGCAGTAAGTTCATGTTTATGTTTAGTATACAAAATACAGCATTTCTAGCCTTCTACTCTAGACTTTCCTTGCCATTTAACTTTGAATATGAGTTTAGGAGCAAAGAAAATAGGGCAAATTTTAGCCTAGCTGTCCTTTAGACCAGGTCACTACTCTGGGCTCAACTATAGGGTCCAGCCCCACAGTTTCGTGTGACATTTCTTTGCAGCATGTTTGCACCTTAAAGGAGAAGGAAAGGTTAAAACTAAGTAAGCTTTATCAGAAGAGTCTATATAAATACACCAGTAAACACTCAAAAGTAATGCTGCTCTGAGTCCTCTGTCAAAAGAAACACATTATTTATTTCCTTCTATTGTGTACAAATGGGCTTCTGTATCAGACTTCCTGTTTTCAGGTTAATACTCCAGAGCTAGGGCTTGAGCATGATCAGTTTGGTCCTCTCTCCCCTTTACCCTGCCCTCTTCCCCTCCCTGCTGTAATCTGAGCCCAGAGCTATGAGTGAGCAGGGAGAGACTCAGGCAGGAAGTGATGTCACACCAATATAATATGGCAGCTGCTATCGTAAACAAACAGAGAGAGCTTCTAGAGCTTTTTACTCAGGTATGGTAAAGCATTATGCAGAATAAATATAGTCTTATAGCTTGCACTATTGAAGATAATATATTGGCAATTAACTGCTTCTGTAGCTTTACTTCTCCTTCAAGACAATTTCTCTAAAATACTTAATGCATAATTTACTTTAGGCTTATTTGCCCAGAAATACATGTTGTGTCTGTTGTCTGAAATAAACCTCACTTTAGCAGTTAACCTGCTTGTTGGCATGCTCTCCTTTCCACTTGTATTAGAAGTATATTCAAGGCAGGCATAACTTCTTTAAAAAGTATTGATACATTCAGTGTTTGGACTGTTTTGGTAGTACACTGGGATATAAAATACATATTTATCAGGAATCTTCCAGTGATGGCTCCATTCCTCATGGACTTCAGCACTTTCCATCACAGGTCAAAACAATTCAACATTAGGGTGCATGCATTTTGTCACTGGCGTGCACTGGCTTTGACGCACGGAACCCGGTGACTCAGGCCTGTGTCCATGTTGACACTCTGTGGAAATTAAAGGAAGCTTTAGCTTTGAGAAGTGATCATCACTTTCAGTGTTGACTCTGATCCTTGCATTTTGTGCTGACCAAAGGAACAGTAACACCAATAAATGAAATTGTTTTGAAAGAGAACTAAACTTTAAAAATGAAAAGGACTAAAAATGCCATATTTTATATACTGAACTTATTACAGGAGCCTAAAGTTTCAGCTTCTCAATAGCAGCTGCCTTTTTCTACATTGCTAAACCATTGCTACCTGAACTGGACCACTGCCTGATTAACCTTGCTATTGCTTGCCGACTTTGCCTTGAAGTTCCAGATTTCCCTGGCTCTCCTGCTCCTCCACTGGTTGCAGTCCACTGGTAAGCTTCCTTACCCCAAGGTAGGTGACATTGTATTGTAGAAATAAGTGCCATTTTTTAATCTTTACAATAATTTCCCATAATTGTTCCTATAATTATAGAGGCACTGCAGTCACCAGTTGGTGTTGCATGTGATGCAATTGTGGCCAGTGTGTCGAAATTGATTTGATTGACTTTAATTAGAATTGGAAATGCAGTGAATATTTTCGAAATCTGGATGGAGTAATTTCTATTGTTGATAGTGAGACTGAGTGAGTCCTATTGTGTCTGCAGAACAGGAGCTACCGCCTGGTTTGGAGGTATGGAGGAATGTTCCCTCGCTTCCACAGGCAAAACAACCAAATTCAGAATAGGAGATGGGAACTCCAAGTGGTTCTGAGTGGAACTATATGGAAGTGCAAAAGCACATGTTGACATCTTTAATGAATGGGATTTTTGTGCAATTGACTTTCGCCAGTCGCAATTCCCATGCTGTCCACCACTTACCTAACATATATGACATGCACATTGGTTATGGTTTTAGGAATGAATATGATTGTAGAGTTAAAAAATTGATTTTGGTCATATGATCACTGAAATAATTGTTTTTTATTAAAAAACAGGAATAAAAATTGCCCAGGTACCAAATATCTAAAGTAAAGGAGTTAGACTGACAAAAAAGCTGACAAACTTGAAGACAACTGTCACATTCACCAACGTCTCTTAGAACTTACTGTAACACTTCTCATATTTTATTCCCAGTAATAAGGTTCATGTTGAACACAGTGCTTTTATCTAAGGTGAAACAGACGGCTCGTTTAAAGTGTTCTCCGAACACTGACATGAAACATCGGCAGACGCAGAAGATAGATGGTTTTACTGAAGATAATATGCTTGAATATGCCGTTAACTCTGTTCATTGTTCTCACAATTTCATTGATCAAACCCTCTGGTAAAAACCTTCCAAATAAGCTCCAAATGTTTGTTAAAATCAGATAAAGAACTATTCTCTGGAGATGCAACAGATATTTATTGACCACAACTTTCCTTATTGTAACTGCAAAAAAAAAGAAAAAGAAAAAGCAATGAATAAAGTTTAAAGAAACTCTAATTCTTGTCTAGACCAAATCTTGAAGACTGTTCAGAGAATTTGGATTTGACAGGTTCCCTGTATTTAAAAAAATAGAACCTCCATTTGTGTTTCCAAACCTTGTGTTTTAAATAGCACTTTCCTGGCTTTTTGCTGCTTTTCTTTCATTCGGTGGTCAGTGGGAAGTCGTGTCGCCACAGAGTTAATTTGTTAGTTCAGGAAACAAAACAAAGACCATGTCAGAGTTAATAAAGGTATGTCTGACATGTTTGGAGAATAGGGAAGACATTTACTGCCAGCTGGATATCTCCCTTAATTATTCCTGGTTGCCCTACAGCAGAATTTGCCATTGTCTTGTAAGACTATGATGCAGAAAGCTTTTTATAAAAAAAACATAAAAAAGAAAATGAAATCCACTAAAGTCGAGCGAGTTGTACAGCCATGAGTCTTTCTGTGTTTTGATTCATGTCTGGGCACCAGGAGAAGGAAATGAAAGTCAGACAATAGGGACAATAAGCTAATGGGAGTGCTAAACACCTGGCTACAATGAGAAGAGAAACAAAGTCATACATTTATGTGAAATGTACAAAATACAAAGATATTATGGACATGATTATACATTGCCACAATCCCCCCAGCAATCTGCAGTCATTCATTAAGCTACAGTTCTTGTTGAGTTTTTTTAGGCTATAGCTTTTGTAGGCTATAGCTCTTGTAGGCTTTAGCTTTTGCAGAGCTTTTGCAGGCTACAACCCTTGACTACTTCTTGTAGACTATAGTTCTTGCAGACCTTTTGTAAACTACAGTTGTATACTTCTCGTAGGCTATAGTTTTTGTAAAGCTCTTGTAGGCTATAGTTCATGTCAGCTACAGTTCTTGTATACTTCCTGTAGGCTAGTGCTCTTGTAGTGTACAGTTCTTGAATAGTTCTTGCAGGCTATAGTTCTTGATAGCTACAATTTTTTGTATACTTGCTGTAAGCTAGAGCTCTAGTAGGCTACAGTTCTTGTATAGTTCTTGCAGGCTATAGTTCTTGTCAGCTACAGTTCTTCTATACTTCCTGTAGGCTAGGGCTCTTGTAGGCTACAGTTCTTGTATAGATCTTGCCAGCTACAGTTCTTGTATACTTGATGTAGCCTGGATTTCTTGTTGTCAGCTACAGTTCTTGTATACTTTTTGTAGGCTAGAGATCTTGTAGGCTACAGTTGTTGTATAGTTCTTGTAGGCTATAGCTCTTGTGGGCTACAGTTCTTGCATACATCTTGTAGGCTATAGCTCTTGTAGGCTACAGTTCTTGCATACATCTTGTAGGCTATAGCTCTTGTAAGCTATATTTTTTTGAATAGCTACTGTGGGCTATAGTGCTTGTATAGTCTTTGGGGCAGATTCACTAAAGCGTGAAGCGTCTAATGCCAGCGTGACGTCATTTTGCAACTTCGCAAATTCACTAATATGGACTCTGGCGAATTTTCGCTAGCGAAGTAGATAGACTTTGGGAAGTTACGATCCTTCGTCAGTGCGCAACTTCGCCTGGTGTAAGGGTGTGAAGTTGCGCACTGATGAAGGATGAACATTTTCCTAAACGTTAGCACTTACGCTAGACTTTACTTCGCCTGGTCATAACAGGCGAAGTTTAATACAATAGATAGAAGGTTGGAAAAAAAATGTAAATTTTTTTCTACAGTAAGTCCCAAAAAAACGCTGGCATATTTTAGCATAGGAGGGTGATAGTCTGAAAAAGATCGAAATTTTTTTTGGGGGGGGTTACCCTTCTTCCCCCCTACATTTCCTAACATATGGCAACTCAACTATACAGGGGACACATGTAGGGCAATAGGACAACTTTATATACTTTATTAAAGGTTTCCTGGGCTTGTGTAGTGGAATGTAATGGCTGTAACATATACTTCTATTATAAGTTAAAGTTCCCACCGTATGCAAATTAGGATTCTCTAGAGTAACAGCGCTCTGTCTAGTGAAGTAAAACTAGCGGAACGACGCTACCATTCACCGACCTGAGCGTAAATTCGCACTTTAGTGGATTTGCGTAGCGCTGGCGAAAGTTTGCCTGGTGAAGTGCGGCGAACGCTAGCGAAGCCTACGCTGGTGAATTTTCGGATCTTAGTGCCTATAGAAGTTCCTGATCAGGAGACACCAAGCAGCAAGGTGGCAGCCTATGAAAAAATGCCAGGGGAAATAGTCAGGATCTCCATATCAATACTAATAACAACAATAATAATAACAACAATAATAATAATAATAACACTTTAATAATAGTTACATTACTGGAATATGTGTTGGAGAGCTCCTACACCCCTTTAGTATTTCTATCAGATATCTGTCATGCAGCCTCCAATATATAAGAAATGCATAGCTGGCCCCACACATTTATTACAGTTAACAAGTTTCTAATCAACAGATAGGAGTGAGTAATTTTTGGATTTCATTAGCACCCTTCCCCCTTGCATAATTCTCACCTCCCAGCAATTATAAATGGCAAATAATGAAGACTGTATTTTTGCAGCAACCACTTTCCTCTGTGCGGTACATTCACACACAAAGACATTTATTGGAGATGACTTCATATAATATTGCAAGTGCTTATATTTAAACTTTCCTGCAGAGCATGTCAAAAAGTACAAAGTCAGAATAATCAGCAGAAGTCACCTGATCACTCTATTCCAGGATCTGAACTTTATAGGAAAAAAATATAATGGCAATTCACTTGAAAAAATAATGCTCTGCATCCCACAGAGTCAATTTTATAAAAAGAAATGAGTGAAAAATGGCATGTTGTCTTTTTTAGAACGCCTCCTTGCAATTAAAGATTTTTTTACATTTATATTTACTGTATGTGGGGGATACAAATAGTTATGATAAGGAATGCTTTCACAAAAAGGAATACTGTAGATAGAGCTTAACAAACTTGTATTCACAAAAAATACATTGCACAAAATCAGGTCAAATATCTATTTAAATAAAAAAAAGATCCAAAACAATACAATCAGTAAAGGTGAATATTTTATTACAGAGGAATTATGGAGTTTTTTTTGGCTCAGGTAAGGTTTTATTAAAAGCTCAGAGTTACAATATATATACAGAATATACAGTAGAAAAGAACCAGGAAGAAAACATTCCCAATTCACCAAACATCTGTGAATGATTTATAATGTTACCGAGGCTTTGAAATAGCATTATGTCATTAGTGAAGAAATTAGGCATTAGAGTTAACATTCATAAGGAGTAAATCTATCCATTATTGCCCTTTAATGTACCTATGAAGTTGCCTCTTTTAATGAGAGCCTGTTTTTCAGGGGGGTTGGACCGGTTGGACTTTTAAAGGGGAAAACCTCACATTTTTTTGAATGCAACTCTTAGATATTTTACATTTGGGAGAAAGGCCTAAGTTATACTCTTATATTTAGTTTGCCGCTTAGTCGAAAAGAAAAACTCTAAGTTTTTTTTAACTAGAAAGCCTGAACTTTTAGTTGAAAAAACTAAAAAAAATTTGAGATTAAGGGGTTATCTATCAAAGTCCAAAAAATCATGCCAAAAGTCTGACTTTCCCACCCAAAAAACAGATTTTCCCACCAATATCTAAATTTTGGTGCCAAAATCCCAAAAAGTTGGATTTTGGGCCGAAACTCAGTGTGGACCATGATTTTGAAATGGGACATTGTCATTGACTTTTACAGGACCTATCTCCCACCCAGCAGCCTAACAACAGAATAATGAGAAGATAACAGCTTCCTAACACAATATAACAGCTGCCTAGTAGATCTAAGAACAACACTCAATAGTAAAACCCATGTCCCACTGCGTACTATTCAGTTACATTGAGAAGGAAAAACAAGAGCCTGCCAGAAAGCAGTTCCCTCCTAAAGTGCTGGCACAATTGACAAAATGGCTAGCCCATGTCAGATTTCAAAACTGAATATAAAAAAATCTGTTTGCTCTTTTGAGAAGTTGATTTCAGTGCAGAAGTCTACTGGAGCAGCACTATTAACTGATACGTTAAAAAAAAAAAAAACGTTTTCCCATAACAGTTTCCCTTTAAGGTTTGTTGTAGTTGTCTGTAGACAAAAGCTGGCAATACATGAGATTTATGAAATCTTTGTAATAGGGCAGATAATCAGAACATTTAGAGGGGCCATAAGATGAGGACTACTGAACATCAACAGTGATGTCCTTGTCGTATGGGAAAAATCAAACCTTCCCAATTGATATTGGGCTGATTTCAGCCAGATATCAGGCAGGCCTGTCAGTAGGCTTCATACATGGACCAATATACTAACTGTTGAGTCAGCAACCTTTAATCGAGGTAACAAAATGGTAGCTCAGGCTGATGTGTATAAAAGTAATTCAGACTAAATGTACTGCAATTTGTGATCAATTACTTTAGACAAATCGGCAATAAAATCATTGGCAACTAGAAAAAAAGATGAGAGTTATAAATGGGGTTTCAGAGACAACAATTGGCTCTGAGAATTTCAGGTCACCAAAACTTTGATTTGATTGAGCATGTTTTTCTAAATGGGAAATCATTAATCGAACTGCATGATTATTCTGGGGTACACTTTAGCACCCAATTGCAAAAGAACTCTTTAAGGTCAGATGTTGTTGCAGATAGTGTTTCTAAAACTGACCAAGGAAGAATTTGGGATTGTATTACTATAATTAACTGCTGAATTTTTCTGTACTCTTTATGAAAATACATACAAAGAGAAAAAGTTTTTAAATTACCACCATGACTCAATTGCATTATAAGAGAGGTTGTGATTTATTTTTCAGTAAGGAGTCCATGATAGAATGAATTTCTCCCACAACAGACATTTTGCATTCCATACGGTTTCCCCCTTCACATTTCATGTTGTAAACTCAACATATTACAAGTTAAATAGTAAAGCTGTTCTGTATAACTTGCTATGACATATTTTCTTTGCATCCCTATTTACTTTTATCTTTTTAAGCTTAACATTTCTCAGTAATCCCTTATTTATTTCTGCTTATGGAAATAACTGGTTTTCATGAAAATTCTGAATACACTGCGGTTCTTCTGATCTTCTGGACACACAGTTGGTCAACGTTTGTTATATCTGGGTGGTCAACCAGTTAGGAAGTTGTTTAGATAGCATACTTCATGCACGTGGATTCTAATGTAGGTGTGATTTTATATATAGGTCCCAATGTACAATTACAAGTTAGTACAATTGTATTTAAAACAATCATGGTAATCAATCATCCTGAATTTAGCTCGATCAACTTGGTATTATTATCCAACTAATGTATAATAAGTCTCTCAAACAGACCAATGTTGTTCTAGTAAGACACTAAAGACCACAGGGTATTATACATGATTCTAATTATTATATGATACGATCTCTTCTAAATATGTCAATGGGAGAAATAATCTGTTGTTCTCTCAAACAGACCAATTTAGTAAGACACTAAAGACCACAGGGTATTATACATGATTCTAATTATTATATGATACGATCTCTTCTAATTATGGGAAAAATAATCTGTTGTACACACATGTAATGCTCCCTCTTTATACTCCCCTTTATAGCAACCTACACTTACCGGCCATTCAACTCTTTTTACAAATAAGCATTTCTATTCGTGATGAGTGAATTTTTTGGCCAGGCAAAATATGTGACAAAATTCTGCATTTTGCCATCTGTAATTTTTTTCGTGACACTGCGGTAAAAATTTGCATCTTTAAAAATTTGCTGTGACAAAAAAGTCGGTAAGACAAAAATGTTTCAGAGACAAAGTATCACCATTCAATGGATTTGGACAAAAAGTCACAGTGACAAAAAAGTTGCCATAAAAAAAACACCTATTGACTTTAAGGGTGGTGGCAGATGGGGAGATTAGTCACACAACAACAAATCTTCTCTACTGAGGGTAACTAATCTCCCAGAAATGCATTCTTTGTGAGACAACTTCCAGCGACTTCCGAAGCAATTCGTATGCCATCCCTCCATGATTCGTAACGTTGCAGGTGGGAAGGCATTTGGGGAGATTAGTCACCCAAAGTTAAGAAGATATGTCACTGGGCGACTAATTTCCCTGTCTGCCACCAGCCTAATGCATTTGGAGTGAGGGAAAAAAACGTTGGGTGTGTAAAAAAATTGTTGCTTGTAAAAAATATTTATTGCATATAGTGATGAGCAAAATTTTCACTGTTTCACAAATTTTCTTTTGCAGTTTTGGCAATTTTTCAGTGAAGCAAAATGTGAAAAATTCACAAAATGCATTTAAGTCAATGGGCATCAAAAAATATTTCCGTGCAACAATTTTTTTTTTGCTCCAAATGCATTACAGTCAATGCCCATTTTTTTCTTAAGTGACATTTTTGTCCAAATGCATTAAATTCAATGGGCTTTTTTTGTTGTGGTGTTTTCTTTTGTCTCGCTACTTTATGTTGTCGAATCCATGGCTGCAGAAAGAATTTGCCAATCACCAGTTGCTTATTGACTTGAACATGTTGAATGTGTTTCACATTTTTTTTTGCTGTTTCACACATTTTTTAGCAGTTTCGCAAATTTTTCAGTGAAGCCAAATGGGAACAGAATAGATCATCAAAATCCGTTTATACTGCCAGTATTTCATCCAGCCAGTGTCTTAAAATTTTGAATTGTTCAAGACCTCCTTCTGCATCTGGGCTCACCTCCAGCTGTGAGAATACTCTCTGCATTGTTACACACTTATAAAGATGACTATTACTCTTAAGAGCAAGTCATTAACACTACTTACAGAACTAAACCAGTATCCTGTTTACAACTAAAGTCAATTTGCCTCTTTTTGTATTAAGGAAGATAAGCTTTTATATAGGTATTTGCCTTTCATAAGCTGGGCAGATATCCTGTATAGCAGTTCAATTGAAATCATGCACCAACCTTCATCTTAATCCATTTCAGGTTCTCTGTGGACTGCACTTGGCAAACCACTTTATAACTCAGCTTTATATTTGCAGTCATCTGAGTGATCACCTGTCTTGCTTTCCATGTCAGGCGCAGTAGCCTCTCATTTATATCTTTCCCCCAGAATTCCCTCTGGATTATTAAAACAAATCCCCGCACAAGGAGCTGCAAAAGTGGTTGTGTACACCTCCTTCAACATATCCCAATAAATAGAGCTTAGTTTGAAGATGCTTTCTGCCTTTATTAATCTAATACTTTGTAGAACAGTGATACTGAAGGAACTTTTTTAGCTCCATTTCTCCTCCTTGGTTTTTTAGATAAGATCAATAAATCACTAGAAATGGTGATCAATGCAGTCCAGGGATTTTCTGGATGTGCCCCCCGTTTTTCCATTCTTTTTAACAGAGCAATTTTAAGGGGTGTGGTGAAAATATAGTTAATTTAGTAAAGTTAAATTCATCATGTATACCTACTGTACCTGTATTATAAGCTTCTTTTTTTATATGTACACCTGAAACAAAGACAGCAATAGGTGTAATTGAGGGGCTTGTTTGTAATAATAATAATTAATAATTTATAAATAAAAATAATAAATAGAGTATCTTGGGTCACAAATCAGCAACACCCTCCCCCCCCATATTTACATTATGGTGCTAAATACTGCCTACCACATTGACAGCATATAAAACATTAGTTAAGTGCTGTGCTAGGTCCCCAAATGTGCACAAGTTTGTTCTTGTCAAAATACCATACATCAAGCACTTGTGCCTAAGGGTGCTGTGCCAATGAGGTGAGTTGAGAAACTTGGCTCATGCAGCAGTGCCCCTCTGGTTACCTGGCAACTTTAAAGGGAAACTGTCATCAGTTAATAGTGCAGACTTCTGCACTGAAATCCATTTCTCAAGAGAGCAAACAGATTTTTTTTAAATTTCATTTTTGAAATCTGACATGGGGCTAGCCATTTTGTCGATTTCCCAGCTGCCCTGGTCATGTGACTTGTGCCAGCACTTTAGGAAGGAACTGCTTTCTGGCAGGCTGTTGTTTTTCCTTCTCAATGTAACTGAATAGTACAGAGTGGGACATGGGTTTTTGCTATTGCGTGCTGTTCTTAGATCTACCAGGCAGCTGTTATCTTGTGTTAGGGAGCTGTTATCTGGTTACCTTCCCATTGTTCTGTTGTTAGGCTGCTGGGTGGGGGAAAGGGAGGGGGTGATATCACCCAACTTGCAGTACAGCAGTAAAGAGTGATTGAAGATTATCAGAGCACAAGTCACATGACCAGGGCAGCTGGGAAATTGCCAATATGTCTAGCCCCATGTCAGATTTCAAAATGAAATATAAAAAAATCTGTTTGGTCTTTTAAGAAATGGATTTCAATGCAGAATTCTTCTGAAACAGCACTATTAACTGATGCATTTTGAAATTTTTTTTTTTTTACCATGACAGGATCCCTTTAAGAGACAAAGTCCTGGTTTTTAACCCAGAATTCATCTCTTCTAAAAATCTACAAATAGGCTCCTGTTTTGCTCCCATGTTTGTGCATAACTAGGATTCCATGGTGCATGCAAAGTTTTGAAGAAACTTGGGCTTGGTTGCTTTGAATTAGGGGGAAATTGCATATGGGTAGTGATGGGCGAATCTCCCCCGGTTCGCCGAAAAATTCGCGAAAACATTCGCAAAATGCAACATTTTTTTCAGCGAATTTTTTTTGTCGAATTTTCGCTGGCGTTTCGAGAATTTATTTGACAGCGGCGAATCGCGGGAATTTGCAGCGAATTCGTCTCTGGCGAATAAATTCGCCCATCACTACATATGGGATGAATAAAAAATATAGGGAATTGTGTTTTATTTTGCTTCCTTATAATATTTGGCAACATGTCTTTTAGGAAAGGATGTCTGTAATGCATTATATCACACCAGGCAGAGCAATGAAGATGTTATAAAGGGGATCCTTGCTCTCTGGGAGCCTGCTATGTGAAAGTATTAGTGGTATGTGAGGGGGAGAATGTTGGCTACAGCTCATCAGAACGTCACATACATAAAGTAAAGATTTACATGCAGTAAGTTGGGGGCAATAAAGAACTTAAATATATTGCAAAAAATGCACACAGGGCATATAAATCCACACACAGAAAACAACCACTCACAATCTCTCCCAAACCTTCAGTGAACATTTCCATGGTAAAACTTTTACCTAAATGTTATATATAAACTTTGTTATGCCATGGTTTGATTCCAAAACATTTTCATTTCCAAACACATAACTTG
The DNA here is from genome assembly GCA_024363595.1 of Xenopus borealis. Taxonomy (NCBI): domain Eukaryota; kingdom Metazoa; phylum Chordata; class Amphibia; order Anura; family Pipidae; genus Xenopus; species Xenopus borealis. Next base: position 14,858,607 of record CM044442.1, read on the forward strand.
CTATTATTTTACTTTGGTTGGACAGGACGTATAATTCTAGCTTTAAAATAATAATATGGCTTTAGTCAACATTCAATATTAGGCATTGCCTCTACTATTCATGAGATGAATATCGGGCAAATTTATCTACCCATCCAACACCTAAGCCATGTCTTTTTAGCTCCCACCATCACCTGAAACATTCTATTGGGCTAATTTATTACACGGGTAGGAAGTATCTAATTTATGTGATTATCACATGATCTGTACTGAAAGGAAAATGATGGGACAAATCTGGGTAATGTTTGTACACCATGTCCCTCATCTCTTGCAGGTTGAACAACTACATTTCCAGATATTCCCATATTCCCACATTAATAAAAGCTGCTTTTATGGCGGTTCTGTGTATGGTACAGTCAAGTGGCATAATAAGCATGCGTATAGCATGAACCAAAATGTACTCGTAGGAACAAGGAATAAAGCCAGCACACAAGGCAAGTGCAAACCGGGGTCAAGCCCCTGGTGTGTTTAATTGCGTCACAATTAAACACACCAGGGGCTTGACCCCGGTTTGCACTTGCCTTGTGTGCTGGCTTTATTCCTTGTTCCTACGAATCCTGGGAGGGCCGTCTCCCTAAAGCTTCCTAGCACCAAGCGCTATCATTGAAGAAGGGCCTGAGTGTGCACGTGAGTTCCTTGCATCGTTCCAAAATGTACTCGTCCCACAAGTCTTGGAAGAATAAAAGTTAAAAGTGACAGCAGAGTGTGTTGCGTGGGTTCATCTGGTCAAAATCACCCCATCCAATGCATAGGATAGACTACAATATAGGTTTATTAATGGTACAGGATTCTGTACATACAGGTGTAAAATGCCAGTCCTAAGAAATAGTTTTTAGTAGCCTTAGGGGGTTATTTATTAAAATTCAAAAAGTTCTCACTATTTTGTGAAAACTACTACGACCAATTCGACACTGACTTTTTCCCTTTATTTATCATTAAATATTTTTTAAAAAATTCTTGTGGAGGAAAAAACTCAATAAAATCATGAAAAATTCATCATCTTATGAATTTTTCAGATTTGTTGCTGAAAACTGAGACTTTTTCGGAAATCACAATTTCAAAGCCATGAAATCTTCAAATTATTGAATGAAACCCAGAGCGGATCAGGATATCAGTGGAACATCTGCCATTGCTTCTACATGAACTCGGCAAGTCTGAGTAGGAGTACTAAGACCAATTCCACACTGACTTCCCCCCCCATTTATCAATAAATATTTCTGAAAATTTCTCAAGCAGGAAAAAACTCGATAAAATCATGAAAAAAAATCAGAATCCTATGATTTTTTTGGATTTGTTGCTGAAAACTGCGACTTTTTCATAAACCACAATTTCGAAACAACAAAATCATCAAATTATTGATTGCAACCCAGCGCAGATCAGTATATGAGTGCGACACCTGCCACTGACTTCTACATGAACTCAGCAGTCTGATTTGGAGTCCTATGACTAATTCCACACTGACTTCCTCCGCATTCATCAATGCTGTAAATGATCCTGAAAATTTTTTGTGAAGGAAAAAACTCAATAGAATCATGAAAAAATCTGAATCATATGAATTTTTTGGATTTGACACTGAAAACTGCTACCTTTTCGGAAACCACAATTTCGAAACCATGACATTTTCATATTATTGAATGAAACCAGGAGATTACAGTTTTGTCTGTTACCTCCTGACGAAGATCCCTGTGGGGGATTGAAACATTGAGTGGAATAAACACAGCTTTTTTGCATCTGAATCAATCCGGTGAGTGTCGCTCTTTGTGCAAATATATACCCTATGTGGCTAGCAGCCAGGCTTTTACCTAGTCAGTGGAGTGCACCTTTGGAATTGATATATATAAGTATGGAATATGATATATATATATATATATATATGAGTAGGACTGTCCAATCAGAGGTCCAGCTGATGGATATAATCTCCAAATTAATTTTATGGCCCCTTGTCTATTCAGGTTCTCTGTAGATTTCTCTGTGTGACATCATCATTTTAATTGAATCCACCCATGGAAAATCAGGCAATTGGCTTTTTACAAGTTAAACAACAGTAATAGAAAACATAATTCCTGTCAAATGGTGGTTTATTCTCCACTCCCAATGTGTTGATTAGGTGTGGTTACTATCTCTGGCTATTGGTACATGGTTACATATCATGATATTCTTGGAGTCATAGCAGGTAATTGATGAGAATTCATTTATAGACCTGCAACCTTGTTATGAGGGTAGGGAAGCCCTAGCCAAATGCTGGTTTACCACAACAATGGCTTGAATCCAAAAAAATCTTAGAAACACTAGAATAGGCTTAGACTATTTGAATATGTATTGTTCCCTCAGGACACATTCAGTCCTGTGATTGAGAGACTTTGTGTATTGACTTGCAAGCCATTTTTCCATCAAATTTCTGCAATTATCGTCAGCTTTAAAAATTGCATTTATAGACTAAAAAACACAATAGAATATTTTGGCAATAACCTTTTATGCTGTCAATCATAGCAAATATGCTAAAGTTACATGAGTAAATAAAACAAATAAAGAATGAAGTCTGGAGAATTCAGAAAACAAGGGAATTGTATGTTTGTTTTCATGTGAATATATATGATGGGTTTGTCACCAGCACCATTATTTAATAAGCTTCATCATACTAACATAAGAAACTTTCTAAATACAATCAATTCTACATTGTTTCTGAAATAATCAAGTTTATGTTCACTAAACCTACTCAGCATCTGTTTCTCTTCATTCTGTCTTCATGCAGCAGTTGGGTGTCAGATATTCATTGACAGTTATATACAATATATCTTATATTGGGGCTTCCTTTCCTAGCAGATGAATCAGAGCTCACTCAAATAACTGATTCCAGTATAAATCTAACAAAATAACTGCCTTTTGCAAAAATACTGCATGTAGAGAGACATGATGTCTGGTGAGTTTAATAGAGTGAGCGCAATACATCTTCTAGGCAAAAGGAGCCCCCCTATAAGAAATATGGACCTAACTGTGCTTGTGTTTTGGCACAAATTGGGTGTCCCTTTTGATTCACTTGAATTTGCCTGTTGATGCAAACTGATCTGGGAAATCTGGACCTACTTGCAGCTCCAGGGTGGTGGTGGCTCCAGGGTTCTCCAGTAGGACTGATGCTTTCTAAACCATGCAGAAGTGTAAGAGCATGTACACAAGTAGCGTTCTCTATTGCTTATATTTTGGAGCCCCCCACTTGCAGGTGTGTTTCTAAATGACCCAATATAGTCAAAATACACATTATACATTGGGAAGAAGTATTGAACACTGCAACATTTTTTGCAGTATACTGTATATATATATATATATATATATATATATATATATATATATATATATTTCTAATGGGGCCATTGACATGAAATTTACAGCAAATGTTGGTAACAACCCAAGTTATCCACACATGCAAACAAAGAAGTCCATAATTTAAGTTATGTGTAATAAAGGGGAAATGTATTGAACACATGAAGAAAAGGAGGTGCAAAATCAGAACTGAAATCTGTCAGTATTTAGAAAGAATTGCCTAGGTCTGCTTATAATGTATATAGGAAGATACCATAACACTTTGTGTATTTCCCTTTACTGAGGACCAGGACTGGACTGGGAATCAAAATAGGTCCTGGCATTTCAGGTACACAGAGGCCCAATCAGCCCACATAGAGGCCCAAACAGCCCCCACCAGCCCACTAAGTACTGACTTTCTATGGCACCTTATAGCAGCCCCTCTGGCATTTGCCCTAACCCACAGATTGCCAGTCCGGGCCTGCTGAGGACAATATATAAGGTATATTTTATAGTATAATGGTTCTTTACAAAAAATGTTACTGAAAAATATGTGCAATTACTCTTATGGAAATACATGGACTGCTCACTGGAACTAGATTGTTAGGCCAGAAGTTGGCATCCTGCCTTACACTGTCTAAAAAGCACTTACAGACAATGATAGCAATGTAAACTAAAAGGTGCAATTACATGCCCATTTAAATGTTAGAAAGTACTAGGTTACTGTGTATTACATGCATCGACACACACAATATAAATCCATTTGTTTAATCAACTTATTGTTTCCAATATTTTATCCTTAGTCAGGTGTTAAGATCTACTTGGCTGGCACTGACTTTTCCCGTGTAAAAGTCAGACGGTTGGGGCGTTGCATGTGATTTATAAAAGGTTATCCATAATCGGTGAAGGCTGCCAACATGCCGGATTCATAGTAAAGTCATTAGGTGTTTTGCTTATCTTTCACGTCTAGTCGTTTGTTCCAATGCTACACCGAATGCTCAGCTGTTCTCAAGACAGAGCTGATGGCAAAACTATGATTAATGACTTAAGGTACTTGGAATGGAATATCATACTATAGCTAAAATTCATTAAGGACTCCATTCATTGTTCATTCAGTCACGCCAGGCAATTTCTCACTTGCTTTTCAGCCAGGCACAAAATATACATACCCAAACAGAAATCTGACAGCAAGCTTGGGCTCAGATGCTAATGAACACATGGCACTGTTCCAGAAGCTCTGCACTCTTCCCATGTGATTAAGCAGCAAAATGAGGACAGGACTGTTTCTAGAAGAAAAGACCTTACTACTGTACTTGGCTCAGGCTTGCCTGCTAATAATTGCAAAGTTCTGCTTCTGTTTAGATGCAAATCACAAATGTACTGTAAATTACTGGGCAACTGGGTGGTACCAACGTAATTCCTAATTCATTTAGGTACTGCATGTACTATGAGTGAAACTTTAGGTTTACAGTATGTTATTAAGCTGACATAGTAAGTTCTTGTAAACAGGACCATCTGATGCCATTTTATGCTGTAACCCATGTAAATTATTGTAAGGCCCCAGGTTGTTATAAATTAATGTAAAGTGCTGTGTAACTTGACGGCACTATATAAATGATGGTAGTGAGGATGATGCTTGAACACTTGAAACTCTTAAGGCTGTTGTGAGATGCTGGATATTTTAGCAGAACGCAGTTGGAAAGCCGCAGTTGGGCATCTCTGATGAATGTAATTAACTCCCACCCCCACACTCGAATAGGAGATCCAGCCTTTCTCCTTTTCTCTGGCCCTGAAAAACTTGAAACGTCTGTAGTGATGGGCGAATCTGTGGCGTTTCGCTTCGCCAAAAAGTTTGCGAATGTTCAGCGAAATTCGAAAAAATTAGCAAAACGACTCACGCTGATGTTTTGTCGCGCACCTAAGTTCACCCGCGCTTATATTGACGCGCATCAGAATAGTTTTGACGCACAGTGCAATGTAATAAAACTGCCAGGTGAAATGCATACCCCCAACGGTCCCTTTTTTTGGAGGGACATTCCCTCTTTTGACAGCGCAACCTGCAGTCCCTCATTTCATTTGTATTGGAAAGTCCCTCTTTTCTCTGCATGGAATAGCCAGAAAAAGAAACAAAGTTTCTAACTTAATTGGCTTTTGGCGAGCCTAGAAGTACAGCTAACAGGTGCAAAAAAGATGCTTTTTAACAATTTTGATATAATAAAATAAGTAATTGATTGTATTTGTAACAGTTTAGATAAGGTGAAATATTTTCAAACTTTCATAACCTGCCAAATTTGGTAAAACGAACATGTTAATTAGTGGGTGTGACCACAAAAATGGGTGTGGTCAAAATGTTGCAGCGCTACGTATGGAAAAAAAAATGCTGTCCCTCTTTTTACTTCCAAAATAATTTTTATTTTTTTAAAATATTTTTCACTGCACAGATTGTGCTGTTTTGAAGTGAAGCGGCAAACTCGACGCACGACGAAACGAGACATTCGGCGAATTTTTGTGAGCTTTTCGCTGAAACTTTCGCCATCGGCGAATGTCAGAAATTCGATGCGAATTCGCCTAGGGCGAATTTATTCGCCCATCACTAAACGTCTGTTATTGTTTATCATTTGTATAACATGGGATGGGGGGGGTTGCAAGCATAATTGTCATGGCTTTCTAATGATGGAAAATCTGATGTAATTAGGAACAGTTGCACCGGCAGGCAAACAGTATGGCTGTATATTCAAGCTCATGTCAGCAGCCTAAAAATGCTTGGGGAATGGCACTAATTACAGGGGGAAGTAGGCCTACAAAAATGAAAAATTCATAAATAGAACAGCAGCATTTATTTTATTCAATTCTGGGGAAGCTGTGTTTATGGCAAGCAATTAAATGATCACTAGAACCATCATCTACAAAAACACACAGTTGGCAACTGATGGCAGGTCATGTGATCTTCTTATTTCTTAATCTCATTACATTTTAATGCTACAGAGTTTTCTGTTATATCATTTAAGGTTTCTGATAACTAATTGTATTATTATCTTATTATTGGGGGTAGGTGTAATCCCAACAGCTTGGTGTTGGACCCCATAACACAACAGTGCCTTAAGATCTACAAAACATAACAATAAAAAGAAGATGGCACACATCCTGACAGTACTTTAGATATGTACCTGCAAAAGCTTAGAGGTGAAGAATACAGAAACCTGTTATCAATTTTGAACTTCTTGTCAACTGCATATTGCCTACATAACGCCATGGAGCTGGCTGTGTTGAAAAAGTAAAACAAAAAGTTGAGATGAAAAGAGAAAAAATTATGCATAATTTTACAAAAATTGTTGCTATTAGGACAAAGCTCTTCAAACTGTGTTTTTGTCAGTTCTTCACAATAGTGGAGATGTGATTTAAACTAAGCTTGATAATGACTTCAAATTGTTCGCCAGCAGAAAATTGTTTTTTCAACATGAAAATTAAAATCAGAGCACTTCATTCAGAAGGCAATTAAGGAGGGAGGCTTTTTAATTTTTTTTTTAGAAATACTGAACAAAACACAAGGTTACACAAATACAAGAGGTTCTTAAGAATAACTCTTTCCATTTCTCCACCCAGAAGATGAAATGGAATTTGTCCATGAAACTTCTGTACCATACTTACATATTGAATTCAGAGAAGAAGATACAGTACAATAAATGAAGAAGGACTTTCAATGGGTTGACCCCTTTCTACTGTGATTAGGGATGGCGCGAACTGTTCGCGCGAACATCCACCGTTCGCGCTCGCAGAATATTTGCGAACGTCGTGCGACGTTCGCCATTTGGGTTCGCGCATAGTCGCCGCTTTTTTTTTTTTTTTCACCTCTCACCCCATACCAGCAGATACTTGGCAGCCAATCAGGAAGCTCTCCCTCCTGGACCACCCCCACACCCCCTGGACCACTCCCCTTCCCTATAAAAACTGAAGCCCTGCAGCTTTTTTTCAATCTGTCTGTGTGTGCTGATTAGAGCTAGTGTAGGGAGAGAGCTGTTAGTGATTTCAGGGACAGTTGATAGTAAGTTTGCTGGCTAGTAATCTGCTTGATACTGCTCTGTATTGGAGGGACAGAAGTCTGCAGGGATTTCAGGGACATTTTAGGTTAGGTAGCTTTGCTGGCTAGTAAATAAATCTACTGTTCTTCAAACAACTGCCATACATTGACCTGTATTTTTTCTGTGCTTCAGTGGCTGCGACTATTTTCAGCATTTATATGGCATATTTTTTCTGTGTTTCAGTGGCTGCGACTATTTTCAGCATTTATATGGCATATTTTTCTGTGTTTCAGTGGCTGCGACTATTTTCAGCATTTATATGGCGAATTTTTTCTGTGCTTGAGTGGCTGCGACTATTTTCAGCATTTAAATGGCAAATTTTTTCTGTGCTTCAGTGGCTGCGACTATTTGATTTTTCAGATACATTTGTGCCCTTGATCCCCCTCTGGCATGCCACTGTCCAGGTCGTTGCACCCTTTAAACAACTTTAAAATCATTTTTCTGGCCAGAAATGTCTTTTTTAGCTTTTAAAGTTCGCCTTCCCATTGAAGTCTATGGGGTTCGCGAACGTCGTGAACCGTTCGCGCGTTTTGTCGCAAGTTCGCGAATATGTTCGCGAACATTTGTGCCGCGGTTCACGCCATCACTAACTGTGATGCTCATTGCTGCTCTCTAAAGTTTGACCATAGATGTTTCAGTCCTTATAATGTAGGCAATGAAAGCAAGAAAAGTGGATGAAACTGCCTCATGACATACATTATTTGCTATAAAACTGTTGCTAAATACAGTAGTACAACATGTTGATGTAGACTTCACAAACCTTGCAAGCAGTTCCTGGGCTTTGAAATATACTAGGTGAAAATGTTCTTTTACTTTTCCAAAACTTGCTCTTTCATGTGTCTGTATTTAAGACTGGACTTTAATGTACATTGAGGTACCCTAGAGAACTATTATTTGCATATAAAATAACTTTTTAATTAAGCTGCCTACTATGAATATACTCATTAGCTTGAAACAAAATTCTGAAGTAAAGTTGATTCACTTGGATTTTGAGTATTTGTAATCAGGGCTGGATTTACATAGTGGGTGCCCCTAGGCCCGCTGTTGTTCGTCCCACCCTTTTATTCACTTAAATTTTCATCATCAGGACCAAAGCAATGGGGATTGGCACATGGGGAAAGTATCGCCTGTGCATCCCAGTGTGGGTATGGTTGGGCAGCATGCCGCCCCCCTAGGCCCAAGCCTTGGTGGCCTCTCCACAGATCCAGGCCTGGCAGTAATGATATAATAGACTCATCAGATTTTCATAGAATGAGATTCCTTTAAAAAGGAGATTCCAACAAGTAAGGTTACTCTATAGGATCTTAATACAATCCAATAGCAACTAGAAAGTGTTTTCTAGCTTGCTATTTTAAAGGAAACATTTGATTGGTTGCTGTGGGTGACTAGCCCTGGAGCAAACCCTTCACCAGCTAATACATTACATAACATTATTTTACTTACCATTTAGCAAGAGTTTGCTCATCTTCCATTTTCTCCATCTTAACAAAGAAAACCAGTGGTCTGTTGCATGGTAATTAAAAAGTTATTTGCTTCCAAATTATTTATGTATGGAAATTTACATGGATAGCTGTCCACTGTAAATGTATCTTGCTCTCTCAGTTCAGCACAAAGGAGCATATGTCTCATAATTCTGCTGTTTAAAGTCAGGCCAAGCCGGCTAGGAGCCCCAGGCAACCCTGGCAGCCCCTTCACCCTCATCCCCCTGCAGACGGACAAGCATTCTTATGTGCGGTGATGTTACTGGGGGTGGACAGGAGCATGTGCCAACTATATGGAGTGGAAGAACAAGGGTCTGGACTAGGCATAGGCCAGCATAGGAGGTGCCCAATCGTGTTTTGCCCTATGTTCGTGTCTCTTCTGCCTACCAGTAATTCGGTCCCTGCCACTGTTTAATCTTTCTCTGCCAGGATTTTCAAAAGTAAGCTGTTAGATAACAGAACATTAAATTCCTAAATGTATATTCTATGTTGTTGGCAGGCTGTCACCATTCTTGCCGACAACATCAAGCCTATGTTGCTATAGTCAGTATGATTGCTGATACTGGATGGATGGATACAAGTATGGGATCTGTTATCCAGCAACCCATTATCCATAAAGCTCCAAATTATGGAAAATACTGTCTTTGTCACATGAAGAGTACTTTCGTCTGATCGCTACATATGGAGATAAATACTTATTGTGATGTATTAAAAGTCACAAAGCGAGATCTTGAACTGTGTCTGGGGGATGGATGTTCTTCCTGAAGGTCAGTTGGGGGGTGAGATTGGGGGGGGGAATACATATTTGTCTGTCCTGGAAACACCTGAAAGTTAAGCTTACAGAGCAATTAGGATGAAAATTGTGTGCTCTTTTAGCTTTTCATGGAACTATGGCTGAATTTCTGATACACCAATATTTCCTGTTTCTATACCTGTGTTATGAACTCAGAGGTACCCAGACCAAAGGATTGCCCTTGAAATAGTCCAACAACCACAGCTCAAGAACTCAAGAGCTCACATCTAGAGAAAAATATATATATATTTGCATGACATCTCGGGGCTCCAATGCAGTTGTCAAGGTAAAATGGCAAATAAATACCAGCAAATATCAGCAAATGAGCTCTATATTTTAATTGGTATGTCCCCTTCAACAAATGATAACAATGTCTTAGAGATGCATGTTATTATTCATGAAAAACAAACCTCAAATGAAATTGCTATTAACAATGTATTAATACATTTTCCTGGCAATTTTGTTAGCATTCTGTACAGAGGTTTATCAATGACCTTATCTCTTACTCGTTTGCCTTTCTGCTTCAGCACAGTGGAAGTTTTCCGTAACTATAATGAAGTGGCATGGGTCACCTATTGTGCTGGGAACTCATAGAAAACCTCAAGGATTTATATTGTGATGATACAAATGATGCACATGTAATAAAACTGCTTGCGACTGAACTCCCCCTTTCCACAAGAAATATTTCTGGAGCAAATTCTGTTCAGCAAAGTCTAACATGGACATTGACGCACAGGGGCAAATTCACTAAAGCGCGAAGCGTCTAACGCTAGTGCTAATTCACTAACACTGACTCTGGTGAATTTTTGTTAGCGAAGTAGATAGACGCAACTTCGCACCCTAATTCCAGGCGAAGTTGCGCACTGACGAAGGATCGCAATTCACTAAGATGACCAATTTACTGAACATTACCACTTACGCTATACAACTATACAGTGGGCACAAGTTTAGGGCATTAGGACAACTTTATTTTATTTATTAAAGGTTTCCTGGGCTTGTGTAGTTGTGTAGTGGCTATAACATATACTCCTATTACACTATTACGTATGCAAATTAGGCATCGCTAGCGTAAATGCGCTTTGCCTGGCGAAGTAACACTAGCTCAACTAAGCTACTGTTCACCGACCTGAGCGTAACTTTGCACTTTAATGAGTTTGCGTAGTGCTGGCGAAAATTTGCCTGGCAAAGTGCGGAAAACGTTGTCAAAGGCAACGCTAGGGCTTTTTCGCCGCATAGTGAATTTGCCCCATAGTCTTTTTTCAGAATTTTTGTTGTTGTTGAAAACAGAGGTTTTATCCCTGTAGACAAGGCTTCATCAGAGGCAATGCTAGCTTATACAATTGTCCGTTTTAATTTGCTGTCTGTTTCAAAAAATACCTGGCACATCCAATCAGATTTTTGCCTTGCAGTTTACTGCTTGTAATATAGGTCATGAAGTAGAATAGGCAAAGTTACCCACAGTCCTATAAACCATTAAACTTAGTCTGATGTTGCCTTTCATTATGCTAGCAACTATAAGTGCTTCATTGTTGAAATAGCTCCATGGCCTTTTTACCCATAAAGAGGATCACCGCACCAGAGGCCACCCCTTCAGACTAGAAGAAAAGGACTTTCATTTGAAGCAGCATCGGTGGTTCTTCACAGTCAGGACGGTGAGGTTGTGGAATTCACTGCCGGGTGATGTTGTGATGGCTCATTCTGTTGATCCTTTTAAAAGGGGCTTGGATGATTTTTTGGACAGACATAATAACAAAGGCAATTTTCATACTAAACTCTACAGTTAGTATAGCTATGGGCATATATGGTTTGTGTGAAAGAGTGGAGGGATGTGTGTGCTGTGTTTTAATTTGGAGGGGTTGAACTTGATGGAGTTTGTCTTTTTTTTCAACCCAGTTTAACTATGTAACATATCATAGTCATAGTCATCATATTAGTATCATCATCATAATTAGTATTGATAATTCTTGTAATGCCCTGAACACAGCATTTAACATCTTATATTGTTTCAGGACATGCAGGAAAAGAAAAATTAATTGAAACTTGGATAGGGTTTGGATTGTGAACTAGTGGTAGAATTAATGGTAGAGATTAACTTACCTCTTCATACTTCAGGGATCATTTATGACTGTAAGTGTAAATTTCCCTGCAGACTGTTGTATGCAAAACCCAATTCATTAATCTGCTGGCATCTTTGCACTTATGTATAGTAGCGCTTAGCAATGCTGTCTCCAATTATGAATCAAGCAACATTGTTCCTATTGAGGCCATGCCACCTCCTGACCAGGTATTAGCTCCTCGGTTCCCTGAGCGCTGTTTGCTGACAGGTGCACTTGCATCTTTCAAAACAAATGTCACTTTAGAACTAAACATCATAAATGACCAACCAGACGTGGAATATATCAACACAATATTTATATAAAAAAAGTGAGCTCCATTGTGTTCATTTTGGCACATTGGGGGGGGGGGTCTATTACATCAGCCGCAACTCCTGCATGCCACTGCAATGATACTGGAATTCTGGGTAGAAATACTGCATTATGGGAAATAATGTAGCACTTGAAATTACATTTGCGGACATAAATGGCTCCTTTTGCCCAAAATATATAAAATAAATTTCAGCAATTTTATCTTTTTGTAGACATGTTGCTTAAATTGGGGTTCACCAGAAGTGGCCTCCAAGTCATTTCTCACTTCCTCAGTGGACATCTGAGGCTGATTAATGCCATGTTCACAGACATCCAACTGACACAGTTTAAGATTTATACAGACTGATAGTCTTTGCAAATTAATTTAATTAATCTTGACTTACAGTGACAAAGATTGCTCTCTTCAACTTTAGGATCAGGCTGCAATGATTTTTTGAAGCAATCGACTGAAGCACCATATATCATTTGTTAAAATAAAACCATAATCAATAACACCTGCAATCATCAGCTAAATTATATTTCTGCTTGGCTAGACACATAGATATTCTCTGAAAAACAAAAGCAATGAAATTTGATATGGGCTGGATCTATAATTATACTCCTTAATTCAATAACACCACCATTTATGATTTTTCTGGAGTGTAGAATCAGAAGACACTTGGCTACCTAAAGGGCTATACTGAATTTTAGGGTGACTTCCTGAGAATAATGCTTAGAAAAAGTCAGGTCACATACTCAAACTGTTTGAATGCTGGAAATGGTCTGTGCTGGCCAAATTCAGAAACGTACTGAATCATTTCATTCATCTTCTGAGGATCTTCAGTATAGGAAAACTGCAGTTCTGATTTTGCACTACTTGAAAGATCTAATCCAGTAAAGGACAAGGAAAGTCTGAAATAGAATAAAGCTAGAAAAGCTGTATTTTGTATACTAAACATAAACATGAACTTACTGCACCACAAGCCTAATCAAACAAATGATTTATGCTTTCAAAGTTGGCCACAGGGGGCTGTCATCTTGTACCTTTGTTATACATCTTTGCAAGACCAAGACTGTACACATGCTCAGTGTGATCTGGGCTCCTTAGGGATCGTCATAAATGATCAAAATGGCACAAGTCAAATAATATCTGCCAGAAGCTGATACAGCAAGACTGATTAATAATCAGAATATACAGACTGCACTGGATCCTGTGTTGTCATGTAATCTAATGTGGATTTTATAGTTTTTGTATTGTTTAATACAAACTTTCTTCAACTCCAGAACCAGTGGCTGCAGCAAAATATTAAATCTGGCTCCATGATCTTTGTCCCTGCAGCTGGAGTTGGAAACAGTAAAGGGGATGTAAAGGCAAAAATAAAATCCAAGACAAATCTCTGCACAGTGGCGACTGCTCTACAGGGAAACAAACAAAGCTGCTTGGGTTCTGCATGGCTGAAAAATAAGGCAGGTGCTTCCCCTGCTGTTCATGGGTATGATTGTTTCTCTGCAGAGCATTTAGGGACCATCTGACAATTCCTATCAACAGAAGTAAATTAAGGGAGAATTTCACTGCATACAGTCAGGTATATTGGAGAGGTTTATTTTTCATTAAAGAAAGTAAAAATGGGATTTTATTTTTCAGACTTTTCTTGTCCTTTAAGCTATTAGACATTTTTGATGTGCTGAGAAGGGCAACTTACAATAGGAACGCTAACCTTTTTTAAAAGTATTATTTTTTTATAATGGACATAATGAAGATGAATGCATATCATTGATCCTATTGCAGTGTTTTTGACTCTGCTTAGATGTATCTAACTTTGCTTACAGACAATGTATTGACCAAAAATTAACAAACTTGTGTTGCCATCAGCCACATTACCTAAAATATATAGGGTAGCAGATACCTACTGCTCATCCTTATTACTGTTCATATTGTACTTTAGGCATTATCTAGAAGGCCAAAGCGTTAATTTATGAACATAGGTGCTAATTATCATTGCTAATAGCAACCAAACAATAATTAGTTTTGAACTTGGTTGATTGCTTTTCGGCAAATGCAAGTGCGCTTAAATCCGCGCTTCAAACGGGCAGTCTTCACAAACCTCACCTTAACTAGTTTTTAGACTGAGCTCCCCATCTTGATCACTGCTACAGTTCACCCAAGAGGCCCAGCTATTCAGATTGGAAACCATTAACTTTTAGCCTGTACAATAAGGGAACGAGTAACTTGAAAGAAATGCTGAGAATAATCAGTTGTCTTAAGTTTTAAAGTTTATTGCAGATCAAACCTTCTCCATGCAGTACGTGCTTTGCTGTGTGATGCATGGTAAGTCTTCCACAGAAAGGAGCATTCACCTACCAGTCAGACCTGAGCATAGCCTTGAGGAAGAACGACACTCAGGGAGTTATTTATTAGAGTCAGAATACCAAAAACTCAAAAAAAATTTAAAAGTTTTTACTATATAATCCAAATTTTTTGTGAAAAAAACTTTTTTTTTATTTTTGAGATTTACTATAGCCCGAGGATGAAAAAAGTCTGAATCTGAAAATCCAGCAACTCAGACTGTATATATGTACAAGGGAGAGGTTCCTATCCTATGGAATTAGCCTAAAAATCTGACTATTTCAGACTTTTCGGGAAAAAAATCTGAAAATTGTGCTTTTTTATTAATGAACAAGCTTCAATCATGGATTCTAGTTTGGTCAGACCCTTTTTAGTAAAATACCCAGAACAATTCTGATTTTGATAAAGAAGACCCTCAAAGTCCCTTATTCTGGACACAAAAGAGAGCAAAAAGCACTTCATGTAGAAATGTTGGATCTGTAGTTATCACTAGATAACAACCTAATGATGTTTTATGTTATGAATTGGAAGTGTCACTTTAAATCATAATACCCAGACTTAGCATGACCTCCCACTATATAGCCATTTGACATTATACAAGACATGAGTTGGGCAGAGAAACCCATGCATTTGGCTAGTGTCCCAGAAAGGTAACACTGCTGATGAATGACAAGCCATGGCATTTCTATCTCTTAGATTTAAAAGCCTCATTTACATTAGCTTTCCTTTTATACCACAGATTTCATGCTTCTGGAAAGAAAAACATTCTTGTAGTATTCAATTCAAGAAAAATCACAGCTGCGCTCATATTGCCTTACCATATTTCTCTTTTTCTATCCTCTGTTCTGATGTTGAAATCCCTCTAGTGCCAGTTTATGTCTAGTACACAGTGTTTGAATTTGCCAGATGTATTTTTCATTTTCTCTACTACCTCCAAGGAATCCACTTATGTAAACATCAACTCACAGTAAAACTTAGTAGTATTTGCTACCACTTCTCATAATGCCCATGATTCTGAAATTAGTCCTTGCCAGTTCATTAGGTCTGTCGTTATTGCCAATCATAATGCAACATCGGGAAACAAGATGGTGATTGACAGTTCTTCATGAGAAGTTTCAGCATTTGAAGACTTTCTGGAAAATAGTTTTTCTTTATAACACCTGAAATAAAATTGATTCAGGGAATATCCTGCAAAAATACGTTTATTGAATCAGTGAGTTTCAGAATATGTTAACACAATTTAAAGTTTCAAGTTATAAACAGCAGCCACTCTCTATAGGATATACCTTGGTATAATACAGATTATGTACAACTTGCACTCCAAGGTAAATGTAACCCACTTATTGTTACATAATAAAATAAAAAGTAGAACAAATAACACTGATAAGCATCACTTATGTGTATCATAAACAGAGATACAGTAATCCCAACTCTGTTCTATGCAAACTTGGCCTTAGATACACTATATGAAGCTACTATATGGACATTGTCCAGTGCTTCTCTTGACATGCATAAGTAGTCATAGTTGCCCAAACCGTACTAGTGTCCATTGTGTACACTACTTTTGTCAGTGCTTTTGCTTTCAAGACAATGAGTCTTTGGGAGCAGTGGAGCAGTGTACTTCCCAGTCTGACCCCTCTCCAACCATAACACATTGGTTGGCCAAATTTCAATTCAAAACTGCCCAACCTGTGGGTCACTGTGGGTTTCATATTAAACCAACACTAGACCCTCCCTAGACTGTAACTATATTTTTGGAAAAAAGGAACTCAATTCTCAAAAAAATGTTCAATAATTTATCAAGTCCCATGTCTCTTTTCACCCTGATTGTATCATCTGGTCTTTGTCCTCTCCTATCTAAGTTCAATTCCAGCCAGGACACATTCTGCAAGGATTTGAATGTTTTCTTACATGGGTTTCCTTTGGCTACTCAGGTTTCCTCCCATTCTCCAAAAAGATACAGGCAGGTTAATTGGCTCCTGATAACACTGACCATAGTTTGGGTAAATGTCATAGGGAACTTGTAAAAACTGCCATTGATTGCCTGTCACCATTTCTCACTGCGAAGGGAAAGCTTCTGCTTGATGGCAATAGTATTTAGGCAATGCTCAGGAGATCTTGCAAATTAGTAAAGGGAAACTTTTGTACTTTATGGGAAAAGAAGGAAAGTCAGAAAAGAAACATGGGAAAGGTGAAAGTGTTCCAGCAAAACAAGCTCGTAAAACAAAAAGTTATATAAGAATTTGTTTCTATTAGCTTGGATGAAGTGTCATGTTAAACACAAAATATAAAATATAAAATCTGGCAAACATTTTGTTGAAGCCACCCTCTAGTGCAGAGGTGTTCAAACTTTTGGCTTCCCTGGGACACATTGGAAAACAAAAAATTGTCTGGGGCTACAGATGAAATACACAAACACTTTTAATTTGTAAAAGCAGATGGAGCTATACACTGGAATATGGATATTAAATAGACATTATTATATAATTATTACTACTAACTGGGCAATGGGCAGCATCCTCCCTCCTGCCTACTCCTATATACTTTGCAACATAAAGTATCCTCGGGAACCAAGAATTTCAAACTGGGCCGCATTCATATCCATCCTGGGCTGCATGTGGTCCTCGGGCTGCAGGTTGGACACCCCCGTTCTAGTGTTTTATGTATTTGTGGCCAAACCTTTATATTACCTCAAACCTTTCATTGCTTTCTAAATTCAACATTTAGCTTAATTTTTTTCCTGAGTCTACATAATACAGAATATGAGTTAAAAAACGCATGATTATATTCACTACACATTGTATCAAGCTGCTGCACATGATGACACATTATAAATTAATAATGAGAATAAACTAAATCCAGGAATATCCTGCTGCTTTCATGATTCCAAGAGGTTTGAAGCATTTCTCACAGTCAGTTCAGGAATGGAGCCTAATTAAAATGTTTTGAAAGATTAATGTTTTATTGTTTCTTTTCTTCAGTTTGTCCAGGGCAGGTCTTTAGTTTCACTTTTCAGCTGCAGAGCACTATAAATTACCATTTCTGTATGTTTTTCTAAAGGAAGAAGGTGTAACTGGAAACCTAGTGTGTCCCTTCAGATTTAAAGGTCGCTTTGTAAAAATGTGACCTTTGCTAAGGTTGTGTGCCTTTCACATCATGCGTATTTAGGCTGTCTGGTAAATCATTTACCTCTCAATTACTAAAAATATCAACTGCCTAATATACTGTGTAAACAAAATGGTGAACCAATGCGCATGGAGCTTTGCTCAAGGGCTAATGCCTTGCTAAGAGTCAGCAGAAAAATGAATTGGCTACTATTCACTCATGTTTGTTATGTAATAGTAGTTTCGCATGGGGAGGTTTTAGGAGTGATTTGCGACCAACTAAAAACATAATGTGAGGATCTGGCCAGCAGGACCATACACCACAAACCACAAGATCAGTCCAACCTGGTTCAAAAGTGAAAACTTTGTCCCCCAATGTCACCCTTATTTAAGCTTTTTCCTTACCCCCTATTTGAGCTTTTTTTCCATACAATATGATCTTTAAATATAATTCATTCAGTATATTAAAATCCACTAGGCCCATGAATAACCTGTAAACCAGGAATGCCCACAAGGTAGATTGGGATCTACCAGTAGATCTTTAGTTGGTGATCAGTAGATATTTATTCTGTTAAACTACATAAAAAATTGTTGTTTTTTAAATAAAGTAATATTAATTCTCGTATAAATCAATATAATATTTAAGTAATATTTTCCATGGAACAGAATGCTAACAGTGAGGTTATGGATGTAGAGCATAATTGCTAAAAGTAAACCCCCTTATTACTAAAGTATGGGCACTCCTGCTATAAACTATAATCTGAAACATGTCGCTGTTTTTTGGTAACATGTCTGGTAGAACCAACTAGGGAGATGAGATGTTCCAGTGGTAGCCCCAACAAGGGAGATGTTCCAACTTAGTACTAGTTATTACCTATAATACAAACCCAGTTTCTATTGCTTCTTAGGGAAGTCTTTGGAAGTCATTGGCTGGTAAGTAAGTAACAAGGGACAGAGCTCCCTCTTTTTTCTTAACAGGTGAACAAGCAGATGGATTCAGTACATGCACGTGATCAATTAGTTTCAAGGAGAACCTGTTTAATATACTAGACAAAAATAATTGACATGGACATTTAGATGAATCACTTACGTACATATCCATAACAGGTCCCTATGTGAAGCGGTGATTAGTTGCTAGGTGACTAATCTCCCTGAAATCGTCTCATGTGGTCTAACCCTAAGGCATTGCCTAAAGTGAGGTTTTAGTGGAAATGCCATTTGGCACCATTGTCTTATCATCTACTTACATCATCTCTACTATGTCAAATACAAAAAGTTAAAATTCTCCATATTGTATCTTATGGTTAGTGATGGGCGAATTTATTCGCCAGGGCCGAATTCGCGGCGAATTCCCGCGATTCCCGCGTCAAAAACGAGTCGCGCGTCGCGTTGTTTTCGACACGTCGCGTCAAAAATGACGCGACACGCGTCAAAGTTGACGCGACGCGCGTCAAAAGCGTCCCGCGACTCGTTTCGTGAATTTTTCGCCGATTCGCGAATTTATCTAGAAATTCGCGAATCTTTAGGCGAAGCGAATCGCGGGAGATTCGCCCATCACTACTTATGGTAAAAGATTACAAATCCCAACAGACTCCTACCAGACAGGATTATATTAGTAATTGGTCGCATTGATAACAGATTTGTAGGTTGGTTATTCTTATAAAAAATGATACTGACTAAATGGCAGTTTGCCTTGGAACACAATGAAAGTAAAAATATGCAGATTATACTGTAAACAGCTGATTTCTAGGGTCCCATATATAACAAAGTAAAGAAATCCAACTTGCCAACAAAACAAGTCCTTATGTGCTACAGAGGAGTTCAATGGAAATTAGAGAATGGTTTTCTTCAGGTCCATTTTTTAAAAGTACTTTACAACTGCACATTATTGGAATAATGGGCAGGTGTGGCTTCTGCTATTCTTGTTCAGAACAGATGATTAAAAAAAGATAAAGATGGCACATTCACACACCTCCCAACTGTCCAATTTTCTGCAGGACAGTACTAATTTTGACAGCTCAACCCATAGATTTTTATTAAAAAGTCCAGAGTTTCTCTTTGCTCTCCTGCACTAACACCAGAAAAAGATACAAAGTTTTCTGAAACTTAGTTCAATAAGAGGTGTTTTTTGGCAGAGAGCCCAGGATATTCGGCACCCACACTTAGATACATTTGTAATAATTTAAAGTGAAACTGACACTAAAAAAGGAATTTTAACATATGAATGTGCATTAATTGTTACCTATAGGTCATTCTGATCATTTTTTGCTGAAAGGTTTGTTTTTGTATATAACTGTTAGCTGAAACGTCTAAGCCTGACTCTCTGACACTCTAACTTTGCCAACCTAACAGTCCCATCTCAGTCTGTTAGTTACAGTTTCTAATGATAACAAATGCCTGCTACACAAATATGGCAGCCCCCTCATACAGGAACATGGGGGATCAGACAGGTAATGTAAAAGTATCATGCAAATATCTTATGGCAAAGTTAGAAGTAGCTTTCAAAGACAATATTATTATAGATGTAAAAAAGAGTTTAATTTCAGTTGTCAGAATCTCTTTAAGATAAGCTAATATACAATTTTAACTATTTAAGATAAGCGTGGGAGAAATCACAGCTTAAAGGGCAATTTCACCTTGCTTAGTAAAACTGTTATAACACATGAAACATGGCCCTAAAACTCCCAGAAATGCATTCAAACTTTCCACAACCTGACAAATTTTGTAACATTGACATGCTAATTAGGGGGTGTGGTCATAAATGGGTGTGGTCATTTGGGTTGTTTTTCTGCACTATGCATGGCAGATCTTTTTTTTTTTGTCTCACTTTCCTTTTTTCAAATGTTGGGAAGTATGAATCCATAATAATTGTACAAAATATATTAATTATTATTATATCAAAATATAAAATGTCCTTAGAAAATGTATTGACATTTCTCACCCCCAAAGTGGCTGCTGTTTCTCATGGGCCCTGGGACATTGCCCTAAAACTGGCCTTACTGACGAAGAAAGCTAGATAACACCCTGGAAAAAATCTCTCAGTGTCACAGATACAGTATATGTCAGGCACTTTTCCAAACAAAATGGCATACAGAGTTTCCAATTAAGGTCAAAGAACTGGCTGGTTTGATCATGTAAAGCAGACTTTCTTTCCCTTTCATATAATTTTAGCTATTTTCGCTTTGAAAAGAACCATCAACATAATTTCCCCCTTCTTCTGATTTTCAAGGCTCATTTAAAGGTGACTTTCCTGAAAATTAGCCAGTGAAAATGTACATTCCTGGAAGCCTTGAGAGGGGAACCATCATCAGTCATTTCATATGCCACAGTACCACACGAATGCAAACAATTTAAAACGTGCTCAGTTTGCACCATGTATTTGACATAATATTTTTGTGTGTGAGGCTGCTTTGCTTTTGTACCCTCTCAGCCTCTGAACACCCCATCAAACTCAAATGTACGCATAATGAATGAGCTCTCAAGAAAAAATATTTCCCTTTGCTGAATCCGTAAGTTTGAATTTTCTGTGGGAGGTTTTTAGGGTGTAAAGAAGTTAAATGTACAGTAACAAAGACTTTTTGTTAGCTTTTTATGGACCAGTAAACCTGTTGCGGAATTGTGCTCAGTACAAAATTAATATCTATGCTGTCAGAGTTTTTCAATCTATCTCAAAAGAGATTTGCACACACAGATAATGTTACAGGGATTTTATTACATCAAAATACTCTATTGGTCGTTGAATGCATTTCTGCTCCATACATGGTTTCCATTGGGAACAGAAAAAATACAGAGAGCTAAATGCCACCACTACTGTTTTCAATCTCCAATATGAAGAAAATAATGTGTAAGTAGAAAATATATATGGAACAGAGGAAATCCATGGTGAAGTTCACATTGCTGACTGTGGGAGGCATTGGAACCCTTGGAGGAGACCCATGGAGATGTATGTATGTATTTATTTGTAAGGAGCTGTAGCACTGTAAAATGCATAAAAGTACAATATACATTAAAGTACAATATAGAAAAGTACCTACTGGGTGGACAAGTCACACAGTAAATACAATAAATATACAAAGAGCTTATACATAAGGACACAGTGCATAAGTGCCATGTTGGGAATACAGCTTACAGCCTAAGTGGGTGTGTAACTAGCATGTCCGAAGTTTAAATAGTACAAAAAAGTTGCCTGATTGGCCTCCTTATAAGTGTACTCACCAGTAGTTATTGGTGACATTTTTTCCCAGCATCAACCCCGGTGGGCCCTGGGCCTCCAGGTCCGACCCTGTTCAGACTCATTATTTATGTTTGTTTTATGATACATCAGGTACTTAAATATAAATATACATATATATGCTTGTGTGTGTGCTATTTTTGGGGATTTAATTGTCATAAAAAAGTACATTCAAATACATAATAATAAACCCAATTTAGCACATGAATCATTGAGATTCTTTTCACTACATTTTTAAACAAAGCCTAAAAATGAAATTGTTCTTTTGCTGGAATAGCTAAACCTAAGGGGGCACTATTAACTATTGCAATCATATTTTCATAATCATATTTAGAGTTGAACACATGCTTATTTAACTCTGGTACTTTGCATTTCTTAATTGTGTCATTTTGAATTAAATAACGTTTTTGTTATAATGTCCTTAATAATGGACAGTGCAGAGACTGCAAAGGCTGGGAGAAGCATGACCACGGCTATGGGAGACCTTGTTACTCTCATGTGGTTGACCTCTACTTGCCTGGAATGTTTGGAGTGACTTGAAGGCAGCAAAAGTAATACCATAATCACAAAATGGAATCTTTTAAACAAATATCTCCCCATAATTTTATACATTAAAATAATGAACTTAATTAGATATGCTCAGTTTACTTTGATTTCAGACATCCAGTTATTCAATTTTCACAACTGAAATATTTGGCAAAATAACATTTTTTTTATACATTTGCCTTTGTCCAGAGTTTTTTAAACCAATCTGGTAAGCTTCTTATTAAACATTCCCCAGATGGCAGTGATGTAAAAAAACATCATCAGGCTAGACGATACAGGCAAATAAGTCTTAAGAGTTCACCACTGAGGACTCAGACAGGGAGGAGTACCTGGTGACTCACCGCAGTTGTAGGATGTACTGCCAAGTTTTGCACCCCCGCATGGTTCCTCAACAGTTGCCAAACCAGACCCTCATCCAATTAACTGCAGCCATGCTAGGTAGAATTCTGGAGACTTTCTTACAGTCTCAAATTCATTTCTGACACTACACAGACAAAGCTTGTGAGTTAACACACACTTTTACAAAGAAAGCTAGACTTTCAGTCGTAAAGTATAATGGGACCAATGGTGAACTAATGGTAGATACTCCATAATGGTAAAATGCAACTTTTAAGAAGAGTATCAAAAAATTGCATTCCTACATAGTGCAAGCAAAAACAAATGACTACAATTTTATCAAAATGTCCCCCCATTTTCTCAACAGGACCAAAGCCAAATAAATCAAGAATAATAGGTGAAGAATGTCTGCATAAATTCAACCATTTAATTCTTTATAAATTCAATGTTCAATTGTTCTCCTTGATGTGATTGAAGTGCCTGTAGAGTACTAATTGCTAGATTGCTACCCAGATCTATGCCTTCAGATTAGTGCATAGATTATTTTTCTCCGACTAGAAAACAAGACACTTGAGCCTGAACATATATTGGGGCAAATGAATACAATTAACCCAGGCTTGATCCTGATGTGTTTTACTTTAGCAGAATAAAACCTCCCCATCAGAATAAAAGCGAAAAGCTAACATTTCACTAAGAGATTCAGATGTGTTTGTAGAAGCAATTTGAGTTTGATGATTAAAAGCAGAATCAAACTATTGGGGGCAGATTTATCAAGGGTTGAAGTGAAAATTTGAATTATAAAAATTTGAATTTCAAAAACAATTGAAAAATTCGATTTTCGAAATTTATCATGTACTGTCTCTTTAAAAATTCGACCATTCACCATCTTAAACGTGCCAAATTGCTGTTTTAGCCTATGGGGGACCTCCTAGAATCCATCAGAGTCAATTGGAATTGCTATTAAAAGCATTTGCACAATACATTTACATCACCTATCTGATCCCCTATGTTCCTCTATGAGGGGGCTGCCATATTTGTGCAGCAGTAGTCCATTAGCATTAGAAACTCTTCTAACTGACTGGTTGGGGAAATATTCAGGTTTAGGAACTGCAATTTATAATTACTCTCAAAAGCAGACCTATCTACAAAAAATAAGCAACATTATGGTAAGGTAATTAAGGTAATTTTTGGGGGCAGATTTATCAAGGATCGAATTTCAAATAGCAAAAATGTCAAAATTCGGATTCAAAAAGACCAACTGAAATGAAATTCAAAGGTAGTTCAAATTTTTATAGAATAGGTCCGTATTCAATCGAATAGGTCTGTATTCAATCGAATTTGAATTATTCGAATCAAAGTAATGGCGCATTCGATTGAATTCGTTTCAAAGTTTTTATTAAAAAAACTTACATTTTCAAAGTCCACCATTTGACTCCAAATAGGTTCAATGAGGTCCCCAACAGGCTAAAGCAATTCAGCAGGTTTTAGGTCGAATTTGAATTTTTACAGAGATAGGACTTTATAAATTTCAAAATTCTATTTTTTTTTTTGCAAATTTTGGAATTTTTGTATACTTCCCTAGTACACAAAAATAACTCGAAATTCAAAATTTTAATTTTCACTTCGACCCTTGATAAATCTGCCCCTTAATATACATTAATTTTTTGAAGAGTAGTTTTTTAGTGTCGGTTTCACTTTATACCCTGTATAAACCTCACTACTCACCACTTTATGTCATCGCCTCATCCTTTAATGTCAATGTCCTGTGCCCTTATTGTCAAGTCTGGTTTTAACAAAAATTGCAAAGGTTGCAACCCCCCAGTTTAAATTGACACTGGCTTGGACACAACCTCTGTTCTAGAACTACAGTTCTTTGGAATAATATTTGCATAAATGGTCTGCAATTCAATTCAGATTTTTTACATTCTACCCAGATGTTTAGCTTTCACTAACTGAACAAAAGTTTGTTAAATTTAATATTTTAAATGGGACACTGAGATATTGTGGTAACCATTTCTACTGCTGTTGCATGAAGCTTCCAGAGTATCGATTGTGTCTGCTCCAAAGAGCAGGTTATAGTGCTGTTACCTAACTGTATTTCCCCAGTATACATTCACCAACTTCTAATTACATTTGGGTCAGAACTGTCAATTGAGGTCTGACTGCACGTAAGAATGACTGAAAGTCATATTCCTGGTCATTTGATTTACGAGATCTGTGTCTCACTATAAATGTCAACTGAGTTTCTACTTAATAAAATTTTATTATCTCTTTTCGGGCTTTCCAGCTCAGCAGTTAAAGGTCAGATGACCAGGAAAAGCCAATGCCACAAAACAAAGTAGAATTTGATGTGAATAAAAGCTGCAGTCTCCACTTTCATGTGCACATTATTTTTTCAGAACAGTAAAATTACATTAATTTAAAACCCATATATATTTGTATCTGTCTTACAGGGTGTTTTAGCTGATGATAAGTTGGAGAATTCTAGACCGAAAATTGGTATAATGCAATTAAAAGGATCAATATGTGCAGTTTGAGTAAATTTGTGTAAATAAGCTTACTACAAGATTAAGAAAATGGTGCTGGATGTAATAAAAGTATAAGCACTGCCTCAAAAAACTGTGATTAGTGATGGGAAAATAAGTTGGCAAAAAATTTGCCAAAATGCATTGAAGTCTATGGGTGTCATTGTTTTTGTCTCGCAATGCGGTTGGTCAATTTTTTTTTGTCTCGAAGGCAATTTTTTCAATCTTTATGGCACTAATTGTGATCCAGTAACAAAAATTAGATAATGATGTGGGGAAAATAATCTTACTGCCTTGTCCCTCTGGGATTATTATTGTTGTAGCCCTCTGTCACCCACTGTGGGCCTTTCTGATACTGCTTGTCTCGGTTAATTATAGCTACAAAGTAATGCAAGTGAGACTGTGAGAGTGACTTGCTGCACTCGTATTGCAATAGGAACGCACTCCTTCAATAGGAAAAAAAAAATTTCGTATTGAAGGAGTGCGTTCCTATTACAGTGTATATATATATATATATATATGTATATATATATATATGCAGTCAGTGACCCTGTGACAGAGGCTGGAAAAGTGCATGGAAAAGTGTGAGTTACATAGTTAAATTGGGTTGAAAAAAGACAGAGTCCATCAAGTTCAACCCCTTCAAATTAAAAACCCAGCATACACTCACACACACACATCTCCACTCTTTCACACAAACCATGTATGCCCATAGCTATACTAATTGTAGAGTTAAGTATCAAAATAGCCTTTGATATTATGTCTGTACAAAAAATCATCCAAGCCCCTCTTAAAAGCATCAACAGAATCAGCCATCACAACATCACCCGGCAGTGCATTCCACAATCTCACTGTGAAGAACCACCTACGCTGCTTCAAATGAAAGTCCTTTTCTTCTAGCCTGAAGGGGTGGCCTCTGGTGCAGTGATCCTCTTTATGGGTAAAAAGGTCCCCTGATATTTGTCTATAATGTCCTCGAATATATTTGTAAAGTGTAATCATGTCCCCTCGCAAGCGCCTTTTTTCCAGAGAAAACAACCCCAACCTGGACAGTCTACCCTCATAATTTAAGTCTTCCATCCCTCTAACCAGTTTAGTTGTCATAGCTACCTTTTAATGGCCTAAAGGGAAAACTATGTTGAAACTGGTTGCTTGATGTTGTAGCATGCCCCAGGAGAGCCAAGCAAATTAAATACAGTGCACATTATGTTAGATGTTACACTTATCTGGTTGGGAATCACTGACCCTGGTCAAACAGATTGACTTTGAGGCTTTCATTTTTGCTATTATTTATTGCGTATCTTTCATCTTTTCACTTCTTCCCATTTTTACTCTTTATTTCTATAGTTAAACTGACAATATATAAATTATGACAAAAAATATTAGCATCTCAAAAATGATTTCAGCGAGTATATTAACTCATGACATTGCATATTGACACAACCCTAGGGAGAACCCAAAGAGCTGCATAGCAAGACAAACAATGGTTCCTGAAGGCTCAAGCTGAGCTTGAATTATTAGATGACACCTCACTGCAGCCCAATATTGAGTCAGCTGCCCCTCCTGGCAAGGGAAACATACAAGGGCAAAATACAAGGTTATCCTGTGTATTATTGTGTGCACTAACTTATTGTAGCTAACCTGGTGGCACAAGGCAACTTGCTGCCCAACACAAATTGTAAAAGATCTTCCTATAATACGCTAATGTAGGCCCAAATATTTTAGATATTTGCAAATCTTGTACATTATGTGCAAAAACAAATCAGTTGGTGCAAAAAATTACATTTGTGCGCTACATTAAAAAGCAATCCAGAACTTCTGTTCAGTAGCGTGCAGTCTGCTTAGCATTTGCAGCAGATGTGAATGCAGATGCCTTCACACTATTAGAAGTGCATTACATGATGGAAAAAACTCAGAGGCTATTAGAGCTCATCACAAGCTTAAACTGCTTCTGAACTTTCTCTGCCAAGGTGTCCACGGATTAGAATTTACTTTCATGTTAACACGCCTTTTTCTTACTGCTACGAGGTTGAATAGCTTCAGAGGCTTTCATATTTTGGATGTAAGTTCATTTTTCTTTTTCATGATTTGCTTTTATTAAGCTCTTTCAGTAGAACATTCTTGTGTCTCCAAAATTACCCTAATGATGGACATTTCTAATTCTCAGAGAGAAACATTTTTTACATACAGCGCCTTATTAAATGCCTTTGTTCAGAAAAATAAAAGCTTTTAGCAGAAAGTATCATAAGAAGAACACCCCAACATGAGCATTTGCTTTTTTTCTATTTGTTTTTCCTACAATAGTTCTATATGTGCAGTGGCAACTGATTTCCAATTACTATGTGTATGCTAAGTGCAAATGAATCATTATGTAATCCATGGTGACTTTTCTTGAATATAGTCACAATACAAACAGACTAGGGTCTCATAATCATAAAATGGGATCCCTAGTTTTTATGGACTATGGACAGTTTCAGATTTGCATTTACAGTTAAAAAACAATTCCAACGTATTATCCCTGATACAAGTTGCTGAGCAGCACTGAATAAAGTCACGGCGGGTTGGGAAATATTTCTGCAGACTATTGTGGTTTCCCTTCAATCTGTGGAATTATATGTAAAAAATATTTCTTTTCTATTATAGGCAGTTCATCTATTGTATATGCACCTTTTCTACATAAGCCCAACTGAATGAGCTCATGTCAAAAAGGGCCTCCCAAGGTCTTCAGTTTTTCTGTTAGCCCATTTTAGTACAAGAAATAAAATCCATAGATTTTTGTGATTTAAACAAGTGGTAAAAGGTATTTTCTGAACAAGTCCTATTCATTGCAGTCATAATGAACAAATGGGGTTTATCTCTCCTTTAAAAATGTGAGTGTTGACTCGTATTTAATGCACTATTATTCTACCTTACCACTTTTAAAATAGGACATAATTGAATACATGTTTTCATTGTTGGATCTCATGGATTTCTATTGTTGCAAGTTCATTGTTGCTGTCGTTCCAGGCATTATTTTCTTTACACAATACATATATCATTTATGTTTATTCTGCTGCAGGTAGGTGTTTCTATTATGCTGGGATATAATTTCCATTGTTCTCTGTGTTAAACATTGTTTCAGGGTAAAGCCTGTTGTTCCAAGACACGTTTCCATTGCTCCTGGATGGGGGTTTGAATGGTACCAGTTGAGACGATTGTGTTATTTTTCAATAGATATTGAATCATTACAAAGGGCTTATGTCAAAAATTCAATGTTGTAAAATGCAAAACTCATGTTAATTACAATCACTAAATTCTCTGAAACATTATATGTATTTACACCCGTTTGCAGTTTTCTTCTTTTGCAGTTGTTACATTCCAACTACTGTATTATTCTACTTTAATATTTGTGATGATGAAATAAAATAGTTATAAAAAAAGGCCCTATTATATACAGTCACCAATGGAAATTGAGTAAATCTGGGTTAAGAGAACATGCAAAGTTGAAATTCCATGACTCTGCCTTTAGCCTTGTGCTTTAATATGTTCATGGAACTCCTTGGAGTCTTAAAATATCCTTATGTTTTACAGTAGGAGATACTTTATGTACTAGATAAAGCTATATACTAGTTATGGGAGAATTCGCTGCGAATTCCCACGATTCACCGCAGGTGAATAAATTCACAAAACACCAGAAAAATTTCGCCTTGCGGAAATTCGCTGGCATCTCATTTTGGACACGGGCGTCTGGTGCCCGTTGCCGGCATCCAAAAAATGGACGCCGGCATCCAAAAACTGATGCTCATGTCCAAAACGAAATTCTACTAGATATTCGCGAAATTTCGGTGAAGCGAAATGCCCCAGATTTGCCCATCACTACTATATAAATACATTATATAATTATACAGTATGTATGCATAACGTTGACTTTGATTTCAGTAATGCCAATCTTTCATTGTCTGGGGGTAAAGCCTACTGAGCATGCAACAGTGCATACAGAAAGCAGATTGATAGCTGTATTGTTGATAGCTAGGGAAAGCATATTATATAGGCATATGATCACAGGGATAGAATAGTTACATTTTATAATCCATTTTTCCCCATCAAACTAGATATGACCTGTCTGAGGATAAGACATAGAAGATAATTTGGCAACAGAATAAAAGCTTAAATAAAACTGTACTTGATTATTTCATTCACTTCATAAAATGATTTTTTTTCTGCAAGCACTTTCTGGGATTTTTATAGCCTTTTTGAGGTCCAATACATATTTCAATATATTTCATAACAACTTCAGCCTAACTCTTCTTTGGCAGATTAATACCTGCAATTAGTTGAGGGATGGCAATCTTTCTCACGCTTGAGCTGTGAAGTCTTTTTACTTTTTCGGAGAAATGCAACCAGAAAATATCTGACTTACAATACAGTATATTTGTTGCAAAAAAACTATTTTGGGCTGAAGTTTAATAACAAAGAGGTGAAATACATGCAATATATACAACTGCCATTATTATTTCAAATAGCTTTTATTATAATGTGTTATATATTGATACCAATAAACTGTATACAATGAAAATGACGCATACTGCTTGTATATAATATAATCTTTATTAAGTCAATGTTGTGAATCCTTGTGGACTTTCTTGGGAGTTTAGTTAGCCATACAATGCAGTTATAGAAGAGCACAATGATAGATTCAGCATCCATTACATTTTACATTATAAGGTTATAATACAGTTGAGTGGACCAAGAAGTTATTGAAGTCCTCAGCTGCAACTGCACTTAGCATTCTGGTTTGCAATGCTTTAAAACCTTTTTGGCTTTCTTCTTCATGGGGTAAAGTTTAGTTGGCCAAGCAAAGCTGTTATAAAGCTGCACAACCACAGATGCATTAAAGTTGGGCAGGTCAAGTATTTATAGAGGTGCCCAGCTGCATTTTACATTCTGGTCAACTGGACAATCCATTATAAACCTAATTATATAGTATACAATAACTGTACATTGTTACACCATGCATGAGACCAGTGTGAGTTGTTGAGTGGAATGGGAGTGGTGAGTAGAAACAGTATCATAGATGTCAGAAAATTAAGTCGATGCACTGTAGAAGACACTCTCCTGCTGATTATTAGGTATCACATTCTGTTTCAGAAGAAAGAAGCTATTATAACAGACCGTGATGTCTATGGAAGATTCTGATACCCAGCAATGCAGTAGTGTAGCATGGCTATTTTTAGAACTTTTATTCTTACAGCTTAATTGGCCACTCTTGATCTTTCCAAATCAAATTATAATTCCTAACTATATTTTAGAGCCGTTGAAATATGTCACTTTTGGAAGTAATGACAAGTTCCCAGTACTACTAGTCTTGACTCTACATAGTATATCAATATATTTCTGAAATTGGACTGTTCCACAGGTATCTCTACTTTAGCATTTGAATGCATTTCTGCATATTGTTTACTCTTAATTAAGCAAATCGAAAGACCTTATACAAGTTATCAGCTGTATTATTTAGCATTATTTGCATTTGTTGCATTATTTATGTATTGTGGAAGAAACACAACAATCTATGCCAGCCATATGTATAAAAAATAATATGAAATAGTGTCTTGATATTTTTCCCATCATGTTTTTCTCATAAGCAAGTTTATTACATTTCTCTCCTAAAGGTGAGTATACACGCACAGATAATATCATATGAAACAACATTCAGTGTCTGTATGGTGGAAGACAAGTCAACCAATATTGGCTAAAGACTGAGATACTGGCCATGATGGAAAATTTTGATCGGGCTTCTGAACATCTGCCAGGGTTTGCTGTTGAATCAACAGATATAGGTATGATAAAAATAGTGCTATTCAGGTAGGCTAAATACCTTAGGTTCCCTGTGTTGAGTTGACTGGATTTATGTTTTGCAATGAGTTTCTATGCATAGTAATGGAGATTATGTTCACTGCTGTTGCCCATTCCATGAGATGAGTTCATACATGTGTCGAATACAAAACTCTTTGTGGCACACATAGAACTACTTGGAATGTGAGCCCTGTGTTTATATGCTCTTCTAGAGTGTATAGTATATACTGGCTGCTACATGCATCGTAATAATTGGGAGTCACATAGGCAAGAACATATAGGAGGGTGAATTATTATCCATATAGGTTCTAGGAGGTCCCCCATAGACAAAAACAACAATTTGGCAAGTTTTAGATAGCGAATGGTCGAATTTCTAAAGAGCCAGTACATGATAAATTTGTAAATTCAAACGTCTTAATTGTTTGCAAATTAATATTGAATTTGGACTATTCCCTAGTAGAAGTACACAAAAATACCTTGAAATCTGATTTTTTTCATTCAAATTTTCACTTAAACCCTTGATAAATCTGCCCCCTTTTTTGAATACAGGATATGATTTCAGTGACATAGTAATGTTGAGGATGTGGCTTCATCTTAACATTTTGAGAGGTAGAACCATGAGAAGTAGACTTGGGCAAAAATAATCACCTAATTGAAAATGCACCTGACAAAATGGCACAAAATTTCTCTAGTGCTGAGGATTTTTGATTTTTAGATGTTTAAAAACTTGAAAGAACTTGAGTTGAAATAACTCTCAAGTGTATTTGCCCAACTAAGTTCACCAGATAACATGTTTTATATATTTGTCTTATTAACAAAGATCTAGGAATGCCAAGGGTTTTTAAGTGAACATAGTTAATTAATGTTTTGGAAAGTGTCTAAAAATTTAAGAATAGAAAAATGAGGTTAGTTCTGCTAAGACATTTATTAATAGATAATAAACATGAATCATCAATTAATGAATATAGATGAACAGATACCATACAGGGCCATGGGAAAAGAAATTATTTAAAGGAGAAGGAAAGGAAAAATCTCTGGAGGGTGCCAAGTTATTGGTGATTTTAGTCACATACCTAATACCTCTTTTGGTACTCATCTTCTTCAAAATACTATTTGTGAAGCGCCAATTGCCTCTTCTTACTGTACTTCTGGCAGATGTTCCATTTGGCAACTTTGCAGTACAGAAATCTAAGGTAAACTTACTTACTGAATATTTGTTTGCCCAAACTCACAGAGGTTACCAGAGGAATGGAGGAATGTGCTCAGCAAGCAGTACCCTGGCTGTGTTTTTCTGTTTCTGGAGTTTTTAAATGAACTGACACATTCATTTATCATATATAGGGTGAAATAATTCTAATAAACTTGTCTGCACTAAAATAAATAGCTTCAGCATGAACCAGAAAATGTTAAATCTTATGCACCTGATATATTTTTATTTAGCTAAATCAGCCCCTGGATCTCCTATCACTGGTGGGGCCCTAGCACATATGGCCCTTGGGGAGCCTTGGGCATGGTCTTGCCTCTGTTATTCTGTAACATAGAGGTTCCTGTGCATAAACAGAAATACATTTCACATGTTGCACTAACAGCTCAGCCATGCAGAAGCAATTTTGTTGCTGCCTAAAAGTTGCTATGGTTTGCAATTTGGACAGCAATTTGTCATGTTTTAGATGGCAAATAGTCAAAGTCGAAGTTTTTTTTGCCAAATTAGAATTTTGACAATTGCTTAGTCAAAGTACAAATAAACAGCTCGAAATTCAAATTTTTTTCACTTCGACCCTTGATAAATCTGCCCCTTAGTGTAGTAAGGTATGTGAATATGCAATTTTATATTTTTGATGGACTATTGTCTTTAGCAACCCAAATTAACTGTGTAACTGTATCTAGTTTCTAACAGGCATAAGGTTCAGGGTCCGAGGAATTCAAACTAGAAATGCTGATTGGACTACCAGTGCCATTTTGGGGGTCATCTACTACATTGGACCAGTGTTGTTAGTGGGGTACCGCAGGGCTCTGTACTGGGTCCCTTGCTTTTCAACTTGTTTATTACTGACCTGAATATGGGCATTGAAAGTACAGTTTCTATTTTTGCAGATGATACTAAATTGTGCAGAGCTATAGGTTCCATGCAGGATGCTGCCACTTTGCAGAGTGATTTGTTTAAGTTGGGAATCTGGGCAGCAATCTGGAAAATGAGGTTCAATGTTGATAAATGCAAGGTTATGCACTTTGGCAAAAATAATATAAATGCAATACACTAAATGGCAGTGTGTTGGGAGTTTCCTCAAGTCAGAAGGATCTTGGGTTTTTTTATAGATAACAAGTTGTCTAATTCTGTGCAGTGTCATTCTGTAGCTACTAAAGCAAATAAAGTTCTGTCTTGTATAAAAAAGTGCATAAACTCAAGTCATGAAAACATACTTATACCTCTTTATAAATCCCTAGTAAGACCTCATCTGGAATATGCAGAGCAGTTTTGGACTCCAGTCCTTAGGAGAGATGTAAATGAGCTGGAGAAAGTGCAGAGATGTGCAACTAAACTGGTTAGAGGGATGGAAGACTTAAATTATGAGGGTAGACTGTCCAGGTTGGGGTTGTTTTCTCTGGAAAAAAGGTGCTTGCGAGGGGACATGATTACACTTTACTAATACATTAGAGGACATTATAGACAAATATCAGGGGACCTTTTTACCCATAAAGAAGATCACCAGAGGCCACCCCTTCAGACTAGAAGAAAAGGACTTTCATTTGAAGCAGCGCAGGTGGTTCTTCACAGTGAGGACAGTGAGATTGTGGAATGCACTGCCGGGTGATGTTGTGATGGCTGATTCTGTTGATGCTTTTAAAGCTATATGAGAAATATTTTTGATTTGGCACATACTATCTATTTACCCAGTTTTTACTTTTATGCTGAACAATTCCTTTAATTGGGGCCTGGATGATTTTTTGGACAGACATAATATCAAAGTCTATTTTGATACTAAACTCTACAGTTAGTATAGCTATGGGCATATATGGTTTGTGTGAAAGAGTGGAGATGTGTGTGTGTTTGTGGATGCTGGGTTTTAATTTGGAGGGGTTGAACTTGATGGACTTTGTCTTTTTTCAACCCAATTTAACTATGTAATATGCAGGACAGGGTGCAAAGCGCAAAATGGTCCTAATCCACTATGTTTTTCTGCATCTGGTCCTGCCCTATGATGCAGAGAGGAGCCAAAGTCTATACAGAAGGGTTGTACTTTTTCTGCCCTTCAAATTCTGGTGTTCCATTAATCATATGTGTGTTTTAATTTCTATTGGATTTTTGGAAGCATATTTATCAAATGGAGTGTTCCAATTTTCACCCATGTATAAACATCCTAAACATCCAATAGGAATGAATAGAATGTGGGTGAACTCACATTTTGATAAATCTGCCTTGCCCTCTAAATGTGAAGTCAAAGTACAATGATTGTACATAAAATTAACAAAAGAACAAACAAATTCAGCTCAGCAGATGAAAAAGAAAATGCAATAGCAGAGCTATTATTTCCTGAAGAATACTGTCAATGTTGGCTTAGAGAAGAAGAAAAAAAAGAGAGGGCCCTTAATCAAATATATACATTCAAATATGAAACATTTTAAAAATCTGATCCTTATTTGTGGAGTCAATAAAATCAAAATAAAGTGACCAGGTCTTTTTATTAACAAAAATTTTAATTTTGTTTCACTTGTTTTTGCTTTAAGCAACTGAGCTTCCTCCCAGCTCAGTTGTGTAAGGTACGAAATTATATCAGTTACCGATGGACAATCTTTCTTTAACCAATTATCGAATAAAGCCTTTTTGGAGGCAGCCATAAATAAGAACAACATTTTGTTTTGTAAAAGAAAAAAATGTCCTCATCTTTCCAAAAATGGCCTATCTTGGAACAGGACCAGAGGTAATGAAATAAGTTAACATCAGTTTTTTTTCACATTTTAGGCGATCAGAAAACAATTCAGAGGAATTATCTGTAACAAACATTTTCCCATATCCCAAATGAACAAGTTTAATTTCTTGAACCGTTTAACTTTCAGAAAGAATCATCTCATTATAGAAATGTATAGTGCTAAGAATGGAAGGAGACACATTTTGTTGTAAATAATCCTTCCATTTCGAAGGCTTATGTCAAGTTTTAGATTTTGATTTTAATTGAATATTTACTGGCACAGTTATGAATAAATATTGCCATTTATCTACATTCATGACTTTTGATGACAGGTATCGCTAGGCCATTTAGAGGTTAAGAAGGTTGTGATCACACTGGCACCTCTTGACTTCTGGCACTCCAAACACCACTGTGACAAGGACCATTGTGAATGATGAACATTCTGTAAAAATACTGCAATATCTATAAACTATCTGTATAGCTATAAACTCAAAACCTTTACTTGGAGCAACAGGAGTAAGGGCACTACCTAACCCCAAGTAGTATGGGAAGTCTAACAAAAGTTCTTCATGAAATTCACTCTCTTTTTAAAGTTAAGGGGCAGATTTTTTAGTATTTTATAAAAAATTTGCATTTTGTAAAATTTTTTGATGTCTAAATTCACACATTCGAATTTCAATCCCCCAATTTGAATGTAAAATCGAATGTGAGATCTATCACACATTGACCATTTAAACAGTTCTAATATGAAAATTCACCACCTACCACCTGCTGAGTTAATTTACAAGTCAATGGCAGGGGTCAGTCAACCATTTGGATATTTTAATTGCCTTCCTGACATGAGTTTTTTTAGAGGGAAAATCCGATTCAAATTTTCAGGTTGGGACTATTTGATTGAATATTATACTTTCAAATATTATCTTAAATAACCTCCCATTCGATTTGAATATTCGATCGATCGAATTTTTTAAATTCAATTGTTCGATCAATCGAATTGCGGTAAAATACTTCGAATACGATTGTCAAATTCGAAGGATTTTACCTCCCCACTATTCCCATGGTCGAAATTCTAATTTTTTTTTTATTCGAAATTCGACCATTATTAAATCTGCCCCCTAGATGTCATTGCACTCCCTACATTCTCCTTTCCTCCTCACCATCTAACTGTGTAACCAGTGCATGGGTTATTAGGTCCCCCATTCTGGCACACAAACAAGTGTCTACAAAATGGCACCTGCCTGTTTGCTGTGATTATAACAAAATAATATATAAATAATTTTGATAGTTTAAGTGCGTTTTATTTTCCTGTACTATCACCATAAAATATCCCCTTTAAACCCAATACATTGTTTCCTGTGTGAACTCAAGAAAAGCAAAGTCAAACTAAATTTTACAAATTTCCCAATGGGGTTTTTCCCTCTATTTAAATGTTTCATTTTTAAAGTCAAATTTTTTCACGATGGGTGAAATATTATGGAAAAGCCTTGCTATGCTTACAGAGAAAATAAAACTCGTGGGAAAACAACATTTTCCCCAATGACAACAGAGGAGAACGTTTGATAAATTTCCATTTGTTTGTTATTTTGTGCTTAAATATAAATATCATGTCTCCTATTGTTACCTAAAGCTAAAAAAAATCTCATTATTAGCCATAAAAATATAGGGAAATAGGTAAATATATTATTTTATAGCTGAAATCTGATCAATAAGATCATTATTTTGTTATATTTGCAGTTTTGCATGTATTCCATTATGAATGTTTTGTTGGATTGACTAGCCCTTATTTTAGCATTGGATGCATGCATTTAGTGACCTACGTAAATGAAATATAATCAGGCAAAGAACAAACTAGATCCATAATTACACTGATCAAACCTACTTCAATTAGAGCTAAACTGACCCAAAGCAACCAATTAGATTTCGGATGGAAATTCTGATTCTTGAAGTAGGACAAAATAACACCTACTGTATATTATAAATGTGCTCAATGCTTTGTACAGCTCTATTGTGTCCTAACTTTGACCAAATATTATAATTGGCTGATTCTGACTGAATGTTGAAATTCAATTAAAAACTTCTTGAACAATTTCGTTGAATCTCTAAATATAAACCATTCAGAATGCCATTTTCTCAAAATTTACCAGCTGTGAGTTCATAACAAATATCTTAAAAATGTAAAAGAAGCCCATAAATTATGCATTTGTAAGCCCTTTATACTGCACTGTAGAGAAGTGCAACCCAATGTTTGAAGATCAGATAGAACAGCTGTTGAATAGATGTCCTGCTGATAATGTTAGTGGGTCAACATTTAATGGGTGTGAAAGAAACATCCCAAAGCTAAGAATAATTGCAGACTAGTTTCAAAGTAAAAGAGGAACATGTGTTGAGAAGGACACATATATCAAAGAATGGGACATTTATTAGAAAAAGAAATGTAGTCAAGGAAAATAAAAAATGTAGTCAAAAAGTATAGCTCCAATGATCTATAATTAGGGAATCATTATTATTGTAATAATTATGCAAAAAATAAGAATTGTACGAATTTTTAGGTTTTGATGCGTAAAAACCACCAAATCTTCAGATTATTCCACAAACCCATAGCAGATCAGGATATCTTTGGGACTTCTCCTATTGACTTCTACATGAACTCGGAAGGTCTGAGTTGGAGTACTTTTTTATTCTGACTTTTAACACCCTCAGATTTTATAGTAAAAAACTTAATTATTAGAGTTTTTGACATTTGAACTTTAATAAATAACCCCCTAAAAGTAGACCAGAAGGAAACAACCTACGTATATGATAACCACAGTAAACTTTCAAAACATTCCAGTTCAATTCTAGCTAGTACTGTACTTCAGAGGAACGATTTTGAAAGTTGTAGTTTAGCTACAGTCGAATAAACATCAGTGTAAGTCAAAGCAACATTAAAATAAGAGTTAATCACTATATTTAGTGAGCTATATAGAGCTTTGTTTTTAACTTTTGTTTCCCTGGTTACTATGATAGTTCTTCCATTATTTCTTTTTCATCCCACAATGGGGCCATTAACCTCATTATTCCCATCTCTCTCTCTTTTACAATAGTATTATCTTCATTCCTATTCAAAAGCCATGACACTGTTGTTCTGTATGATTAGGAGCTCAGCTACTTCTCAATCAATTAAATTAGCAACAAATTGCATTAATGCATATAATATGTTATTTGCTCTGTATGCAGATGGCCTACCAGAACACTGCCAGGAGGTGAACAAACATATCAAACTGTTGTTTTACATTTGCTGTCAAATTTTCGCTTGGAAAAATGAAGAAGATGGTATGGAATGGTTAGAGACATGAAGAGAGATACATCAAAGAAGCATTGTATAGTGTTTGCAATGGTATAGCGCAATATCCATTTGTAAGCTGTAAAAATATATCATTGGTCTGTACCATCATTATATCTGAGTAATTCAACTTTAAAGAAAAGTACAAGAAATCAATCAATACAAATTCTATTTCGTATTGTAGAGAATCTTTCTACAAAGAAAAGAAAATGGAACTTAGAAGAATTTTCAGGAAGATCTAACATATCTTTCATTCCCCTTTTCTCCTACACATTTGTTCTAGTCTTGATTTGTATTAGACCGCTTTTGTTTAAGGCAGCATAGTTTTGACAAAGTAAGTCAAGATTAATTCAGTACTGAAGTGTGTGACATTTTCAGCATAATAAAACTGCATGTGACCTTCTTTTTTTTTGTGGTCAGTTCTTTACATGTCATCCGGTAATGAACAGATTAAAGTCATTAAAAATGTCTAAAAATGTAAGGAATTTTGTACAACACAGCTTTACTAATGTATAAGATAAAGGACCCCCTAGTAGATGTAAACCTTGGGAAAGGTTGGGTTTTCTAAATTCACAGTATGGTATGCTAAAGCTGCTTTTCTTTAGAATAAAAAGATTGTCACCTTTGCATGGGAAATATTTTTCCATTTCTGCACACAGTGGTTTGACGTTGACTTTCCAGATATTGTTAAGGATATGAAATTCTGGGTTCTTAAATGTTCTAATATGTTGTAGGCATGAAATCTATTTTATTTAGTGCGGCTTGTAGAAGGTTTACACTGATTGGAACCTTGATTCATTGTGCCAAACCTAGCCAACATAGCCTCCCACACCCCAATTTTAATGGCAGTTATAGTTCAAGTAGATAAAGATAAACCCAGACTTGTTAAGTAATAGACATTAATACTGATACAGGTATCGGATCTGTTATATTGAAACCTGTATTCCAGAAAGCTCTGAATTATAAAATTTTTATAATGAATTATAAAAATTATCCAAATAATCCAAATTTTTACATTAAAAAAATATATTTTTTCTTTGTAGTAATAAAAGTACCTTGTACGTGATTCCAACTAAGCTATAATTAATCATTGTTGGAGGTAGAACCAGCCTGTTGGATTTATTTAATCTTACATGCTTTTAATGATGTTTTTTTTAATTTCTAAATTACACTGTTTACACTGCAAATAATTCACTCCACAATATAAAATGTCATTCCTGAACCAGCAAGTGTATTTTTCTAAGTTGTAATATTGGTGTGTAGGCAGTCATCTCAGGTCATTTTGCCTGGTCATGTGATTTCAGAATGAGCGAGAACTTTAGGATGGAACTGCTTTCTAGAAGGCTGTTCTTTCTCCTAATCAGTGTAAATGACTGTTTCGCAGTGGGACCTGGTTTTTGACATTGAGGTCTTTTCTTAGATCTACCAGGCAGCTGTTATCTTGTGTGAGGGAGCTGTTATCTGGTTACCTTCCCATTGCTCTGCTGGGGGGGAAAGGGAGGTGGTGATATCACTCCAACTTGCAGTACAGCATTAAAAATGATTGACGTTTATCAGAGCACAAGTCACATGACTTGGGGCAGCTGGTAAACTGACAATATGTTTAGCCCCATGTCAAAATTCAAAATATATGTAAATATAAACAAATCTGTTTTCTCTTTTGAGAAATGGATTTCAGTGCAGAATTCTGCTTGAGCAGCATTATTAACTGGTGCTTTTTGGAAAAAAAAAAAGATTCCCCATTACAGTATCCCGTTAAGGTATGAAGAACCAAATTTGGAAAACCCCAGGCCCCAAACATTCTGGATAACAGGTCCCATACCTTGTTGTTCACCAGGATTAAATAGCTGGAAGGCTGAAAGTTTGGATATCCATTCATGGAAAGCTGACATATACAGTAATAACTGTGATAATCATATTTTACTTTAAAGCTCAAAAGTGGTTCCATAGTATTACTGCTGGATATGTACCCAGTTATTTACTGGTGTGCAGGCCACGTTCAATGCCTGAGCAGCAAAGAATGAAAAAATAACGTCTTCTACCTTCAAACTTATTTCAAATTGCTATGTAGTCCCAACCTTTCTTTATATAAAAGGTGTAGTCAAGAAGAACTTGTCTTTAATGTCACCTTAAAGTGATAGGCACAAAATTTTTACCATGTGTTTGGGCCATATCTTTTGTATTGCCCCCACTGGGCATATCAGCAAGTTAGGCTCCAATACAGTGTACCTTGAAGGCACATTACAAGTGGCAATAATTTCCTGTGTTTATGCAGACTAAGTTAGCCTGTTCCAGATGTATCCTTTATTATATTTCACTATATTCTTTATGTATCAGATAAAATTAAGTAGTTATTTAAGTAACGGTATACTCCTAAATATCCCAGCAGATCTGTGCTTCAACAAAATGAGGCAAAGCACAGCAGGTGTTAGCAGTTATGCAAATCCCTAATTGTTATTTGTGACATCAACTCATCTATATACTGTGCATTAGTTACATCTCAGCCTATTAAAGGGCAGAAAAAATATTTCCTGAGAATAGTTAAAAGGCAACACCGGGTCATAAAACTGCAGGGATTCTGCAAAGTCAACACCCCGAACGGATAATTTAAATATTGTGTTTTGTTACCTGAATTGCAGTCTACATGTACAATTTCTATGAATATTTACAACATCTAAGAATAAAATATGATTACCTTTAGAGCATTTCTAAAATAAATTGCACTGGCTGCTGTTGCTGAGCAACAGCCTAGTATTTTTGTCCTGTAACAGATCATTTGCTTAGAAAAATAACAATAGGGCACACCAGGAAAGGTGAGGTCTAGTTCTCCAACTTCCTTTCAGTCCTTTTATAGCATCTTACTTCAGCCTGGCAACTGTTCACTACCTTCAGACTCAACAGCATAGCTGCATAACAGTGTTTATGTATAAACTGTCAGCTCAAATTAGTAATGCTATAACAATTTTGTACTTTCTCGCTTATTCTTTGAGTGTTCTTCATGTATACGATCTTCATGCATGAGTATGGGGGTTATTAAATAAAGTGCGATTTTTTCTGGTCGGACTTTAAAAGGGAAAAACATGAT
This sequence comes from Xenopus borealis, assembly GCA_024363595.1. Classification (NCBI taxonomy): domain Eukaryota; kingdom Metazoa; phylum Chordata; class Amphibia; order Anura; family Pipidae; genus Xenopus; species Xenopus borealis. The sequence goes on from CM044442.1 coordinate 14,899,937, forward strand.
TTTTTCGGAGGAAAAAAAACTTTTTTTAAAATTTATTAAACACAAATAAAGAAAATACTCAAACTCAGACCTGCAGAGTTCATGTAGAAGTCAATGGTAGATGTCCCCTAGATATCTTGATCTGCACTGAGTTTCGTTCAGTAATATGAAGACTAAGTGGTTTAGGATGTTGAATCCAAAAAAGTCTGAGGTTTCGGAAGTTATATCCGAAAAAGCTGCAGTTTTCAGTGACATCCGAATAATTCAGATTTTGATAAATAAACCCCTATACATCTGGTCATACTATTGGCCATTATAACATGTTTTAGATCGTGACTGCAGTCCTGGAGGGGGTTGCAAACTTTTTACACCTCTGACCCACCTTCAAATTAGTTGGGGAGCAACCCAAGCATGAAAAAAGTTTATGGGGGTGCCAAATAAGGGCTATTTGGCAGCCCCTGTGTAGACTGGCAGCTTCAGGAGGTCACTACAGCTAGTTTTTTTTTCAAGCAGCCAAAACTTGCCTCCAAGACAGTATTTATAAAATAAGTATCGTCTTTGAGGCTACTGAAGCAACACATTATTTGTGATCCCCTGGTTAGGGATCACTGCTTTCTGGTAAACAAGCTTTAGTTTATGCCATGAGGAACCCAACTGCACTGCATACAGAGTGCATGATCAGAATCAATTTGTTTGTAGAATATTGTTTAATAAATTGGTTCTTCTAAAGATAGAGAATCTTCCATAGATTCATGCATTTGGAAGATGTGAGAAGGACCTGTCTTCCCTTTCTAAACCAAAGACAATAATATAACATTGTTTTAAGGGATAGAGTAAGTCCTGGTTGCACATTTGGGTAGCTATTCATGTACTGGAAAAAATATGCCTGAATTTAAACATACCTTAATATTTATGAAACAATCATTAATGGGTAGGCTTGGAAGAACCCATAAAAGAAAAGAACCAAGCATTCAGATGGCACACCCAATATTTCAGCTTTTCAAAATAGTACTTCATGATGGCTTTGGAAGCAAAGCTTTCTCCTAATCTTCAGCTACCACTGTATGATAAATTACATGATTATACCACCTCAATGTAAAAATGATGCAGCATTTGTAGAGCCCAGCAATTGACTCAGAATGTGCATCATGTTGAGTTAAAAACATGAAAAACTTTGCAGGACAACAACATTCTACAATTCTGTATTAACTCTTTAATTCTGATAATAGTATGCAACAATTTACTTTGCATTATAGTAGAAATGTTTTTTAAATACAACAACACCATCAGAACTGCAATACTTATTAAAACTGCATACATTTATACAGGTATGGGATATGACTATGAAGATTCTCATTCATCCAGGTCATGGTATATTTATCAAAAGTAACTCAAAGCAACTGGACTTGCTGAGATATTTTAATGAAGACATTTCACTGCTCATCCGAACAGCTTCTTCAGTTCAACTGACTGGTGTAGGGGAGTTCTCGGCATATAGACTCTTCCAACAATCCAATCACAATGGCAAACTGCAACTCTTCAGAGAGGTGACATTTGAAATTCACAGTGGTGTTGATTCTGTGTAGTTACAGTGATAGGATAACCAATGTGTCATGCAACTCCTAGAAAACAGGTGTTACCTGTGAGAGTTGCATGAATGGATGTGTCATGAGTTCTGAAACCGCCGGGGAACAGATGTGAGAACAGCATTGTATGTAGTAGACAGGTGGTGTCGAAGGCCCCCGTCTCTGTTCAGGGATGGTTTCTCCACCTTAACATGAATCACCTCTTTGACACCGGTCTTCTTTATCCAAAATTTGGACATTGCTATCTTCAAAAGAGTGTCCCTTGTCTTTTAGGTGTAGAAAAACAGCCGAGTCTTGCCCTGTAGAGTTCGCCCTCCTATGCTGATTCATTCGTTTATGGAGCAGTTGTTTTGTCTCCCCAATGTATAGATCAGTGCACTCATCGCTACACTGGACTGCGTATTCCACATTACTTTGTTTTCCCTTAGGAGTTGGATCCTTTGGGTGTACCAGTTTTTGTCTCAGTGTGTTGCTAGGTTTGAAAAACACAGGGACACTCCAGCTACATATGGAATGACTATGTATTGCTTACTATGTGTCTCCAGGTGGTTATTTCTTTTGATGTTCCTGTTGGTCTTGGTTGCTGCTGTTTTATCAAAGGCCCAGTCTGGGTAGCCACACACTTTTAAAGCTCCTCTGAGATGTTTATGCTCCTTGTCCTTGGACTCTGTATCAGTTGCCACACATTCTGCCCTGTGGTGCAGAGTTCTAATGACACCCAGTTTGTGTTCCAGCAGATGGTGGGAATCGAACAATAGAAATTGATCCGTATGAGTAGGTTTCCTGTACCCCTCTGTTTTTTTTTTTAAAAAAAACCTTCTTGGATGCAAAGTAAACAGTCCAAAAAAGCAAGTTTGTTCCCTTGGACATCTTCCCTTGTGAACTTGATGTTATTGTCCACTGAATTAATGTGTTCTGTAAAGGCCACCACTTCATTGGATCTGATTTTAACCCAGGTGTCATCCACATATCTGAACCAGTGACTTGGTGTAGTTTTGGTATAGGTATGGGCTATTTTATCAAGAAACCCATTATTCAGAAAGCTCTGAATTATGGGAAGGAAATCTCCTATAGACTCCATTATAATCAAATAACTCTTTCTTTTAATTAATACCCTTTTCTCTGTAATAATAAAACAGTGTCTTGTACTTGATCCCAACTAAGTTACAATTAATCCTCATTGGCAGAATAATCGATCCTATTGGGTTTTTGATATTTAAATTATTTTTAAATAGACATGGTATGGAGATCCAAATTACAGAAAGTTCCCTTATCTGAAATACCCCAGGTCCTGAGCATTCTGGATAACAGGTCCCATACATGTATACATTTTTTCTTTTAATATCTTCTTAGTGGAAATCTTGAGCAATACTCATGTTTTATTCTATACCAAGGAACTTCATTTATGAAGATGGTACAAGCAAAACCTGCTGCTCTACATGGTAACATGGGGAGACAATGAGTAGCTATCCCAACAGTTGTGAAGTTGTATCAGTAAATACATTTTATTTGGACCCACCAGGAAATAATATACAGGTATGGGATCCGTTATCCGGAAACTTGTTGTCCAGAAAGCTCTGAATTATGGAAAGGCCATATCCTATAGACTCCATTTTATCCAAATAATCCAATTTTTAAAATTGCTTTCCTTTTTTTCTGTAATAATAAAACAGTGCCTTGTACTTGGTGCAAATTAGATACAGTATAATTAATCAACAAAACCAGCCTATAGGATATATTTAACATTTATATGATTTTCTGGTAGACTAAAGGTTTGAAGACCCAAATTATGGAAAGATCCATTATCCAGAAAACCCAAGGTCCCGACAATTCTGGATTACAGGTCCCATACCTATACCAAACATAGAGCCAATGTACGTTTCTTATTTGATTTTATTCAATTGTCGAAATACACTTCAAAATTGTTCATTTACCAAGAGCTGAAAGGCAACTTCTCTCAGTTTCGATTTATTTAATTGGGCATAATACACTTTAGATTTGGGCATCCAACAGGAGCTGAAAGGCACCCTAACAATGAGTAAAACATAGTTGAAATGCAGCAAAAGGGCATTTCACTGCTATACAACCATCAATATGATGGATTCGCACAAAATAAATACATTTTGTCTTGATATATAACCCAAGAGACAGTGAAGCTTAAGTCAAGTTTCTTTAGGCTAAAACCCATTTGATTAAAGAAGTGGCTGTCAATTAAAAAGCGGATGAATGGATGTTTCCAAAACATTCCACCTATGGATACACACACCCCTATAGTCTACAGTATATGTGTAGTTAATATCAGTATTTACATTATTATTCTGCATTTTCCATACAGATGGGAAAATCAGCTGTTTATAATAGAAGATTGTAGAGTAGAATCCAAACTCACTCAGTTGTATAATAAGATTCATATAAGTCTTTTTAGGGTCCAACAACTACTAACAAGGCATGACTTAACTCTATATATGGCTAAACAAAAGTTTATAAATGGAAATGTGTAACACTACAAGCCATCTGTGAAAAGTGAAGTCAATCTGGAGCTTTTCTACTGTCTAACGACATGAGGCTGTGGCTGTGTTTCTTGCAACATTGAAAGTAAAGATAAATATTTAGGATGGATTTTTCAGATTTATTTACTTCTTTGTAATTACAAATTATTGTTCATTGTGTAGCCCTACACTGACCAAGAACTTTCTTCTGTTTCCTGGAATGAGTTCACCTCAGTGCATGACTGGGGCTGTCAAGATATTTAGAAATGGCAGCAGAGCCCTAATTAATCTGCATGAAAGGAAAGCAGTTAGGTAGCATCTGGTAATGTTTGCTTTGTTTAGCTGAACAAACACTATGCAATAAACAAAAATTACATCAAAGACATTACTATGATAATTAATAAAGCCTCTTTTGCATATCCCTGTCAGGCTTCCAAAGGTTTGCATCTAAAAGAAAAGGCCAATGAGAATACTACAAGGTAACAAAAATAACACGCAAATTCTTTCTTAAGTACAAATATGAGTAAAAAACAGTGAGGAATAAGGCCCTTAGAGAGTAGATGTGATGTGAATGATGATGCAGATGACTTCATTCTTTGATGTCCTAAAATGAATACAAACATCTAAAAAAATTAAAAGAAACACGATGCTCTTACACCAGATTCCTCTGTGAGAGCTACCTAAACGCTACATAATATTTTTCTTACAAGTGGTTGGATAGTTCTGCAGAAAACAAAAAAAAAGATGTGAATGTTACCTAAATAAATATGCACTTGTAATGCAGGGCAGGATCCAAAAGGTTGGTTGAACACTGTGATTGGTTGTGTTTTGGCTAAAAATGTTAAGAACGGTGCATGTGTATTCAAAGACTGACATGAAGTAAGCCCAGGAGGTGAGTACCACTAAGGGATGAAGTGAGCACCTGAGAAGAGTACCATTAGGGAAGATAAAGTCTTCAGTGGGTTGTAGCCAGAGGTCCTGCAGTGAAGGGTGCTTTATAATAAGACTAGTGATACAAGCAACCCAAAACTCCACAAGAGCTGTTAATAAGATCAGTAACACAATGTTTTTTCCCAAAAGTGATCCACTTGCTTGTGCAACAGTCAACCTTGAGGAAAACCAGTGATCCATGGTGCTGTCTATTCAATTTAAACAGTACATCTAAACTTACTGCCTTTTACTCCTGACAGTGTCTTTCTTTCCAAATGCTTATCACTGCAGTCTCCCTTTTTATTCTTAATGTCTCATAGGCTTTATTCTGCATGCTGTATTTTTAGCACTGAAAGAAAATCACAAAAACATGAAGAAAATATACAGCAAAAGTTTAATCCTTTGAGCATTGTGCGAGTTTGATTTCAAATCCCAGGCTCGGTTTTTACATTCAAAGCCATTCTTTGTGCGCCTGCAATGAAAGTCCATGCAATGACAGTTTGCTGAAGTAAACAAGCATATCTCATCTAAGATAATTTTTTTGAAAAGCAAAATGTTAGCTCTTTGCCTGCTGCCTTCCCATTGTAACAGAACTTGGCACAAAGACAGCAGATACTATTGGCATTACTGTCCGTGCGCCAATGGAAAACAAAACCCATGTATTGTTACAAATGCAACTGAATCAATGCTGAGCTCAGTAAGTGATATTTATCATTTGGAAATGATTTGCTGGGCTCCAACATTCACACACAATTGGTTCACTCATATGATTAACTTAAATGTTTGCATTCATATGTGCCATTGGGGAAAAAAAAAACATTTGGCACTACTACAACATCGAAAGGATTTTGGAAAGGATTCAACACAGCAATTTTTTGTTGTTGCCTTTTCCCATTCGGTTAAAGGATTTTTGTAAATGGGTGTAAAATGGAACCGTGAATAATACTGTATATTCAACTGTGTCAGATTTTAAGGGAAAAAGACAGCCCAGTTGTTTTGAGAATAAAGTTCATCTTTCACTGTTAACTTTATTTTCCAGAGCAGTTTACAGGCTTTTTCAACCAGTTACATAAGTCTGTACATTGGTGGAGTTTAAAATTTCTCTATCATTCTGGAGAAGTGGTTGCTAGCAGTGATGAGTGAATCTGTCCTGTTTCACTACAATGAAAAATTCATGAAACTGCTAAAAAATTTGCAGTGAAAAATCTGAGAAGCACTAACTGGGCATCAAGAATTTTTGTTTTATGGCTGCAACACTTTTTATTCATTCCAATGCATTGCGTGCAATGGTCATTTTTCTAATGGCAACTTTTTTGTCTCCGCAACCTTGTCTTGGTGACTTTTTTTTTCTTGGTGACTTTTTTTGTCTTGGTAACTTTTTTGTCTTGGTGACTTTTTTGTCTTGGTGACATTTTTGTCCAAATGCAGTAAAGTAAATGGGCGTTTTTCTTATGACAACTTTTTTGTCTCAGGGACAATGCTGTTTTGGTGACTTTTTTGTCTTTACCAATTGTTTTCGACTGAACAGTTTCAATGAAAAATTTTCAGATGGCAAAATGCTGAAATGTCCAATGAATCAATGCCTGGTGAAAAAATGTGCTCATCACTAGTTAGACTTTTTCAATCCAAGACTCCTTTATTCAGTCCCTCCACTGAAAGTCCTAGCTTACACCAGGAACTCCTTTAACTCATAAGTAGAGATATAGAAATAAATATTAGTAAATTTTCTGTAAATCTAGGAAAATACATATTTACCCCAAATCTCATCCTAACCTTAAAGCTGGGCATTCACATGTATCCAGGAGATCAAATGGTTTATCCCCCCCTAGTTACCACCCTAACTGACCTTCAGGCTGAAATCCACTATCACTGCTTCAAGTCCCCCAGGGCGTCAGTCCCACAGTTTGTGAACCTGCTCTAGGGTTAATCTTATAAGCACCCATTAGGTGGGAAACCTGTGAAGAATGCCTCAACCAATCTAAGCAATATCCAGCTCCTAATTTATCAATTCAGTTTCTGAGAGAACATTGTGTTCATTCAATATATCTTCATAGTTTACTGTCCCCGATATCTAAACCAAGATTATGTTTATTCAAGCTTGCAGTTATGTTTAAAGAAGTGTATACTGTTTAACATCATTGAATAAGCCCCCCAAATCAATATTATAGATTGTAATAAATTATCTGTAATAATGATGACATGAATGGGTATCCCTAAAGTCACCTACAGGGACTAGTCCAATATCATATGATTTTACATATGTTGACACACTTAAGGGTCTAACCAATATGTATTTATCAGGTTAAATATACAAAGCAGTGCTTCCTCTTGATAAAGGGGAAAATGTAATAAAAGTCAGAATTAGCATAAATAAGAATAAAATAAGAATAAAATTAGCATTTTGCAAAGTAATATTCTTTATAATTGCATTGCTAATTTTATTTGCTCATTGCACACTTTTGGCTTTAATGTGTCATAATATTTTGGAGCAAACACAACTACTTTTTCAGTAAAAAGTTTTATTACATACACTGCGCACTGGCACAACTTTCCCAATCTTTCTTCCACTGCCGGAAGTGTCCTAGTTCTCAAAAGTTATATTAAATTTGCACAAAGGAAAAATTGTTCGCACAAAGGAATACATTTTAACATTCCAAATATGGTTTACGTATTCCATTAATATTTTCATTCCCCAAAAAGTATTTATCCTATTCCAAGAGAAGTGATCCTGCTTTAGCCACCTACTGTTTGGAAATACGGTATCACTGACAAACATTTTTACATTTAAAAATGTTTAAATTCCACAAACCTTAACGTTCTCACATTCTTGGTTGGATATCATCTATACTGTTAACTAGATCTGGTCTAATACAACCTGGGGGTCTTAAACCCCCAGGGACATGGGAGCGTGACAGCCGGGACAGGGTGCTAGGCAGATTTTGCGGGAGGTTGGCCCCAGGGCTTAGGTAAGTGTAGGGATCGCTGATTGGTGGGCAGTTCAGGATCCGGCTAGCAACTAAGAATGCCCGCGAAAGGAGGGTATATAAAGGGGCCGAGCAGTGTGAGCAGTCATTCGGCGCGACGTCAGAAGTGTCACCGCAGAAGGAGCCATGGACGGCAAGCTGGAAGAGGTGCTGCACTGGATACAGGAGGAAGCCGGCGAAGAAGACATCCGCTCGCTGCTCCACAAGTGCCAGACAGCGCCAGGAGGAGGCCGCACCGAAGACTCTCCCAGCCCACCTTCCGAAGAGGCGACATCACCGCCGAAGAGGAGAGCAGCAGGACCCAGCAGCACCAGCGCCGGAACGAGGACGAGAGCGGCGCGCCACGTTGCCATGACAACCAGAGGATCGGCCATTCCGGCGCATCGGGTATCCACCTCCAGCAGCACGGCGACAGCAGCGAAGAAGGCAGGGAAGAGGAGGGCGGCGGCCCCACTGCTGCAGGCAGCGGCGAAGAAACCAGCGGTGACCCAGCCAGCCAGCCAGACCAGGCCTCTGGCCCTCCATGTCCCCTCCCGCCCATGGGATTGCATCGGCTGTTGCTGCAAATAGCGGCATGCTTTCCCATGGGCCTCAGAGCTGTAACACCCCTCTCTCTTCCCCCCCCCTGCCAGCAGCACAGGTACTTTCACGGCAGCGGCAGTCCTAGCAGCCACAGCGCCCACCAGCACTACCCCTCTGCCCCAGCAAGCTCCTCAACAAGGTGGCCATCAGACGGGGAACACCTACAGGGTCCCAGAAGTGGCGCAACCTGACCAAGCCAGCGTGACCGGTAAATATGAACAAAGTGATGTGTTGAATGCTTTATTGTCTGTTATCTCCTCTGGCGCGGCCTCAAGGCAATCAAGCGCAGGGGTTTCAGAAATGGCTTTTAGGGACTCTATTTTATGTGATAGTACCCCGTTAGGCTTGCATCTGACTCAATCCATCAAAGACAAAATAGTCCGGGGAGATTATGTAGACATCCTTTCATTACTCCCAACAGCTAAGGAATTCCTAGTAAAGCATGACAAACCGGGGGGAGGTGAAATGGATAGAAGAAGGCCGGTCGCCAGAACGTTTTCGAACTGGCTGCAGGCCTTTTGCATTTACGCTAACATACTGTGTAGTAAGCAAGCACAGTTAGGTCCCGGGCTATTCAAGCATGTCGAAATTGTCCTGGAGGCATATAGGGTTTATGGGGGCATAGCATGGTTCATATACGATGACAAGTTTAGACAGAAGATGGCCATTCAGAGATCTATTCCATGGGGTTCCAAGGACATCGACCTCTGGATGGGCATGCTAATCCCAAGATCACAACCGCAGGCTCCAGTACCAGGGGTGAAAGCGCCAGGGAAGTACAACACATGCTGGGCCTTTAACGAATCATCATGCAGGTTTCAGGCAAATTGTAGATTTAAGCATGAATGCGGACACTGCGGGGGCGGGCATCCTGCCTTTCGCTGCATCAAGCGATTCGTGTCAGGGCAAGCCAAACCCGCAGCTAAGGAACCTAGCAACAGGACAGATAACACCGGTGAAGCTAACCGCAATGCTTCCATTTTTAAAACTGTACCCAAAGCGTCAGATGGCGGTGTTGCTTGAGAGGGGTTTTGAGACAGGGTTTTGGATCCCGTCAGCAGACTCGCTAGAGGGCCAACCATTTCCCGACAATTTGAAATCAATCAGGAACAACCCTCAGCTAGTGGCGGACAAGATTCAAAAGGAGGTCTCATTAGGGAGGGTTTTGGGCCCCTTTGTTGAACCCCCGTTAGCAGGATTTAGAGTATCCCCATTAGGATTGGTCCCTAAAAAAGAACAGGGTTCATGGAGGCTAATCCATCATTTATCATTTCCGGCCGGAAGCTCGGTCAATGACGGGATTGGCAGGGAGCTAGCAACAGTGTCCTACTCATCTTTCGTGGTTCAACAATGCGGTCAGGGAGCATTAATGGCCAAGAGCGACATAGAATCAGCGTTCCGGCTGCTGCCAATTCACCCCGAATGTTATAATCTGCTGGGTTTCCATTTTAATGGCTCTTTCTATTTTGATCGTTGCCTCCCAATGGGATGCTCTCTGTCGTGCTTCTACTTTGAGGCCTTCGCAAGTTTTTTACAGTGGACAGTCGAATTTGAGACTGGCTGTAAATCAATTGTGCATTACCTCGATGATTTTTTGTTTGCGGGTCCAGCAGGCTCGGAGACATGTCAGCTATTACTACATAGATTTAAGTGGTTGACGGCTAGGTTCGGCATCCCTTTGTCGGCGGCTAAAACAGTTGGGCCGACAACGGTGATTCAATTTTTAGGAATTGAAATCGACTCGGAGCTAAAAGAGTATAGATTGCCCGAGGAAAAAATTAAGAAACTAAGGAGCTTGATCGCAGCCACCATTGCTGCCAAAAAGGTGAAGTTAAAACAAATACAGTCTTTAGCGGGCCATCTAAATTTCGCCACCAGAGTTATCCCAATTGGCAGAGTTTTCAACAGACGCCTGACAGCAATCACAGCAGGCGTGTCAAATCCAAACTGGCATATTAGGGTCCCGGCTGAGGTGAAGGATGACTTAAAAATATGGGAGAGGTTTCTGGCCGATTTCAACGGTTGCGCGTTTTGGCAAGGAGACTTTAGAGACAGTGTAGTTTTACAGCTATTTACAGATGCAGCGGCTTCAACGGGTTTCGGAGCACTATTAGGGACGCGGTGGTGTGCGGACAGCTGGCCTGATAGATGGGTCGAGTTAGGGCTCACAAAAAAAGTGCTGCTGGAATTTTTTCCAATGTTGGTCGTGCTAGAATTGTGGGGCGAGCAGTTGGCCAATCAGAGAATACTGTGGAGTTGTGACAACATGGGGGTGGTATATGTAGTGAATAATTTGTCTTCGGATTCACCCCCCGTACTAAGATTACTGAGACAGGTAGTTTTTAGGGCCCTCAGATGGAACATTTGGATAAAAGCTAAGCACATTCCCGGTAAATCGAATGTCCTGGCCGATGCACTCTCTCGTTTTCAGTTTCACAGGCTTTGGGAGATCGACAGCTCTTTGGATCATCAGGGGACAGCTTGTCCGGGTTACTTGTGGGACCTGGCGCTGCCAGAGTCCAGCAATGGTTAAGCAGATCCTTGGCGGAAAAAACTTGGCAAGCATATGCGAGCAGTTGGCGGGAATGGATAACTTTCAGGGATTTATTTCACCATCATTTTGGTTTAGAAGCTAAAGAGAGTATGTTATGTTACGTTTTGGAATTGGGTCAAGCTCAGTATTCGGCTGGAGCCATACATAGACACCTGTCTGGTATATCATTCTGGTTTAAGCTGTTAAATGAAGTTGATCTTACCAAATTATTTATAGTAAAGCAAGTAGTGAAAGGGATTAGTAGGGCCACAAAGTCAGTGGATAAAAGGAAGCCAATGACGCTGGCTGTCCTGTGCAAATTAGTGGCGGCCCTGGCACAAGTCTGTTACTCAGAATACGAGCAGACGCTGTTCAGATTAATATTTTGTTTTTCTTTTTTCGGGGCATTAAGGGTGAGCGAAGCGGTGTCCAGAAGTAAACAAACCCCAGGAGGCCTTCAGGTTGGGGATGTGAAAGTGGTAGAGGGCAAGGTTAAGTTGCTGATCAGAAGATCAAAAACGGATCAGACAGGGAAAGGTGCAATTATATGGCTAGGTGAGAGCAGCCTGAGGGATGTTTGCCCAGTCACAGCATTCCTAAATTTCGCACAGCTCCGCCCCCCCAGCCCGGGTCCTTTATTTGTGCACGCAGATGGGACATTGGTTACTAAATTCCAGTTTTCCAGGGTTTTGCACGACACCGTGGAGCGAATTGGCCTGGCCCCCAGGGATTACAAAACCCACTCTTTCCGCATTGGAGCGGCTACCCAAGCCTCTATACTAGGCTTCAATGACGCCTCTATTAAAAAGTTGGGTAGGTGGTCTTCAAAGTGCTTTCAATCGTACGTTAGGCCTACCTTAGCTGACCAATAATTTATCTCTTTTACAGTGTCGCCGCCTCTCATCTGGTTGATCGGCCACTCATACCTGCACCGGGCGAAGAGGCGGGCGGAATCTCGTCCTTATACAGCTAGTTTGGGTTTAAAAAATGTACATATTGTTTGGATGGGCATCGGTGAGCTAAAATGGGCAGACCTAGTGGCAGTAGCGCTGCAGATGAGGGAAAAGTGGGGCTTCCCAGCAGTAATCTTCGTGCACCTGGGGGGCAACGACATAGGGAAATTCAGGACAATTGATTTAATCAGGGCCATGAAGCGTGACCTGGTGCAGGTCCACTTCCTGTTTCCGCATACAGTCTTAGTATGGTCCGAAGTGATAAACAGACTGTTGTGGTCCACCTTCGGCCTTTGGAAAAATGCCGCAAGAAGGTGAATTTCGATATTGCAAAATTCGCAAAAAGTTTGAACATACTGGTGTACAGACACCAGAATTTGGAGGAAGGGGGCGATGGCCTTTACGCAGCTGATAAAGTACACTTGTCAGATATAGGTTGGGATATCTTTAACATGGGTATCCAGGATGCTTTGGAAAAAGCATTATCTTTGTGGGGTGTGGCCAAGCCCAATTGAAGGGATTAGTTGGGCTTGGCGTGGAGGTAAAAGCCCCCTTTGATCAAGGCGGCCTGCTGAGGGAAATATGTTAGCAGGGGCTGGCTAAGATAAAAAACAAGGGGCAATATGTGGTGCTATGTAATCAGTTATACGGATTGGTTAAATTACATGAGTAATTTGGAGTTGTAATAATAAAGCAGCTGCGGCCATTTTCCCCACTACATTCTTGGTTTTGTCAGTTATTTATATGAGTACCAGTGCTGGATGCGCTTCCCATACAACCTGGGGGTCTTAAACCCCCAGGGACATGGGAGCGTGACAGCCGGGACAGGGTGCTAGGCAGATTTTGCGGGAGGTTGGCCCCAGGGCTTAGGTAAGTGTAGGGATCGCTGATTGGTGGGCAGTTCAGGATCCGGCTAGCAACTAAGAATGCCCGCGAAAGGAGGGTATATAAAGGGGCCGAGCAGTGTGAGCAGTCATTCGGCGCGACGTCAGAAGTGTCACCGCAGAAGGAGCCAGGCCCTCCCACCCTCCCTAAGTTTGGTGGATGTTTAAAAAAAAAAAAAGCTTCTTATGAACTTATGTTATTGTCGCAGCTTATTGGTTTGTTGTTAAGGTTATGACTGATGTGGGAGGTAAAAGCCCCCTTTGATCAAGGTGGCCTGCTGAGGGAAATATGTTAGCAGGGGCTGGCTAAGATAAAAAACAAGGGGCAATATGTGGTGCTATGTAATCAGTTATACGGATTGGTTAAATTACATGAGTAATTTGGAGTTGTAATAATAAAGCAGCTGCGGCCATTTTCCCCACTACATTCTTGGTTTTGTCAGTTATTTATATGAGTACCAGTGCTGGATGCGCTTCCCATAGAAAGGTCTAATAATCTGTTATTTTTATAATAAAATTGTATGAATGGTGGTCACCCCCATAGAATCCCTTACTGTACAAAGTCCATCTCTGAGTCTATATGCATAGACATGATTTTGGAGTTGACATACCTTATACAGTTAGACAGGGTGGAAAAAAAATGTATGTGTCTACTAAAAGTTTACGTCTTTCCATGGTCTCTTCTCCAACTGGTAGATGTTCTAACCCTGAGACAAAGTTATGTACAATCTTTTGGTGCCACTACAGCTGCAACATTTAAAAAATTAGATTAAATGGGTTGTTCCTAATTATACACAAGCGCTGGTTGGCCTGATAAATAATAAGTTGGCCCTTAAAGGAGAATTCCACATAAACGTTAAAAACATCCTAACCCCCAACCCTATATAGACCCCCTTCCTCCTCCCCCCCCAGCCTACCTGCTACCCTGGGTAACATCTTCTTTTCTTCAGTAATCTTCAGAGTGGTGGTTCGATGCATGAGCAGTTGTAATCTTCAGGTTCCAGACAACTGCGAATGCGCCAAAATGTATGGAAATTTCCAAAAATGTTGTTGCATGCACAGTTTTTCAGGACTGGAAGATTGGTTCAACTGGGTCTGCTCTTAAATATCGTCATGTTTGTCATATCACACAGCAAGAGCTCTCTCCATTATAAGTGCCATGACATTCAGCAGCTTACCTGCATAGACATTTAATGTTTGGGTTGAATTCTCCTTTAAGACTGATTCTCCTTTATGGCTGATTTCCTATATTCCCTATTATTTCTTTATATTGGCATTTACACAAAAACATCAGTTAAGGTATGGGTTCCATATCCATTATCTGGATACCTGTTATCCAGAAAGTTTAAAATTATAGAGTGGCTGTCTCCCACTGACTTTTCTATCCAAATAATCAATTTTTTAAAAAATGATTTGTTTTTCTCTGTTATAATAAAACAGTACCTTGTACTCGATCCAAATTAAGATATCATTAATCCTTATGGGTAGCAAACCATTTGGGCTTATTTATTGTTAACATAATTTTTCAGTAGACTATGAATATCCAAATTATGGAAAGGTCCATTATGTGGAAAATCCCAGGCCCAAAACATTCTGGATAACAGGTCCCAAACTTAATTAATATTTTGTCTTTAATTTTATATATATATATATATATATATATATATATATATATATATATATGTATACATGAACTGCTGGTGTCCTCACTCGGTTATTGCGACAGTGAGGTGCACTGTCAATTTTATGTATTATAAAGATGTGAAGGATCAGCACTCTCTTTTTGTTCAGGTGAATAAAGTGTCTATTTTTTCAATAACACAGCATTTCCAACATTTCGGTCCCACTTGGGGATGATGTGTAGAACAGTGAAAAAGCTTTAAATCCCTACTGTAATTATTAGCTCCATCTATATACCAACCAATTAGGTATGAACATTCCATCATTACTTCTCTTAAATCTTGCATTTTTTTCTCTTCGATTTCCAGCCTTCATCTTGGAAACATTCACTACAACCTTAGTTGCATTGCATCTTTCATTTTTACCTATCAAACTGTGTTCATTCCATCATTTTATATGCTCTGGAGCTCACCAGATTAACAGCTCTCCCATCGGGCCTCATAATATCTGTTTTCATGTTAACAGCTGTATTTATTTTCTCCTATTACTTTTTGACTTATGACCTTTTATCTATTTTTCCCCACAGACTATTATGTTGCTAAATTAGTTGTGCTACATAATTAAGACTGTAATAATAGTCATTTGTTGTATTTTTCATTTTTTCCGCAGGATATTTTCAATTTACTGCAGATCTGTTGTTCCCAATATGGCAGTTAACAATTTGGTGCTGATGGATCTCCCATAAATGTACTTAGACGTGAATATGACCATTCATATGGGAGCCATATACTACAATTATATTATTATGAAACCCACAACGTTCTAGGGTCATATGTACAATTAATATTTAATTCACATCTTGGCCAAGGTTCAATATATACTTTAACCATAGCAAATATAAATATATAATTATATATATTTATATATCTATATATCTATCTATATATATTTATATATATATATATATATATATATATATTCCACTATATATACAACTATTTGGACTATATCTCTACAATCATTGATTATGATGTTGAAACCCAAGTGTTTGAAGAGACTACCCAACCCTTCTTACTAAAAAATAGCATTTTTGAATTGCGAACATAAAAAATCCATCCAAAAGTGCAATTTCACACAAATTTGGAACCTTTGAATTCAAAGTATTTTCTCAGTAATGATATTGTTATAGATTTCAAAGCAGCCTCTTTGAAGCAGTTTAATCCTGGGATAAGACTGTCTCAGAAGCCAGATCTGAAGAATAATACCAATAATTACACTTTTTTACTGTAATAGAACCTTGAAGGCTGAACAGGTTTTAACAGTGCCCTAGATTACTGAATATATTGTTGACACAAGAGAAATAGCTTATTCTGCTTGAGCCGCTATACAGAAAAAGCACATATGTACATGGCAGATAGACAAACAATTCAAAACCTGCCCATCGTGCTGGGACTTACAAAGGTGTTATGCATATCAGCATCTCAAGCTAAGATGGAGTAACATTACTCTATGGACAACTTCGAAATAACATTTTTACAGAATGTATACATCATATAAATTGGACACTGTCTTATAATGACATCTATTTAATCTGAAGATTTAAATATTGCATAAATTATGCTGTGGTTGAAATAATGGTACAGGTATGGGACCTGCTATCCAGAATGCTTGGGACCTGGGCAGGGCTGGATTTACACAGCAGGCGCCCCTAGGCCTGCTGCCATTTGTTACCCCTGCCCCTCCCTTTTATTTGCTCAAATTTACATCATCAGGACAGAGCAAAGGGAATTGGCACAAGGGAAATTTAAATTTCTGAACCAATGTGGGTGTGGTTGGGCAGCATGCCGCTACCTAAAATCCTGCCACCCTAGGCCGGGCCTAGGTGGCCTCTCCACAAATCCGGGCCTGGACCTGCAGCTTTCCGGATAATGGATCTATCTGTAATTTGGATCTTCATACCTGAAGTCTACTAGAAAATCATATAAACATGAAATAAACCAAATAGCTTGGTTCTGCGTCCAATAAGGATTCATTATATCTTAGTTGGGATCAAGTAGAAGATAATGTTTTATTATTACAGAGAAAAGAAAATCATTTTAAAAAATTTTGATTATTTGATTAAAATGGAATTTATGGGAGACAGCCTTTCCATAATTCAGAGCTTTCTGGGTAATGAGTTTCAGGATAACAGATCCCATACCGTACCTGTATTTGCAATTAATATCTGAACTTTGGATGGTTCATGTACTAGGAGACACTGGTACTGTCTGATGACATCAATATAATAGTCATGCTATTTGCAGAGGCTACACTTGTTTTGTATGCTATAGAACTGTTTCCCTATCCACAGAATAATAGAAAAATGTTTGTGACCAAAAAAAAAACCCTAAAAGGAAAGGCCTAAATTCTGGTCAACAAACTGGTACAAAGTCCTCAATCCAGAGAGGTCTTGCAAGATTATTTAAGGTTTTGATTTATAGTTCCCCATAGAATAAATAATCAGATCAGAATCAGATATCACACTCATGCTCCAAGAGGTTGCCTTTAAGTGTAGTTTTGAGAATTAAGGATCAACAAGGGGCGCAGATTCTCTTGACAAAGTTGTGTTTGTGTCAAACCACCATGGTGCCAAATTTGGCAAAAATCGATGCAATATCGCATGCACTTCATTGCAAATTGTGTGCAGTTGCACTGAATTTTTTCATATTTTGTCTGGTGTCATTTCTGGTGTTCACTATGCAAGTGATATTTGTGCCTGATTCAGTAGGTGTGACTCTGCTGTGTCTGTTGTTGCAGGATGCAAAGAGAATGCTAGATCTGGTCAGGAGGTGCTAAGAACTTCAGGGTTTCCCTGCATCAATAGGCATAGCTGCACCCAATTTGGAACAGAAGGCAGGAAAGACTGAATTCCACCAAGTGCAATGATACAGGAGTGAACCTAACTGATGATATTTGATCTGCTCATATTAGTTCAGAAGGTTTATTAATTTCATTGTTTACATTTTTTATCATTTTGTGTTTTCATCTAAGGTACAAGTCACTGACCCTAACTTGGTCTTGGTGCCTGGTGATGACTGCATACATGTATGAAGCTGTCAATCACAGTAATGGACATGGACCCCATGGGAGACTGTGGGCCATGCAGTTAGCCTGTGGCACTGTATACAGTAAGGTGTATCTGCTCTTGAAGTACATTTTGTTTTATGATGATTTAGGAGAACAGATGTGCAAGCTACTTTGCTTTATGCACAGCCATAACTTGAAGCGTCTCCAGATTCATCTGATTTACATCTGACAGAAGAACATTTGTACCTAATCACATTGTTTATAAATTACCACAGGCCCCTCTGTAGAGCTATATGAAACATGTGAAGGATGCCTCAAAGCTCAACCAGATTCCATTATTATTATCTTTCATTATTATTTTTTATCAAGTGCCTAAACATTTTACAGCATGTTTGACTTTTTAGCATTTGGACTAACAGAAAACGAAGCCAGAATCATAAAAAATAATAAACATCTTTTATTCTAACACTTTAGAAAAGCTAACATCTTGAGTTAAAAAAATAACTTCTGAAACTTCTGCAGTATTTAACATCTCCTTAATTTGGAAATTAGGAAAAAACATCTCTACTCCAAATGTACTCAAAGCTTTTTCTGTTCCAGATCTCCTAAAAATAAACAACGGACTGACATCTTCTGATGAAACTGAAAACAACTCTTACTGTGACTGAGTGAAATAACTAATTACCATTTCTAGTTAAATCACAGGAGTTACCCTCTACATGTTTCTAGAATCAGTGGTGTAATTATAAAGGAAGTGGGGTCTGCTTCCTCCACAGTTACTTGGAACCCCGTGCCCCAGCTGCGTTCTTACCTTTGGGAGGAGGAGGGGGATGTAGGCTGCTCCAGTGCTGGGCAGTTACAGGAAAGGGAGTGGGTGGGCGTAAGGCAGGGAGTTATGTTCACAACATCATTTTAAACTATTAGGGCCAGGGCAGACGGGGAGATTCGGGGGCAATTTGTCGCCTGGCGCGGCGCTCTTTTTGAAATCGCTCCAAATTGCCTTGCGAGTCAATTTGGAGCGATTTCAAAAAGCGCGCCGCTCCGTGTCAATAGGCGCCGGCGTTTTCAAGCAACGCCGGTGCGCCCCAGGACTTGGCTATTCGGGGAGGTTCGGGGGCTACAAGTCGCGGCGAGAAGTCGCCAGGCGACAAAATGCCCCCGAATCTCCCCGTCTGGCCTTAGCCTAAGGGCTCTTCCAGATGAGGAGATTGCAGGGAGATTTGTTGCCTGCGCCTATACACACGCGGCGCGGTGCTTTTGAAAATCGCTCGAAAATGCATTTTCGAGCAATTTTCAAAAGCGCCGCGTGTGTATAGGCACATGCAACTTTACACTTTAGCGGGCGCAAGACTGGGGGAAGAGATTCAGGGAGATTTGTTGCCCCAAAAACGCGGTGATTTGTCGCAGGCAACAAATCTCCCTGCAATCTCCTCGTCTGGAAGAGCCCTAAGGTGGAGGTGCAATGAGGCTGTGACCATAAAATTTATGCAAAAGCAAGAGGTCCTCTGCACTCAACCCGTTATTAATATATTAAGACACTATATGCATTTGGCTACTAAAATATGTAGAACTAAGGAATTGTTTGTCCATATATTGCAATATATTCAAGTTGGCCAACTAAATCAATGTTATCCCTGGTCTGGCCAGTGCTACACTCACTTTCATATGTTTCATTAAGAATTCTATTGCTTCATCATACATTAAACACAGGGACTTGCAGCTTGCTTGCTTTCAAGGTTAAAACTCCCAAACATTGCCACCACTGACATGAGTTGATTACCTATTGATAATGGGTAGAGTGCAGAGGACCTCTTGTATTTGTCTGTATGTTTATAAAATTAGGCTTATTTTGAGCAACATTCCCATTGGGCAGAAAGTCGCTAAGTTGAAATTGGAAAACCTTGTGACTTTCAGCGCCTGCGCAGTAGAGCTGAACCGGTAAATACTCCTACTTCACATACGGCGCCAAACGAGGATGGATCCAAGAAGAAGATTGCACGAGAGAAGATGGCGCATGCAAACTCCATGGACAGGACCTGTGTTGAGGGGTAAGTAGCAACTTAGGGGCATTTGCCTGTTTGGGGGGGGGAGGTAGGCCGGAGGGAGGGGGCCTACTGGGGGAGGGGTTTTGTGCCGGGAGGACTGACTTCTCCTTTAAGAAGGATATGAATAAGCTGGAGAAAGTGCAGAGATGTGCAACTAAACTGGTAAAATTAATGGAAGAATTGAAGTAGGGGGACTGTCCATGAAGTTGAAGTTGTTTTCTCTAGAAAAACTTAAGATGATATAAGAGGACATTATAGACATCCTTGTTTACATAGAAAAGATTAAAGAATAAGAGGAACTGAACTTTCATTTGAAGTAATGTAGGTGGTTCTTCAAAGTGAGGGCAGTAAGGTCAGGGAATGCTCTGAGAGCTGATTTTGTGATGGAAGATTCTATTAATGCCTTTACAGGAGAAATAAAGTCTAACAAAAGAAGTAGCTAGAAATGCGGTACATTATGAAGGCAAAAACAGCCCTTAGCAGTAAAGACCTGTGTCTCCCAGTAGATGCCCCAGTAGCTCCCCATCTTCTTTTCTGCTGATTCACTGATTCACATGCTCTGTGCTGCTGTCACTTACTGAGCTTAGGGACCCACTCACAATATACAGTTCACATAGAATAGAAATGTAAGGCTGATTAGTAATTAAAACGGATCATAACTACAGTACATGGCAGCACAGAAACAAGTGCAACTATCATCAGAATTTAATAATCAGCCTTGACTTGACTTGTAGCATCAGCTTATATTAGAGATTATTGCTGCTATTGAGAAGCTAAAACATTAGGCTGGTACAATAATCTCACTGTATAAAATATGACATTTTTAGCCATACTCTTTTTTTAGGGCTTAGTTCTCCTTTAAGAATGGCTTTGATTTTTCATAAAATATAATATCCAAGGCTTTAGTGATCTTAAGGTCTACAGTTAGTTTAGTACAGGAATGTATATATATATATATATATATATATATCTTTTATATATGTAAGTGTATATATAGTCCTGTATATGTTTGCATATATAAATGCCCCACGGATTATTTGGAAGGATTAAACCTGATAGTCTATTGTCTTTTTTAAAACCCAATAAACTATATAGTAACTGTATGCCTGAAACCTACCATTTTTTGCTCCAAACCTGTTAAATGTTTCTCCAGATCAAAAATACTTATTAACGGATAAGACTGAATCAGAGTCATTTTCTCTTTTACTATTTCATTTCTCCCATCCACACAGGTAATGACAGCTATCTCCAGGTGTTACTGAAACAAAAGTATTTTCTTTACAGATAGTCTTTTATCAGTTTTAGAGGACACGGGAAGTGAATTATTAGCTGGGCTTCCCTTGGATATTGATTTTTTTTGTGAAAGTCGAACATTCTAGTCTGGATGAGATGTTCCGAGAGTACACAAAGCAGTTATTTACTACCATCTATTTTAACCTAAGGGAATAGGGAAAAAAAATCAAAACAGAGCCCAGCACCACACCAACACTTCACTGCTTCAGTATGTGTCATGAACAATTATGAGAGATGATGTATCCAGGCAGATCTGCAGGTCTTTCTCCTATATCTTATACCCAACAGGAAGCAAGACAGGGTCATCTGCAGCACAATGTCCTTCAAGGTTACTATTTTGTTCCTTGTGGTATACAAATTACTGGTACAGGAAAATGAGTATCCCTTTTTTTCATTCAGTTAACCTGATTTGATAATTTCTTGTGTGTCTGTGTTTTGTGTCTGTTGTACTATTGTAAAGATTTGAACAGTTATCTCTTCTACGTCCTGCAAAATAGCCATAACTAAATAACTCTTAGTACACCTTTGGCTGTTGTCTGAGCTTAGTGATGTTGCTTGTTTTTCATGACTCAACCAGTGGATTATAAGGAATATTCTGTACACACTACTTTAAAATATAAAGATATCAGAAGTTACCTTCAAGTTTTTTAGCCTGAATAAAAGCACTTCCTTGATGATATGCGCCTTTATTTGCTCATGAAAGTCCTTCAAGACTACTAATATCCTAATATTTTACAACAGAAGTCACGATCCCAATGCATAAAAATATTCTGAATTACTGTTAGTGTTTTGAAATTCATTTGCATCATGCCATTGAATGTGTTATGTTTCATTACACATCATAGGAGTCTCCTGCCTCATACTGAAATTCTTGGTACTGGTGGGGGTTTTGGCATTTGGAATATGCATTTTCTTGCTTTTATAGTATTTGATATTTGATGTTGGATGCAAAATGAATTGTACAAAATAGGGGAAATTTCTGATCATTTTCATCTTGTAGGGATACTAATTTTATCGCGTTTTTACCAAACCGATTAAATCAAGCTTTTTAAATAATAAATAAGGTTAATGGTGGATTTTTGTTAGGATGGACGTTTTTCATTTAAAAAAATCAGAATAATTCAGATTTTGATAAATAACTACCCCGATTGTTATATTATTTGCATATTGCTGTTCTTACATTATGAACTGGACCAAAACTGGAGCTACATGTTGTTCCCTTGGAGTCAGCATTGCAAACACTTCTGACACTCATAGGAAACATTAATTCCTGATGAAGGGACATATTTCCACCCAAAATATGGGATCACTTTGTCATACCCATGACTGTTGGATTACTTTGTAACACCAATGGATGTTAATATAATGCTATTACATGCTTATGGGGGAATAAGAGCACTTATCTTTAAGGCCGCATTCTCTCTACCAACTATTTATTGAGTAGTTAATACAAAGAACTTTCTTCTATTTAGTACGGCTATGAAACTAACCAAGTGTCCAGGGCAGAGGTCACCAACCTTTTTTTATTCTTGAGCACAATTTAGAGGTAAAAAGCGTTGCAGAGCAATTCAAACATGAAAAAAGTTCCTGGAGGTGCCAAGTAAGGGCTGTGATCATTTAAAGCCCCAATGTGAACTGGCAGTCCGCTGGAGGCTTTGTTTGACAATACAGTTTTTATGTCTGCAAGCCTGGAATTAAAAATAAGCACCTGCCTTGAGGCCAATGTGAGCAACATTCAAGGGACTGATGAGCAACATATTGCCCCCCCCCCACAGAACATGTACCAAGTCTGCCAGACCATATCCCTTATTGGCTTCTTCTGAATCAATGCTATTATTATGGAGGATCTAGCTATGGGAGGTGATAAAGAAGTTGTGATCACCTAGCTTGAGAGAATGCAGACTTAGACAAGGCTAAAATTGCAAGGTGAGTCACTATTACCTTCAGAGAAGCTTGGATTTTCATATACCATTTTTAAAAATTTGCATTTGCAATAGATACATAGGTAAAATAAGTGAAGATAAATGAGCTGCTTATATTTGTGAGAGAGTTTTTATATTTAATTGTCCATGTTTAATTCCTTTATAAGTGATATCTGTGTATATGCATAAGACCTCAACATTTGAAGGCAAATTACTTTTTTCCCCTAAAGTCAGCTGGCTTTATCTTCATTTAAACAGGACTCAGTAGCATATTATTTCGTTTTATGTGTTTACATTGCCTGTCTCTTTATGCTTATCATGTCCACAAACACATTTCACACCCGTGGCTCATTAGTGCATCTAATGTACAGATTTGGAAGAATCTTAATCTTAACGCAAAACTTCTCTACACTTATTACACAGTTGCCCTTGCATAATAGAGATAAGAGCAACAACGGGAATTTAAAAATATTTGAATATTTTATGCCCAATGATTCAGATGGTATGAGATGCTATTGATTTAAAATTTCATTTCTGAACCGATAACTGTATTTTTTTAGTTATAAAATTAGTTTATAGATGGCAATCTCAGCCTGACTATTAAGTGCTGTTCTCATATCTGTCACTAGGTAAGCACGGGAGCATTTTTATAAATGCATGTGTCAGGTTTCTGGTTACCTGGTTACCTTCCTATTGTTCTGCCATTTGGCTGCTGGGGTGCAGAACAGCAAAGTGAATGAAGTTTATCAGAGTGCTAGTCACATGCCTGAGGGGACAGAGGAAACTAAGAATGTGTCTAGCCTCATGTCAGATTTCAAAATTAATTATAAAAAAATCAGTTTGCTCTTTTGAAAAAATATATTTCAATGCAGTATTCTGCTGGAGAAGTTAAATTAACTTATACATTTTGTAAAAACGTTTTCCCATGAATGAATCCTTTTAAAGGAAACTTAATATGGTTCTCCTTCCAACAATATAAACTGAATATATACTAATTTGGCCAAATGTAACAGTAGCCAAAACTAGATGTCACATCTATCTAAATCTAATCCGGGCATCCCTTGTAGGCTACCTTTAGTTAATTGTTAAGAAGCCTCACTAGATATTGGAATTCAACAAAAGCTAAATGAAAATACTATTCACTCAAGCGGCAGGTAGATATTTAGAATCAAAATTCTCAACATATTTTTGTTCACAGTGGTGAAGGATTTACAGAAAGTATTCCACTTTCCAACTTTAAAAGAGCCTACCACACAGTTAATGACTACATTCCATTTAGAATTCTACCCTCATCCCCACTTTACACCATTGTCATTGAGGCTTTGCTAAAGGTCATTGACTTCACTTTCTTAGCACAGCTGTTTTGAAAGTCTCCTCCAGGAAATACAAAGCATTTGATAGTGGAAAGTCAGAATTACAGTGATGTGTTCATCGTGTTTGGTCCTATGCTGTTAAACCGATCTTTTATTTATTTTTTTAAATGCAAAACACATACTTTCATTTCATAAGCTCTGCAAGGCGTCTAGCAACTCTCCAGCAGAGAATCCTAATATTGGTTTTAATAGTTTCTATTGTATTTCTTCTCTCCTATTACTTATTGTATTGTGCAATTCTGTTTGCTTTTTCCCATGGAGTATTATATTGCAAAAGGAATGTTGTAATATACAATTTAAATAATGATCCTAATATTAGTGGTTTATTGGAAACAATATCTTAAGATTTTTTTATTCATTTGCTGCAGGCCTGATGCTACAAGAAAGGCTTCTTATGGAAAATGGCATACCTCTGCATTGTACAAGGTCATGCGACACCTTGGTGGCCTCCTTTCTCTTGTGTCTCTTAAAGGAAAATTAACCCTAAAAAAGAATAGGGCTAAAAATTTCATATTTTATATACTGAACTTATTGCACCACCCTAAGGTTTCAGCTTGTCAATAGCATCAATGATCCAGGACTTCAAACTTGTCACAGGGGGTCACCATCTTGGAAAGTGTCTGTGACACTCACATGCTCAGTGGGCTCTGAGCAGCTGTTGAGAAGCCAAGCTTAGGGGTCATAGCAATTTATTGAGCAGAAAATGAGGTTGGTCTGTAATATAAGCTGATGCTACAGGGCTGATTATTAAACTATGATGCTAATTGCACTGGTTTCTGTGCTGCCATGTAGTAATTATCTGTATAAATGACTAATCAGCCTTATATTGTGACTATATTTCTATTCTATTATATATTCTATATTTTATACAGTGAGATTATTGTAACAGCCTAATGTTTTAGGTTCTCAATAGCAGCAATAATCTCTAATATAAGATGATGCTACAAGTCAAGTCAAGGCTGATTATTACATTCTGATGATAGTTGTACTTGTTTCTGTGCTGCCATGTAGTTATGATCCGTTTTAATTACTAATCAGCCTTACAATGTGACATTTCTATTCTATGTGTACTGTATATTGTGAGTGGGTCCCTAAGCTCAGTAAGTGACAGCAGCACAGAGCATGTGAATCAGTGAATCAGAATCAGAAAAGAAGATGGGGAGCTACTGGGGCATCTACTGGGGAGACACAGATCTTTACTGCTAAAGGGCTGTGGTTGCCTTGGGCTGGTACACAAGCACAAAACATCATGTACAACATTTCTACCTACTTCTTTAGTTTAACGTTCCTTGTCCTTTAACATATACTTGAATATTACTGTATGTAGTTATTATATAGCTATAAAGTTTTCAGCTTTTCACTCAACAGTACATGTTCAACAGGACTAGCCATAAAAATGATCCACAAAGAAGAAGATTGAGGTATGGCACTTGCAGTGCAGTACCCCAATGCAGAGTTCAGTGAACAGGAGCACTGGCCTGGGGTAAGCAATTATAAGTGCTGGGGGTGCCTAACATTTTGGCACCCTTCAAGTGATATGCCTTTAATTCTTCATTAAAACCTACAAAAAAACAAAGTATATTCATACTTCCTACTGCTTCCAAATATTCAAAAATATAACATAAATGCTCTGTTAGCTGAAGGTCTCATAGACAGTAACTATAAAAGTCTTTATTGTGTAAACAGTATATTGATCCAGTATTGTGATCCTATTGCTATTGGTTTTTTGGATTGTATTTTTTTCCCCAAATGAAACATACAAACATTTATTTATATTCTTCTTGAAAAATCAAACATGTCACAAGTGTATGAAAGTGTCATCAATAATACAGGTTTGAAGCCAACATCATTCCGAATAAGGGAATATTGTGCCTAGAATGTTGGTTGTCCATGGGATTTACCTTACAAAACATGACTAAAGGCTAAAGGCATCATATTAATTTTGTCATGTTGCATAATCCATTTTCATTGTATGATCCAAATTCATAAATGACAGATAAAGGCAAGCTAGTTTATGATTTGAGATCACAAGTGAATGGAATTCCCCTTGGTTTGGTCTCATTATATAGGGAAAGGTTTTTTTTCCAGAAGCATCTCAAGCCTAGGGGGAAATTGAGTCTTATTAGCTATATTTCAGCAAGCATACATAGGGGAGGTAGAGTTCAATCAAGTATGGAGAAAGGACGAACAAATCATGATTTTAAGGCAAAAGGCTGTTTCTAGAATTACGCTTGATGTTGGAGGAAAAAAAAAAGGAAATTAGTTAGTGACACATTCACTATGACCTGATACCATTTTTTTTTAGTTTACTTCACTGAATGAACTGCCTATCATTAAGTATGTTCCATCTGTTCTGTAAAGGTCAGTGGAAATGCAGGTCACTTGCAATGTCTTCTGGTGCTAATGGCAGGGGTTCCCAATATTCTGGCACCTATTCATTGGCAGTGTTACACTCAGAGAGATTTTTGGTGCACCTTTGTATCAGGCTCTGATACTCGAGGCTACAAAATAATGAAGGAGCACTAATAATGAGCTCATAGTACATCTCTTCCTCTTTATTAACATTCTTGTTATATCTGGGGGAAATGCTTTAAAGTAAAGATTTTCAGTCTTTAATTTTTCTTAAAAAATTAAAAGAACAGAAATAAAAGGAAAGGCAGGGAGAATGCTGAAATGCATTATTAATAAACTGAAAGGCAGAGGGCAATACTTTAAAGTGTTTTATGTGACAGAGAATGTTCATTGTTGAAAGGAGAGAAACCAAAAAATAATTCTTTGCAGACTTTTAGAGATTACATTTCCAAGTCCAGGGTCTTCAAATATGATCATCCTGTTTTGCATTAAAATATTTCACCCTATACTAGATAGGAGAGCCATGGATAAGTGGCATAACTACCAGGGGGGAAGGAAGTATTATTGCACCCGGGTCAACACCCCCTCGGGGCTCACTGAAGATAACATACCACGTGATTAGTGATGGGCGAATTTATTCGCCAGGCACGAATTCCCGCGATTCACCGCCGGCAAATAAATTCGCGAAAAGCCAGCGAAAATAGCCTGCCGAAAATTATCTGGCGTCAAAAAAAAAACACGGAAAATGAAGCGACGCACGTCGAAAACGACACGACACATTGAGAATGATGCGATGCGCACCATAAACGACGCAACGCATAAAAAACAATGCAATGAGCGTCAAAAACGTGCCGCAACTCATTTCGCCAATTTTTCGCAAATTTCACTGGAAATTCACTAATTTTTCGGTGAAAAGAGATAGATTCGCCCATCACTACACGTGATCATGGGTGTAACTTTAAGGTTTTCATGCGTGTGCTTGTCCAGAGGGGATGGTATGTGGGGGGGGGTGGATAGTGGGGATGACATGATAAGTAACAGTAACAAAGCAGATATGACACTTGCCTCACAAGCTTTGGGGGGGGCACAACTGCAGAGGGAGTGACTAATGGAGACTGGAGGGAACAATGGCAAAGAGTGGAAAAGGTGGCATGTGGACCAGTTTGGTGGGTGATGCTGGCAGGTTGTGGAGTGAGCAATTTGGGGGGAAGTCTGGGAGTTTGTTCAAGTAGCACTAAGTGTGCTCCAATACTACTTGTGCAGGCTCTGCCTAAGTTACTTGCAAATTTACGTAAATTAAAATTCCATAAATAACGGTTACACCCATATGTTTTTCTGCCTAGCATCAATATACCTTCTGTGCCATCATTTAGGCTCAAGCAGTCCCTGCATATTAAACCTGTCATTGACCAAATCCAGTGTACCTTTCAACCCTTGCCCTAATGGAGTCAGTGATGTATATATGGGTTGTTTCGAAAATGCAGCAATTTTGACTAAACATCAAATCCCAAGGATGGCACTTCTGTACTATTTGCCAAATGTCTACCAGCCTTGTGGTGTCAGCATACATTTAAGGATGACGATTGGACAACTTCATTTTAAAGGTATCAGTACGCTTGACATTGGTTTGCTCATGAGGTGATGAGGTGTCACTCTGCACTTTATTTCCAGGCTGTGATATCCAGAGAGAAAAATAAATTGTTTATTGTTAAGTCACGAATTTGGTGATTATTGAGGGAATTACCAACACCTCTGGGGCTTCAGCATGAACTTTCTCAGTGTCATCAACAGAGACTTGAGTTGCAATATAGTAAATTGTGATTGCGTCATAACAGATTAGTAATGAGAAATCCATGGATCTGGCAATTTACTGGGTATAAATCAGTCTCAACAAGCATAACTATGGCCGATTTGCTCATGTGTACACCACAGCTCCATTTATTGATTACTACGGATGGTTTGATCAATACTAGCATGATAATAAGTGATGTGCCTTCAGTGTAGAAGTGAAAAAGGCTTGACGATTCTTTTTATAGTTTTACTCATTTCATTTCATGATAAAACAATACATCAATGTCATGTGTAAATATTTCATAAAAAAAAGTTAATAAAGATTTTCTGGTGGGTCAGACAACAAATGAAAAGAGGACAATGTAGCTGCAAGTGCTTGGCTTTTAAAGGAACAGTTCAGCTTTACTTATTAGTTATTTACATAGATCATAAATCAGTCCCTGCCCCAGTAAAGCTTGTAAACTGAGGTCTCTATCACATTCACACACAGTATGGGCAAATTCATCAGGCACCAATCAACCTGTCCAAACAAACATAGGAAAAACGTATTGCAGGTAGTGCCCAAGCTGTAATAAAACTCAGGACCCCAGCACTGCAAGGCCGAAATGCTACCCACTCAACCATTGTGCTTTGCATTCCTCTTTGGAAGCCCTGCATAACTGATTTTAATCTTGATTGACATTCTTCCAGCCCCTTAGTATTTACATCAGTCCATCTTTTATTGATTTTCCACACTGCCAATTAAACCATGGCCTGACTACTCATGTAAATGGGCCCATAACAACCAGGTAACAATTTAAAGTTAAAAATTTGAGATGGATGAACAAAAAAATACAAATTTAAAAATAAAGACCAGCTTCTAATTGTCTTGATCACATTGGCAGCTGGGGTGAGTAATTTTTTGCCTGATACAGATTTTCAGTGAAATTAGTGCAATAATGTCTGCAAATTTGCACTAAAAATTGGTTTTATGTTTTTTTTTTTCCATGATTCAAAAATAAAAAAACCTCCACATTGACTCCAATGCATTTGGTCAATTAACTCTAAAATACAGAGCATAAACAAAATGCTTATTGATTACAATTTTTCATCAAAACGAAACAAGTCAATATAGCTCATCAACTTTCAACAATCTTATCCCTAATAAATATCTGAATATGTTTGTGGTTGTCTCCTGACAGGACTGCATGAACTGCATGGACATCTCCACGTAAGTCAATAACTGGCCCACCACTTGGATGGTCAAATTAAGAACAGATCCACTAATCTGGCAATTTGACCAAACATGGGGATCTAGACAAGCATGGTCATAAATAAAACATTACATTTTACAGACACTGAAATAAAACATTGAATATATATATATATATATATAAACTGGAACAAAGTATCGCACTCACAGGACTTAAAAAATGAAAAAAAAATATTTATTACTGTATATCACAAACTACACTGACACTGACACATTGTGAAAACATGACCCTTTTAACCCCTAGTGATGGAAGCAACAGGAAGTGAGGTCAAGGGTCAAAGGTCATTATTGTTAACACACCCACAGATCCCCTATACGTGCATATCATTATTGTCTAACAATGCACATCAGCGTTAATAAATGTGTAACACCACGTGTTTATAACACATAAAAGTGACCATCTATAAATAAAGTGCAAAATATGCGCCAAACAAACCCACTAACATCATAAAAAACTTTAAAAAAAAAAACTTGTTCCATATGTACAGCTAAAGTTACTTTAAACACAATCGAAAGAGCCTTGGCTTAATAGGCTCAGGCTGTTACATCATATATATATATATATATATATATATATATATATATATATATTAACCCAAAATAGCAATGGCAACTTAAAAACATCATCCTCAACAAGAACAAATGAAGTGAAACCAATCAAAAAGTGTCACAACACAATAAAACAATACCATGGGGCAAATTTACTATTATTCCCCAAAATTAGCTCGACCAAATTCAAAATTCGATAAGCATTCGACCATTGAATGCTTATCGAATTGTTTTAGGCTATAATTTTGCTCGCTATATGATTTCTCAATGAATTCATATGATCGGATACCGATCATTCGATTTCGTAAAAAATCGTGAAATTTCCTTCAAGTGTCCGAAAAATTTGTACGATTTGAACGACCGAATGCTCTGATCATACGAATGGTATTCGAGCAGCCTCAGAAGCCTATGGGGGGTTTCCCATAGGCTTCTATTGCAATTCGGTGGGTTCAATCTGGTGAAGTAGGCAGTCGAATAACTTTAAAATTTTGATTCCTTCAATCATCGAATGATCGAATTATATATATAATAATATAATATATATACGATCATTCCATCTATTCGATATTCGATGATCGAAGAGGCCAAATTTGAATATACGATTTCGCGAAAAATTAGTACGATCGGTATTTGATTGAATTCGATCATGTGAATTTCGTAAATTTGCCCCTATATGTTCTTAGGAATGGGGCATATTTTGAAAATGAAAAAAGTAAGTCCTATATAAACCCTCAAATTATTCTGCATTCAGTTTAGTCTGCTTATGAATTTCAAGCCATTACACTGCAAGAATTTGGAGGTCACCCTTTCTTTCTGCCCATTGAATAAGCAAGATGACTTTCACAGTAAATAAATTTTACTTCAGTTGCAGGAATTTTTTTTGTGCAGAGACATTCAACTAAATATTTACAGAAAATGCTAGCGCTAACAAATTCATTACAAAATGCTTAGTTAGAAAGAGTCATTTATCTTCTGTTCCCAGTGTAAAGCTGTTTTGTGTTTCAAACTGAAAACCAAGAATGTTTTGAGGTTATAAAGGTTAAAAGGAAAAGACAGTGGGGTCATCCCATGCTCCATAAGTATCTTAAGATCTTGGCCCTGGTACAGTATATCCCTATAAGCTACTGTCTGTTTTACCTTGATCTAACATAGTAAGTATCGGACTAGACCCTGGATCAACTTGTACTTTGAGCTATCTTCCTTAAAAGCCATCCAACCCCTTCTTAAAGCTATCTAATGTATCAGCCTGCACAACCAATTCAGGGAGAGAATTCTACATCTTCACAGCTCTCACTGTAAAACACCCCTTCCGAATATTAAGTTGGAACCTCTTTTCTTCTAATCGGAATGGGTGACCTTCAGGCCCGGACTGGCCATTTGTGGGTTAGGGCAAATGCCAGAGGGGCTGCTATAAGGTCCCATAGAAAGTCAGTATTTAGTGGGCTGGTGGGGGCTGTTTGGGCCTCTATGTGGGCTGATGGGCCTCTTGTGTACCTGAAATGCCAGGGCCTATTTTAATTCTCAGTCCAGTCCTGGTGACCTTGTGTCAGCTGGAAAGATCTACTGTTAAATAAAGCATTAGAGAGATTATTATATGACCCCCTTATATATTTATACATAGTAATCATATCACCCCTTAAGCGCCTCTTCTCCAGCGTGAACACCCCCAATTTGGCCAGTCTTTCCTCATAGCTAATATTTTCCCTTTAACAGCTTAGTTGCCCTTCTCTGTACCCTCTCTAATACAATAATGTCCTGTTTGAGGGATGGAGCCCAAAACTGTACGGCATATTCTAGATGGGGTCTTACAAGTAGAGCAATGACTCCCTCCTCCTTTCTTCTAACCTACTATAATGGATAGTTTAACATATTATTTGGCAACAGCCTCCAAAGGCCAATGAAGGTGATTGGAGTTAGTTTTCTTAGGGCAACATAAAAGTACACCAAATATGTATTTAAAAATAATTTCTAAAGTGTTACTTTCATCCAAAACACTTATATCCCCCATGGACATCCATATATCTGCTGTATAACTCTTTGACTTTTCTTTTTTTTTTCAGGAATTTCATCAAAAGGTTCTACTTTTTAATTTTTTAACATCATAAAATATACTCACTTGCCTGATTTAGCAAACATCGGTCATTAGTTTCAGGCAGCAGTATTATTTATATAATAGGTGTCTAGTGCTTAATGTACAAGCCCCTTATGGTAGTGCTTTCCTTGGGATATCTCTATGCCTGAGCCTATCCACTTAATTCCCTGCAATGGTGGGTGGCCACTAGGGTACTAAACCTTCTATTCTCCTCACTGGAGACTCTGGCTGCTGTGTTAAATACCCCCACCCTGAGTCTTGTTCGGTTGGCTAGTGGATCTTTGAATTTATAGTCAGCTTTACACCTAGAGTAAGCACCTAGAATTAGCCCTAGTTCTAACCTGTACATCTTCTATGTCCTACTGAGACCTCATGCTCCAGGTCCTACAACATCAACCAACCCCACCAGTATTTGGGGTCCAAACATTCTGAACCATAGGACCTGATACCTTTTATGAATCAGGACATTCACATGCATGGCCAACTCACATCTTCCCTAAGGTCATGCTTAACCTTGAAACTCTAATGGACATTTTTGTGAACAAGGAGAGGGCACACCCTTACCGCCTACCCCTCCAACTGTCAGCTGGAACTTCAACATTTTCACAAAAACTTTTTAAAAAGAAATTGTACTGAATTTTTTTTGTGTAGTTTAAAAAAAATGTATGTATTTGTTTCAGCACTGTGTGACGAAACTATAAGATAGATTGCAGGCCATCAAAGCACCTTTGACCTTCCTCCAGTCAGCTGGCAGGCTGCAAAGGGAACAAATTTGCCAGTTTTGATTTATTATTCGTTTACCTTTAACCAATTAAGGCGTAATATGAGATTACTCCTGTAGGGCTGGAACAAAGTGAATGGAAACAAAGCTTTCTTTATCTCTGTTTGTGTTTTTTTCCCTCTGGAGTAAGATATTTGTCCCTGTTGCGTGGTAGCATTTGTTCATTTTGCCACGTTATGATCAAGTGTTTGTGTTAATATATTCTAGTGTATCACAGAACATGAAACTAACACCAGGCACACTTATTTTGCAAGCACTTTTCAACAAGGAAATTGCAGATGAACCTCAGGCTGTATTATAAAGCAATCTAGGAGAGTTCATCCATTCTCTAGCAAGAAGACAAAAAAAGGCAGATGCAGGCGTGTACATGTGTTACTCATACTAAAATATTTCTTACAGGAAAATAAATGTACCAGCGTCTTTATTTGAATCATGATTATGAGATGATAACATGCTTTCAGTTTTTGGCTTTCATACAATGTGTTATTGGCCTGTGAATAAGAAAGAAATAACTACAAAAAAGCATTGTTATTGGAAAAATACACATCTGTCATTGTGCATTATAGGCAAATGGCTGAAGGCTTTTGTTGCCCCAGGGGTTACACCTCTGCATGACAGCTTTGCATTTAGCTAAAAAGTGCTATAATCAATCATGTTGAAGCAAGCTCTACATTTTTTATTGCAAAGTCATTTGATGAACATTGAGAGGGAGTGAGAGAGAGTGAGAGTGCCCAAGCGAGAATCTAATTAAAGGAATTGTTCAGTATAAAAATAAAAACTGGGTAAATAGGCTGTGCAAAATAAAAAATGTTTCTAATATAGTTAGTTAGGCAAAAATGTAATGTATAAAGGCTGGAGTGACTGGATGTCTAACATAGCACTACTTCCTGCTTTTCAACTCTCTTGTTTTCCACTGACTGGTTACCCTGGTGACCAGGCAGTTACATAGTTACATAGGTAAATTGGGTTGAAAAAAGATAAAGCCCATCAAGTTCAACCCCTCCAAAATTAAAACCCAGCATACACACACACCCCCACTCTTTCACACAAACTATTTATGCCCATAGCTATATTAACTGTAGAGTTTAGTATCAAAATAGCCTTTGATATTATGTCTGTCCAAAAAATCATCCAAGCCCCTTTTGAAAGCATCAACAGAATCAGCATCACAACATCACCCGGCAGTGCATTCCACAACCTCACTGTCCTGACTGTGAAGAACCACCTACGCTGCTTCAAATGAAAGTCCTTTTCTTCTAGTCTGAAGGGGTGGCCTCTGGTGATCCTCTTTATGGGTAAAAAAGTCCCCTGATATTAGCCTATAATGTCCTCTAATGTACTTGTAAAGTGTAATCATGTCGCAAGCGCCTTTTGTCCAGAGAAAACAACCCCAACCTGGACAGTCTACCCTCATAATTTAATTCTTCCATCCCTCTAACCAGTTTAGTTGCACTTAGTCTCTGCACTCTCTCCAGCTCATTTACATCCCTCCTAAGGACTGGAGTCCAAAACTGCACTGCATACTCCAGATGAGGTCTTACGAGGGATTTATAAAGAGGTATAATTATGTTTTCATCCCTTGAGTTTTATGCCTTGTTATGCAGGACAGAACTTTATTTGCTTTAGTACCTACAGAATGAAACTGCCTAGACTTGTTATCTATAAAAACCCCAAGGAAACTCCCAACACACTGCCATTTAGTGTATAACTTGCATTTATATTATTTTTGCCAAAGTGCATAACCTTGAATTTATCAACATTGAACCTCATTTTCCAGATTGCTGCCCAGTTTCCCAACTTAGATAAATCACTCTGCTAAGTGGCAGCATCCTGCATGGAACCTATAGTTCTGCACAATTTAGTATCATCTGCAAAAATAGAAACCGTACTTTCAATGCCCACATCGACAGAGCCCTAGGTACCCCTCTAACAACACTGGTCCAATTAGAAAATGTTCCATTTACCACCACCAGGGCCTGAACTAGGGGTAGGCAGAGTAGGCGGTTGCCTAGGGCGCAACCGTTGAAGGGGCGCACTTTAAAGAAGATTTTGTTT
Source organism: Xenopus borealis (assembly GCA_024363595.1). Taxonomy (NCBI): domain Eukaryota; kingdom Metazoa; phylum Chordata; class Amphibia; order Anura; family Pipidae; genus Xenopus; species Xenopus borealis. The sequence goes on from CM044442.1 coordinate 14,935,048, forward strand.
TGTTTTTTTCGTTTTTCTTTTCGCTTTTTTTAAGCACTTATTTATTTAATTGTACAATCATTGCGGTTGGGCCACCAGGCAGAATGGACGCCACCCAGTGGTGGGACTACCGATGCACCCCCTCGAGCCCACCAGAAGTTCGGGCGTGCGCAAATCCGGATGCGGAGACAATGTGTTGACTCCACCTGGTGCCTGTAGATCCAGCAGAGGGGCCGAGGCGCTGTTGGTACCACAGCAAGCAGAGCAGAAGGTAAGTGTTGGCAGCTTTTCCCTTGCTGGGGAACACTCTGATGCCTTCACTACTCACTCAACAGCTTCACCATGGGGCTCTCGCTTCCACCTCTGCTCCTGGATCTACCTTCAGGACAGTAGCGCAGGAAGGAGGGCAGCAGCCTGGGTTAACAATGCTTTGCTCTTCTGCTTTCTGTGCCAGCACAAACTTTCTTTGCCTTCTCCAGGGCAGCATTGTGCCAGCTCCTAGAGAGATGCCAGGCCTTGGTATAGCCAACTCAGGCAGAATTCTCCAGTACTCAAATGCCACCTCTCAGTTCCAGAGGGTGCTCATTTACAGTAAGATGGCAGCTCTCAGTACTGCTAGGGTGCCACCTCTCAATGCCAGGGGGTGTTCACTTTCAGTCAGATGGCAGCTCTCAATACAGCTCGGGGATCAACTGTTAGTGTTAGCTTGGGTACCAACCTCTCAGTGCCAGGCGGGTACTAGGTTTTAGAGAAACACAGTGGAGTTGCCTGCTCTGGGTAAAGGAGTGCCAGTTCTCACTACATCCATCAGTGCTTTTGTGATGCCAACACCCAGTACTGACAGTTGCCCTTGGAGTGCCAAGTCTCAGTGGGGTATGCAGTATAGGTATCAACTCAGAAGTTGGTTAGTGCCCAGGTGTTTGTGCCAGGTAATGTGGGTGGGGCAGTATGATCTGATTTATTTTTGGCTGCTGCCACAGGTAACGATCGGGACCAGGGGCAATATGATGGCTGCTGGCCTTGTGTTCCAGGTACAGGGGGCAGTATGATGGATAGCTGCTGCCACAGGTACAGAGGGGGCAGTATGATGGCTGGCTGCATATACATATTTGAGTTGGAAATGGTAATGCTCGATGGGGGGGCGCTAATTGAAGCTCTTGCCTAGGGTGCAAAACTACCTTGGCCCGGCCCTGACCACCACTCTTTGTGGGAGGACTTGAGGGAGGGCCACAAAGGCCATAACTGTTGCTTTTGAATCTGAGCTGAATGCTGAGGATCCATTGCAGACTCACTGAACAGTTATGTCCCATGTGGCTCCCCAAAGTAACTCAAAGTTAAAGAGCTGAAAAGCAGGAAGTTGGATTCTAGCTATTATATTAGGCATCCAGTCACTCCAGCCTTTATGCATTACATTTTTTGCTAATTAGCTATATTAGAAACATTTTTTATTTTGCACAGCCTTTCTATTTATCCAGTTTTTATTTTTAAACTGAACTGTTCCTTTAAGGAGGCAGTTCATCTTAAAACTAACTTGTAGGCTATTTTAGATAGACATAATCTCAGCAGGTTTGCTTAGCTTATATTTTCCAGCCAGACATTGGAGAATTTAAGTGGCTTCTTGGTCAGTGGCCCTAGCAGCTTTAAGTTAGTTGGAGTAATATGCTAGGTGTTTATCAACAATTAAATATTTAAAGGCATAGGACTTTGGCACATGAGGTGGTTTTGGGCAATTTAAAGCCACATTTTTAAGTGCTCAAAAATGTAGTGTTAAAACTCAAATATTGCCCCTGCAGCCTTGACATCTACATTACATTTTAGGCACTCTAAGAATGCCCAACATATACAAAACCCATGATATATTCAACAGGCCTGGAGAATCCTGGACATGCAATGAAATACTGGGGTAAGCAGAGATAGGCAGAGTATTCAGTGGTTCTTTCACCTAAAACTGTGCAAGTCTGCTACAAGTGTTTTAAGGTAATGAAAATATAATGCAGTGTTGTCCTGCACTGGTACAATGGCTGTGTTTGCTTCAGAAACACTACTACTGTATATAAAAATAAGTTGCTGTGTAGCAATGGGGGCAGCCATTTAAAGGAGTACACAGTAGATAGCAGATAAGCTCTGTAGAACAAAATGGTGTTATCTGTTATCCACTATTTAAACTGTGTCATGTAGCCGATTCAATTTCCGCCATTGATGCACAGCAACTTGTTTATATGAACTATAGTAGTGTTTTTAAAGCAAACAGATCAATTTTACCAGTGCAGGGCAACAGTAAATTATATTTTCATTACCTTAAAACATGTTAATTTTTTTTGGTGTTACTGTTCCTTTAAGATACTTTCTTTAGATTTTAGAACAATACCCTTAAAAGCAGCCCCTTTTCACCTGGATGTAGGGGTGCCAGTGACAACATTTTTAGTGAATCCACAATTCACAAACCCAGTCTGCTGAGATGGAAAAAACCCAGACATCATTGTCATCTGTCCCTTCCACATAAGCCAATGCGATAAAATCCTAATTTTGACAATTTATGGCCTGGGAAACTGTGAGAAAGTCTATTTAGATGGTACAACGTCATGGAGAAGTCGCCACCATGTTTGTAAGCAACTGGCAAGATGAGAGCCTTTTCATATAATGAACAATTCTCTAATAAGGCATGGCAATGTTTACAATAGCTCACATTCAACTTCCATTGATTTCAAGGCTTTTGGTGAGAAATTGAATTGTGTGGTTTCTATTTTCATTATCAACCATGTAAAGTACCTAGCATTTAGCATCCTTGGCACGCTGAAGGAAGATCAACATCAATGACACTTAAGTTGGCCACACATGGGCTATTATCTGCTGATTTGGATACTCATAATTTGTCAGTCTTTTGGTATGTATAAAGTGCTAACAACCATGACTCCTTAAACAATATCTATTTGGGGCTTGGCCATATATTCTGTTGACTGGGTAAATAAAACTTATTAGCTTCAGAAAGTTTTCAGAAAGAATTCAGTATTCAGAAAAGCAAACTTAATAAAAAAAATGTGGCAGACAAATTCACAGCTGAAGCTTACCAGATAAATTGGATAAAATGTACAAAAAACATTTATATTTTAACCAAACATAATTTCTAAGTTCTAAAATGTCAAAAAATTGGAGAATTTTTATTTTCAAACTTCAGTATTTATCTTTACTTTCACACGAATATATTTATTTTTTATTGTAAAAAAGCAAATCCCTACTCTCTAGAGAAATGACAGCAGATCATATGCCTGGAAAACCTGTACTTTATGTTGTAAAATAAAATCAGTGCAAGCCCAAGCAGCAAATGCAGTTATTTTATATTCATAAGGTAAATGTCTTTTGTATGATTGGATAAAAGACCTGGGGATGAGCGTATTTACCTGTCATTCCTTTAGTTTAGAAAACAGAAAGCAGCGAGTGAATATTGTTTGGGTTTGTGCAGAATTGTATCCTGGGGTTGAACTAGAATCAAAACAAATTAAACAGAATAAATATTGTTTTGTAAATGACACGTCAGATAGGCCTTATACACAGATGTGACCTTGTACTTTTTAATACTGCCATGGCTTTGTGTGTCTTCTAATAAAACCAGAATAACCATGGTAATTTTTTGTTTCTCCACTGAAAATTAGTAAATACTCAGAAGTCTTTCAATGGAACTGTCAGATGGACTTAAAATGAAAAAAAACAAAAAAGTGAAAGGTTTGCTTCAATGTGTAACTTATCAAGTGATTTGTATGCATGTATGCCCCAAACACTTACAAAAACACAAAGTAACTCAAAACAACTGGACTTGCTGAGAAATTCTAAAGAATTTGCTAATCCAAGCAGCTTCTTCAGTTCAACTGACTGGTGTAGGGGAGTTCTCAGCATATAGACTCTTCCAACAATCCAATCCAATGGCACATTCTAACTGTTCAGATGTCAGGATTGCGCCACCCAGAGGCTTACCTTTAGCGGCGCGTCCTCTCCCTCCGGTGTCCTATCCACAATGGCGGCGCCCATGGCCGCCATGTGGGTAGCGGCGCTGGCGTAATTACACCACGGCGCCGCAACGCTGCGGTACATTGACATCATGTGCCTGCGCCATTTTGGCGCGAAATTCAAATATTTAAAGGAGCATTGGACGCCATTAAGGTGCCCAATTATAGGATTCTATTACTATTGATCCTGGGTGTTGTTCTTGATCTTGCTCTTGTATTTTTGACCTTGTTTCCTATAACTTTGACTATTGCCTGGACTTTGTTTTATTTTTGCCTGCCAATACACCTTTTTACTTGGACTTGTCTTGTTTCCTGCCTGATCCTTGCCGGTGTTACACTAGAGGACCTTTGACCCCCAAAGCTTCCTCCTTGGTCTACTACTTCCCTAGGGCGCCTACTAGGCCTACCCATGACATCAGAGAGGTGACATCTGAAATTCACATTGGTGTTGATTCTGTATAGTTAGTGTGATAGGATAACCAATGTGTCATGCAACTTTTAGAAACAGGTGTTACTTGCGAGAGTTGCATGAATGGATGTGTGAACAGTTCTGAAACCGTCAGGGTACAGATGTTAGAACAGCATTGTATGTAGAAGACAGGTGGTGTTGAAGGCCCCCGCTTCTGTTCAATGTCCAAATCTTGGATAAAGAAGACTGCTGGTTTGAAAGAGGCATGAAAGAGGCAGCAATTCATGTTAAGGTGGAGAAACCATCCCTGAACAGAGGTGAGGGCCTTTGACACCACCTGTCTGCTACATACATACAAGGTGAAGCACAGTAACATCATCCCTGGGTGCCCAGAAGATAACACATGGTGGAAAAGGGCAACGTGGGCCATGGCCAGACCCCCACCACTACAATTTACCTAACTTTTGGGGGGATGAACAAAAAGGAGACTCTACATATTTTACATACAGTAAATCACAATTATGAATGTATTTTTAAATAGTTTTTATACTTTTCCCTGCACCATTGTTTTAAACTACAGCAGAAGTGGAGATCGGGTGGAGCAACTGTGGTTAATGATGTGTGCTGTTTAACAATAAAATATCTGTAAGTACCCATCAGAATGAATTCACATGGTGGCTTAAAGGGAAACTGTCAAGGGAAAACATGTTTTTTTTTTTAAACGCATCAGTTAATAGTGCTGCTCCAATAGACTTCTGCACTGAAATCCATTTCTTAAAAGAGCAAACAGATTTTTTTATATTCAGTTATGAAATCTGACATGGGACTAGCCATTTTGTCAATTTCCCAGCTGCCCCTGGCCATGTGACTTGTGCCAGCACTTTAGGAGGGAACTGCTTTCTAGCAGGCTGTTGTTTTTCATTCTCAATGTAACTGAATAGTACGCAGTGGGGCATGGGTTTTACTACTGAGTGCTGTTCTTAGATCTATCAGTCAGCTGTTATCTTGTGTGAGGGAGCTGTTATTTGGTTACCTTCCCATTGTTCTTTTGTTAGGCTGCTGGGTGGGGGAAAGGGAGGGGGTGATATCACTCCAACTTGCAGTACAGCAGTAAAGAGTGATTGAAGTTTATCAGAACACAAGTCACATGACCAGGGGCAGCTGGGAAATTGACAAAATGTCTAGCACCATGTCAGATTTCAAAATGAAATATAAAAAAATCTGTTTGCTCTTTTAAGAAATGGATTTCAGTGAAGAATTCTTCTGGAACAGCACTACTAACTGATGCATTTTGAAATTTTTTTTTTTCCCATGACAGGATCTCTTTAAGGGGGTCTGACTATACAGGGACAGCCAAAAGAACATGTGGTGGATATACTGAGAGTGGGTCAGTATTGTTTTGGATATTACTTGTTTCCCTGAGCGATTTAGTGCTGACTCCAACTTATTGAAACAATATTGTATTAACTGAACTCGAGGGAGAACAAGCTGGGAGTCGGAAAGAAGGGGAAACGCCAGGGAACTTTGGATACCCTATATATGTCTTTGTAGATAAAGCCCTGGTTGGAGTCATACTGAGGACCCCAGACCTACAAGGTAGCAATGCTACAAAATATATTGTGAACTGGAATAATGAAAACCTTCATATACACTGTTTTAAGTATTTACTGTAACACATCAGCACAGACAGACAAGTACAATCAGGCCCTCCTTGATTTAATGGGAAGTAAAGGAAGTAGATGTACACTAGCAATTCATTAAACTGTCAGTTGATGTTTTTGATGCACTTAAGCTGATCAATTGCCTGAGAATATTAAACTCCTGCAGACAAGGATTAAACCTTTTCACTTCTTTGGTAGCCTAGACTTATGATGAAATTGAAAATGCAGATTACAATTACAGTGAAAGTATCTGCAATGTTAAGGCTTTAGTCATATGCTGCAGTATACATGATGGGTTTATTCAAATTGCTGGCCTCATGTTCCCCCAGTCCACCAAACAGATCATAATGGGTGCCTATGCAGGTTGGAAGAGGATTAAATAAATCCACGATGTAGTCACTGTGTAGCCCAATTTGCATCTTAAATTTGCCTATGTACAGTAATCTTAAATAGTGTCAGATTATTTGTTTAAACTGCTATCCCATATGATAGGTAAACATGAAGCTACATTTGGCTACAGCATCATTTAATAACAAAATCTATAATTCTGCTGCATTATAAAAAACTGGAAAATATACATTTGAGTGGGGCTGGTGGAAATGGTGGAAACATCCACAATGGAATATGAATTCAATGGAATGAAGTGCTGGGCAGATCCAGAAGCAACACAATGTTATAGTTAGCTTCCTCGTGATTTCATGCCAGTGTTTGTATTAAAACTGGCAAACAGCTCATAGACACATCCACTATTGACCAACCGCCACACATGTTCTGAGTGCCTCCTTAGCCTCACCACCCTATCTGGGGTAAGCACCCTTTAGTAGACAGCAAATTAATTCGCCAGCCATGGATTTGCAGAGAATGTCTGAAAAAAATTAACCACAAAAAAAACACCCCTTGTCTTTAATGTATCTGGAGAAAAAAGTCACCACAAGAAAAAATGGCCATTGACTTTAATATATCTGGAGAAAAAAAGCCGCCATAAGAAAAATCACCTATTGACTTCAATGCATTAGGAGAAAAAAGTCACCATAAGAAAAAATGCTCATAGATTTCAATGTGTTTAGTGATTTTTTCTGTAAAGTAAAATGGGACAGATTCGCTCATCACTACCCTCTAGTCATGGAGGAAGGGAATCCCCATTGATCAAGAATTGGGATTCTTTACAGCTCCTTTGCCACTACTATGACTTTGTCAAGAGTTTTAAAAAATATACCAAAATTAAAAAGGTTTCATAAATAACTTGTAGACAGCTAACGTATTGTTATTATGATGTTTTGTTCATAAGTACCCTAACAGCTATTGCACATTGTTATTACCCCTTCATCTATTGGTCTGATTTTGTACTAAATCAGACCAATAGATGAAGCTCCTCGACTCATGTTTGTTTAGGAGTACTTTTTGTACTATAAGTGAAATATATAGTATGGTGTAATACTATCAGTGATCCCCAACTTGTGGCTTGTGAGCAACATATTCCTCGTAAGCTCCTTGGATGTTGCTTCCAGTGACCTCAAAGCAGGTGCTTATTTTTTCATTCTTGCTGTGGAATGCATATAAAACACAGTCTCCTGTAGGCTGCCAGGCCATATAGGGGCTACCAAATAGTCAATCATAGCCCTTATTTTGCAACAATTTTCATGCTTGTGTTGCTCCTTAATTCTATTTACATTTCAGTGTAGCTCAGGGGTAAAAAATGATGGGGGCCCCCACGATAGAATGCCACAAACCCCTACTTATTCTTCCTTTTGCTCTGTACCCCCTTATTAGATTTTATTTAGAAAATCTTTAAAAACAGAGAAGTCAGACTTCAGCAGCATATACAGTACAGTATACATCATTTCTGAATACCCCAATAAACAGATTGTATCTTCCTTTGCATTGCCTTCAAGAAATATATAAATGACTTATCTTTCACAATTTAAAAATTATGTTTAAACTTCAGGACCCATAAGTTGTGTTTTTTTCTAGAGCAGTGAAATAAAAATTCACTTATCTCAGAAATGGAAAAGCCGGTCACCTTCCCCTGCAGGTAGGATAAATTACTTTATATGATGGTCTTGCTTCTTCCATATTTCTCATGCCTTTCAAAACACTTCTAAGAGTCTCCCTAGATGCATTTTTCAACATTGTTAGGTTCTTTTGGGGGTTGCTTTTTATCACAGGAAATGTAGACTCAGAGACCCCTAAGGAACCAATGACAGAACTAAAGCAACACATTTAATAGAGCAGCTCTGTTAGAGTGTTAAATTATTCTGTTCTGTTCTACTAAGATAATTAGGTTACCCAATTGCATTAATAGGCAACGACTTCCCAGAAATCTATTTTACTTTAACTGTTTGAATATTTAAAAGGCAAGGGAGCTCTTTGGTATCATCTGTCACTACATGATGCTGCCACATCTCTACTTCATTCATTTTATCTGGGTCTTTTTATTTACCAATTCAATCCTGGTGCCACTGATCCAGTTCTGAAGAAATGGACCCTGAAAATAGTCAATCGTTTTTAGATGCTAATGGAATTTCTTAAGTGTATTTTGATTGACTTAAAATAAGGCTAATGACAGGCAAAATGGTAAGCAATTATGGAAGACATGGGAGAAGAGGGAAGCAAAGCAGGAGGGGTCCCTAGAGGTCCAATACAAGGATAGTGTGCAAAATGCAAAAAATGGGTGCAGTTTGTTGATTAGTAAAGAAGTCCCTCTCCTTGCATACTTCTGAATAAAACACTTGATGATGGACATCTGCTAGCTAGGAACTTTCTTAACCTTTAGTGTATTTTTATTATAACTACAGTGATATATTTTAAACAATTAGGGGTTAATTAATGAATGCAAGTGCAGTGTCAGACTGGTCCACTGAGATACCAGGAAAACTGGTTAGTGGGCCCTCTTGCTTCTAACCATTTGGCCTATTTCATGGTCATTCCCTATTTCTTTATGGGGACAAAATGCTTAAAAGGATCCTGTCATGGGAAAACATTTTTTTCAAAATGCATCAGTTAATAGTGCTGTTCCAGAAGAATTCTGCACTGAAATCCATTTCTCACAAGAGCAAACAGATTTTTTTTATATTTCATTTTGAAATCTGACATGGGGCTAGACATATTGTCAATTTCCCAGCTGCCCCAAGTCATGTGACTTTGCTCTGATAAACTTCAATCACTCTTTACTGCTGTATTGCAAGTTGGATTGATATCTCCCACCCCCTTTCCCCCACCCAGCAGCCTAACAACAGAACAATGGGAAGGTAACCAGATAACAGCTCCCTAACACAAGATAACAGCTGCCTGGTACAGATGCAGTCACTTTAGATGTGTGTGTTAAATGCGTTGTGACTTAACTCATCTAACAATCCATGCAAATGGGCATGCACACTCACAATAACAAACAATAATCCACTCAATAACTCATCTAACCCATTTATCCCACTTAGCGCAGAATATTGTGTCACAGCATCCCATCCAATTAAAGAGTTCACCATTGAAAACAATGGAGCTTTGGTATGCTAATGAAAAGGTTAAATGCATTAAATGAGTTAAGATAACTTTAGATAACACAGTGTCTTCAATTAGCCCTGAGTTACGACACATTTAACTTACAAATACAAGTGACTGCATCTGTAGATCTAAGAACAGCACTCAGTAAAACCATGTCCAACTGCGTAAAAAAAAAAAAAAGTTTAAACCTGCTTTTTTTCACATCTGAGTTTACAAAGAACTCAAATTCGAAAATCAAGAAATTGGCATCCCTGTAAATCTAATATTATCTAATATATCAATTGCTTCATTTAAATTTGTCAGTATTTGCCAAAATGTAGGTTTCCTTTGTTTTCATGAATTGCATTTTTTTTCCTCTGAGATTCTAAAAAAAGTTTCTAAAATTCTAAAAATGTTAGATTTATTGTGTAAACACCATGAAAACCTCTAATACAAAACATCTCCGGGAAAAAGCAGTTGAAGTCCCATAGACATCAATGAGAGCTGAGCTGAGAGGTTTTCAAATTTTTTTTTCAGTAGCAATTATCTAAATAACTTGCATTTTTAGAGGTTTTATAGATGTTTGTATTTTTCGGCACTTCTTTCTGTTACTACTTTTAATATTCAGATATTTTAATAACTTTAATGGCAATTGTGGTTTCATAAAGCGCTAATGCTACTAAAAATTAAACCTTTAATAAATGGGCCTCTTATTTTGGTCACAAGACAATTTGCTCAAGAAGTACAAACAAGCAGGAAGGTTTCAGCCTCATATGCTAATCTATTAATGGGTTGCCTCGAGAACCAACACATCTTTGGAGGGAATAATTCATTTGATAGATATATAGTCAAATATGGGAGATATATTGATGATGTCATAATGGTGTGGAAGGGATCTGTCCAGGACTTACAAGAATTTCTTGAACACTGTAATAACAATCAGAATAATATCAGATTTACGTATAAATTGAGTGACACTAGTATTGAATTCCTGGACATACTATTCTTACATAGAGATCATGTGATACAGACAAATACATACAGGAAAGCTATCAGTAGGGATGGCGCGAACTGTTCGCCGGCGAACTTGTTCGCGCGAACATCGGCTGTTCGCGCTCGCCGGAAGTTCGCGAACGTCGCGCGACGTTCGCCAATTTGGGTTCGCCTTAGTTGGCGCTTTTTTTTTGCCATTTCTCCCCCAGACCAGCAGATACATGGCAGCCAATCAGTAAGCTCTCCCTCCTGGACCACCCCCACACCCCCTGGACCACTCCCCTTCCCTATAAAAACCGAAGCCCTGCAGCGTTTTTTCATTCTGCCTGTGTGTGCTTGGAAGAGATAGTGTAGGGAGAGAGCTGTTAGTGATTTCAGGGACAGTGGATAGTAAGTTTGCTGGCTAGTAATCTACTGTTCTTCAAACAACTGCCATCTAGCTGTGTGAGCTTGTTCACATTCTGTCTAAATATCCATAATATTACCCTCTCCAGAAAAATCACCTGAGTGACTTTTTTCAAGCAGCCATAATATATTTTACGTAATCCGTATCCACCGCTGTAGTAGTGTATACGTTGACCTTGTAGCCATTATTTGCCCTGTAGGCATTTTTTGCCCAGTGTGTTCTTCAAACAACTGCCATCTAGCTGTGTGAGCTTGTTCACATTCTGTCTAAATATCAATAATATTACAGTGTCCACAACCACCACCTGAGTGACTTTTTTCCCTTTACAGCACAAAACGCAGCGCTGTGTCAACAATGGATTTTTCAGATACATTTTTGCCCTTGATCCCCCTCTGGCATGCCACTGTCCAGGTCGTTGCACCCTTTAAACAACTTTAAAATCATTTTTCTGGCCAGAAATGTCTTTTTTAGCTGTTAAAGTTCGCCTTCCCATTGAAGTCTATGGGGTTCGCGAACCGTTCGCAATTTTCCGGAAGTTCGCGAACATGTTCGCAAACTTTTTTTCCGCGGTTCGCGCCATCCCTAGCTATCAGTAGAAACTCGCTGTTGCACACGAGTGGACACCCATTGCCCCTCCTGCGGGGCATCCCGACTGGACAGTTCCTCCGTATCAGGCGGAATTGTTCCACTTTGCATGCCTTCCAGTATCAGGCTATGGACTTGTGGGATAGATTGGAGGAGAGGGGCTATCACACAATATTAAACAAGCCTATGACAGAGAAGTATTGGGTGATAGGACTTCCCTATTATGTAGTAATGACTCATGAGGAATTCAGACACAAAGAGGTCCATACAATAGATAGACCTCCTAAACGTAAATCAAAAGATAAGGCACATGGGGATAGAATATGATTTGTGACTACTTATAGTATGGAAGCAAAACAGATTGAATGGATCATATACAAACATTGGAAAGTATTGCAACAGGATCCCATTCTCTCAGATTTATACCTTCAGAGACTACAAATAGTGTATAGGAGATCTAAAAATATTAGAGATTTATTATCCCCAAGTATGTTGCGAAAAAAGAAAAGAACAGATCAGAGCGAGTGGCTAAGATACACTGGTACATATAGATGTGGAGCTAGGGTGTGCAAGTGGTTGTGGAAACAGGGATCCCCAACCTTTTGAACTCATGAACAACATTCAGAAGTAAAAGCCGTTGGGGAGCAACACTAGCATGAAAAATGTTTTTGGGGTGCCAAATAAGTGCTGTGATTGGCCATTTGGTAGCCCCTATGTGGATTGTCAACCTACATTGAGGCTCTGTTTGGCAGTGCACATCCAAAACTTGACTCCAAGTCAGGAATTCAAAACTAAGCACCTGCTTTAAGGCCACTGAGAGCAACATCCAAGGGGTTGGAGAGCAACATGTTTCTCAGGAGCTACTGGTTGGGAATCACTGTATTAAAACATCTAGAGAGGTGACCAGTACTACCATGTATAGACAATACAAATGTAAGACTTATATTAATTGTAAGACTACTAATGTGGTATATCTGGCCACTTGCAGATGTGGGGCACAATATGTTGGAAAAACAACTAGGAGATTTAAAGATAGGCTATTGGAACACATAGAGAAGATAGAGATATCCACCAAACTTTGTACAACAAGCGAGTCGGGGAGCTCCACGCCTTCCACTTCCTGCTGGTCTCCCAACATGCACCACTCGGCACCGTGGTTAACGATTAACAATTATAGATACGTCTGGAAACCGCAGCAAAGCATTCACTCAATCCAGTTAAAAATTTCTTACTTTATTTCGCCATTTTCAAAGCTCACAGTGTAGGCTACATATCAGTGTAAAAAGCTGCCAACACATTTCGTCATGCCCTGAGGAAGTGACCAAGGAGGTCACGAAACGAGTTGGCAGCTTTTTACACTGATATGTAGCCTACACTGTGAGCTTTGAAAATGGCGAAATAAAGTAAGAAATTTTTAACTGGATTGAGTGAATGCTTTGCTGCGGTTTCCAGACGTATCTATAATTGTTAGAAGATAGAGATATCTCTTCTTTTTCCATCACGGAACATGTGGTTTTACAACATGGGACTAATGACAGCTCTGTCTCATTCCAGGGTATTGAGAATGTCCAACTGGGAAGAAGAAGAGGGGACATAGATAGACTCTTATCCAAAAGGGAGACAAAATGGATGTTCATTCTGAATACAATTAAATCATTTGGTTTAAATAAGGAGTGTGAGATTAGGATGTTTGTAGACTAGGTAGTAAATTCATTAATATATTATTTATGTGAGTAATTAGATACAATGTAACTAATTACCCTTTTTTGTCACTAATGTATAGCTGTAACATAGGGATTTACAGGAGTTCATTTAGACCACATATGGTAAATGAGATGAGGTTTTAAAGATCATTGTTGTAACCATTTAATATGCTGAACACTCTTTAATATATATTGTTATTAATGTATATATATATGTACAAAATACTTTTTAATATACATATTTAATATATATATTTGATTATCATGTAGTGTTCACATTTTTATAGACCTTGCTATATATGAATCCTTTCAAGTGTTTCACATGCATATACACATACACATATTTTATTTAATTGATTACTAGGTGTAAGTTCTGCCATAAATATCATTATTTTTTATCACACTCACGATAGGGAGTAGTATTTTATAGTAGATTTCATTTATTTTTATTTTTTTACACTTATAATATTGATTTTTATTCATTAGGTTTTTCTAGTATCCCTTTAAGTTGACATGTTTTTCCAGTTGTAACATTTGCATATGCATTGATCATTCTATTTAATAGTTGTATCACGTGTCTTCACTTAAGCCCTGAGGAAGTGCCGCGAGTTAGGGCACGAAACGCGTAGACTGCTTGCACTGTATTTGCCAACCGCTGCAATGTATGTTCAAATAAAGCTACTTCACAGAAAGAGAACAACGTAGCTTCCCGTGTGTCTCCGGTACATCGCCGACGCACTGGTCTGTCTATTTTCCTGGTTGAAATGCCTGGGAGCAGCGAACCCATCTGACCTCGTGGGCAGCTGCAGGAGGGGAAGCAAGGAAGGAAGGGGAGCTCAGCTATCTGTTTCCACATATATTCGTAGGTTTCAGCCTTTACCAGCGTTAAATAATTTGGGCCACCATATGACCTTCACATGTTGTGGAATACATAGACCAAATTGCTAATAAAACATTGGACTAGAGAAAGTTCCTTGGTCAATCTACAACTGTATAATTCCAGATGTACAGGGGGGATGTTTGGAAGTGACCTACAACTCTTCACTTCAGCTTTCAAAAATGTTTTATCTACTAGAGTGTACAGCTTTACACTGGCTTTTCCTGTTATAAATCTTTAATTGATATTACTTTCAATTATTTTAATATTAGGATTTATTTTATTTTTTTGTCCAAACAAAATTTCCTTGGAATATGAAGTCATTCTTATCCATGTAGTCATTCAAGCTTGAGGCTATCATGAAGAAAGAGCAGGAGAATGTGGGCAATGTGACATTAACAGGCAGTGAAACATACAGTACAACTGCTATAAATAACACTTTATTTCTTGGGAAAAATATAGGCTCTTTGTAGCTCACTGGACTGTGCAAAGCTTCAGTCCCTACATGGAAAATGTTGTCCTAATACAATTCTCTTTGTGGTTTTTGTTCTGAACATATGCGCATAGACATACCTAGTATGCCCTTTTATTGACAGATAGACACCATTCTGTTGTTTGGGATTTATCTATTTTGAACAGCAAACTATGAAATCCTTTGTTATGTCATAACATCTGGAAGAAGTCTATATCATCATGATGATCTTTGGCAACACTATAATGGAGTCTACTGATCCTATATAGAGAACAAATGCTTTGTAATACTGCACATTTATTGTCATCCTTTTTATTACTCGTCTTTCTATTTAGACCCTCGTATTCATACTCCAGTCACATATTCAAATGAATGCATGGTTGCTAGGGTAATTTGGACCCTAGCAACCAGATTGCTTTAATTGCAAACTGGAAAGGCACTGAATAAAAAACTAAATAACTAAAAAAGCACACATAATAATAATAATAATAATAAATTAAAACCAAGTGCAAATTGTCTCTTCTGCCAGCTGAAAAGTGCTAGTGGAGAATATGCCATACACAATCAGCCTCACAATGCAATGCCATATAATATGAAATACAGTGGCTCAGAAAAAGATTCATGGTTCCTTACACACCAGCTGCATGAAAACAAATTAGGATTGTTGCTTCCAAAAACATACAGTATTTTATTTGTAGATTCTGAATACTCTTTATACATCTATACAAAATGTTAACATTACTGGCCCTTTAGGTAAATGAGCAATTGTTATTTTATCCCACCACAGTATATAATAAGACATCTGCCTACTCACTCAGTCTAAATTAATGTATTGTGCATTTTTGGGCTAAAGAAAAGCAAGTGCTTTGTGCATGTCCCCTCTTTGTTTTCCCAGCAATCGTGTACAAAAAAAAGAGAAAGTACCAGTCAATTATTTCAGATTCTGTGGAGATAGCGAACTAACTATTCTTTTCTTTTCAAAAGCTTTCATTGGTCTCACAAATGGGAAACACACATTATAATCCATTTCATTATGTTCATTTGCCTAATTCTTCTATAGCCGGTGGCAGTGAACACGTCTCCATACAGCTGCCGAGAGTCTCTAATAGCCCCTTAATATACATCATAACATTATATCTCAGCTCTGAATTGAACTTGAACTTATTAAGGGTTATTTCCTGCTTAGTTTGCTCATTCCGCAGGCCAGGTAATACATTTCAGTGATACAGTGATGATTTTAAGTGATAAAAAAAGCAGAACCATCCTGTTTCCAGGTGGATACATGTCCAATGGGAGAACTTCAGTAGACCAGCTGCACAGTAGAGCAAGTGCTATATTAACTTTCAAAACCTGGCAATATGCTCAAAGACAGAATGTTAATTTTCAGTGTTTATGAATAGGCTACTTATGCCATGTATTTAATTAATTAAGAAAAGTTTCATATCCAGGGGTTAAGATGGCCATACACCATAAGATCTGCTCAACCTTTCCCCTGATATGCCCACCAAAGGTTGATCAGGCTGAAAAAAAAATCAAACCTTCCAAATCAATATATGGCTGATTTTTGGCTAGCTATTGGTCGGGGAGGCCATAGACTGGAAGAGAAGCTGCTGAATCAGCCTCAAGGACCAGAATCAGCAGCTTAAATCTGCCCGTGTAGGACCACTGTTAGTCTACAAATCACAGGTTCTTGCAAAGAGAAGTCAGGGCTACCAGTGCTACAAATGTTCTGGCACAAGCTGTATTTTAACATTTTTAAACCAGGGTTTCTCAGCTGGAGGCCCATGAGTCAAGTCTATTTATTTTAGTAAGGGCCAGACTGAAATAGTTGAATGGCATAATTATTTTGCTATACTCTTGTGATGTACACAGGCTCTTGGATAACATTCAAGACAATGTCCTAACTGGAATGAAAAGCAGAAATATTAATAAGTGCACCACTATGCTGCCCATTATTTTTGAGTGTTAGAACCTGTAGCATCCTTAGAATAATGTCACAATGTCTGCAATAAAAAAGATGAAGGCATCAGCCCATTTGAATTGGTGTACTTCTTCCCTTTACAAGGCTCGGACATCTTTGGACTTGGAGGAGAAAATTTGGCAGAGTCTTATTCTGGATGCGGGTGTCCATTTTTGGACACCGATGTCTGTCTTGTTCTGGGGCTCGTTTTTGGACGCCGACATCCGATTTTTTGATGCTGGCAATGGGTGCCGGCATCAAAAAATCGGATGTCGGCGTCCAAAAGCGAGCCCCAGATTCGCCCATCACTAGCTATCACTGTAAGTCAGTAATAACCAAATAGTTGCCCGGGCATCCAAGACCCAGAGCAGTCAATGATGGTCCCAATCTGAAACCTATTTATCTACAAATATCAGGGCAAATGTTTAAATATCAATGTACTAGTTGGAAATGGTATCTTAATTTCATTTCACTCAGGATGAGCCTCATTTTTATATTGAGACAGAAGCTAGCAAACAGTATGCAGCCTGGGATCAATTTGCGGTTTAGAAAGAAACTTCAAATTGCAAACTATTTTGTAAAAAGTTGTTTTAATAGTCTAACATCTATAATTTTGTAGCATGTATCCTGACAAACATCTACCCTTAACACGTGACAAGCCATTGTTTAAAAAGGATAATTATTTTGCAATGTAAGATTAAGGTTAACTACATAATGGCCAGGTCAAGAGAACATTTGTGGGAGGTTTTGTGAAAATAAATATGTTTTATTAGGTGGAACAGAGTATCTGACATGCCAAAAATGTGATATTCCAAAAGGAAAAAAACTATTATATAATATATGACTTGGCAGCAATCAATGAAATTGCAAAATACATTAGTGTAGATTTCTGTGTAAGTCTCCTTGGCCCATGATCAAACTTTAGGAATCAAGGCATAATGAATAGAGAAATTCTGAGTGCTGAAAAAGTTAATTCAATTGAGGCTAGCTTTATTTCAAGATGTTGGTTCAGAAATCACTGGCTTAGAACAGCAGAACAAAGAATGTGTGGACAGCACAATAAACAACCTCTCCATCTATAGATTCCAATATTCAGACAGGCAGTTTTGTGCACATAGCTTAGTTTTAAAGGTATAAGAAATAGCATTTTTTGAGTATGTCATTATGTTATGCTACATATGTGTAACGATCAGCACTAGTGATGGGCGAAACGGGCGCGTTTTGCTTCGCCGAAAAATTCGCGAATTTCCAGAGAAATTCTCAAATTTTTCGCCATTTGGCGAAACGAGTCGCGCGTCGTTTTTGACGCGCGTCGCGTCGATTCCGACACATCGCGTCGTTTCCTACGCGCATCGCGTCGTTTTCGGCGCGTCGCGTCAAAAACGCCGCGCGACTCGTTTTGACGCGGCGAATTTTTGGCGCCGAATTTTTTTGGTCGTTTCGCGAATTTATTCACCAGCGGCGAATCGCGGGAATTCGCCGCGAATTCGCCGCGAATTCGCCCCTGGCGAATAAATTCGCCCATCACTAATCAGCACCCTATTCCAGAACCAAAGCTAAGCACCCTGTTCTAGGCTCTGGCTTCTGCCTATAACAACCGCCTTTCACCTCGGGAGGAGCCCTGGGCTAATCAGATGCCACCAGGTCTTAATAAGAGAGGTGCAAAGCAAAAGGTTCTGGGCAAGCAAAAGGGTACAAACGTAAATACAAATTCTTTGGGTAGAAGGTCATGGTACAAGATCAGACTGGGTCATGGCAGGCAGAGAGTAAATGTAGACAGACAGGCAAGGGTCAAACCAGGAGGTCAGTCAGAAGGTTTAGCAGAATCGGATTCAGTAATCAGTCAAGGGGTCAGGATACAGAATGTAGAATCATCAAAAGCCAGGCAGGGGTCAAGGTAATCAGAATCAGGTTCAGAATAGGATAGCAACAGCTAAAAGCACCAGGAAACAAGTTCTATAACGGGCAATGAGATTAACACTGAAGTCCCTTTAAATAGATTAGAATTTGGTGTCATTGTGTGCTGATGTCATTACGCCAGTGCCAATGCGCCTATAAATACAGGAAATGCACTCTGCACACGCACTAAGGAAACCAGCACAGAAAGGGAAGATAGCGTGGCAGGCGTGGGGTGCCTCCCCATCTGCCCACTAGACTACCAGGGTGAGTTGTTGCAAGGTGACCAGGTGACCTGCATTCCAGGTCACACTCTGACCGAAATTTCCATATCGGAGGGTTTCCTTGGAATTGTAGTTGGTTTCTACAGGAGTTGGACAGGATGTGGACAGTGGGCAACTTGGTGGTCTGGTAGTTGAGGGGCAAGCATTGAAAACCTGTATAAATGGAGACATAGAGTTGCCTAGAGGGGGAAGCAGTCTGGGGAGCAGTTTGGCAGAAAGACCATGCATTTGCATGGGAAGACTCTTCTCATAAAAAAGGTAGAGCTGGCCAAACCGGTGTGAAGATCCAGCAGCAACCAGCTAATGAGAGATAGGCCTTGATGGTAACAATGTAGACATATAATAATTTGTATGTGTAAATATTGTTTTAGTGTAACTGTATTTGTTTGTTTTAGTGTAACAATCCATTGATTTATTATGCATTATAATCACTTTAAGACACACTTGTTAGTGTGGATTATTTGTCTGCTTGCTCAAAAGAACCATAAACCCTGGTAAGAGTGGGGAATATAATTTAATATTATTTTCATAAAATATTATATAATCTTACAAAGGGAAGCTATTAAGAAATGAATTGCAGCCATTTTGGTTAATATCTTGTTAACACTAGTTGATTATGTTTGATAGTTCATGTTCTTACTACAATGAAATCCACTGGTTCACCAATGTTGAGGCTGGTGGAATGGCAGGGTGTCTCAGTCTCAAGATCAGTTAGGGTAAGCTTTGGGGAGAATGATTATTTGCTTTCTGCATAAACCAGAAAGCCTAGCTTGAAGGTCAGTTATAGTGAGTTTTGAGGTGACAATTATTCCCTGTCCTAGATTTTCTTGGAGATACAGTATGTCTTAATGGGTGATCCCATATCTGTCCAGTCCTACTCTCAAACTGCATCTGATCCATTAAGAATTCTATTGCTTCATTATTCATTTTACCAAGGGACTAAGTTTTACCTGCAACTTACTTTTTGCTTTCAAAGTGAAACTCCCAAACTTGGTTGCCCTTTTATTAGACACTAGTGGGATCACCTGACTATAGCTGGGAAATTATTGAAACATCCATTGTCTGGATAATAGTGATGGGCGAATCTCCCGAGATTCGCTTCGCCGAAAAATTGGCGAAAAATTCGTGAAACGAGTCGCGGGACTCTTTTGACGTGCGTCGCGTCAACTTTGGTGCGTCGCGTCGTTTCCGACGCCTCGTGTCAAAAACGACGCGCGACTCGATTTTCTGGTGAATTTTCGCAAAGCGAAATTTCGCTGGTGATTCACGAATAAATTCGCCCATCACTACTGGATAACACTAGGTCCCACACCCATATCTGCTACTATATTATGCAGTTCAGATCAGCTTTCTACTAACAAATATAAACTAAGGAAGAACCTGACAAAAACATTGGAGGACTGATATAGCCTAATAAATTGGGAAAAGATACATATACGAAGGTAGGTTTCAGAAATGCATTTTATTACATCATTAGATATCTTACAAGTTATTTATATAAGGGTCGGTGATGCTATGTAAAAGACGCAGAATTCGGTCATGCTTGAACAGACACTATATGAAATATCTGAGCTTTTAGCTGGTCTGTACTTACTGTAGAATTCAAGAGATCGGTACATTCACAATTTAGCAGTATTTTCAGTGTATTCTTAAGTAATGTTTCTAAAACTTCCCCTAGAAGCAAAGATCTTTCTCTGCCGAATGACCGATCTTAGCGAAGTCCGACCAATCTGTCAAATGATCGTGCGGTTAGTGGGATTCGAACGATCGTACATATCACAATTTTTCGTCCGACATTGGTCTGAAGATTGTTCGGCCAGGTTAGAAAATCTTTATCGGTCCCCATGCAATCTACCTATGTTTGCAGGGCCAAGTAGGCTGCGATCCTTCAGTTTTGCTGGCAATATCTCCTGAAATGGTCTTTTTAGTATATGGACACATTGTACATTTAAATGATTGCTTCTAGACCAGGGATCAGGAACCTTGGCTCTCCAGCTGTTAAGGAACTACAAGTCCCAGAATGCAATGAAGGAGTCTGTCATGATTCATAAAGGCAAATGCATTGTGGGACTTGTAGTTCCTTAACAGCTGGAGAGCCAAGGTTCCTGATCCCTGTTCTAGACAATCGCGGTCTCACGATAACCATTGGATCTTTTCAAAAATCTGTACGTCAATGGCCAGCTTAAGGAATAGATATATAAACAAATGCTGACTAGCCAGCATGAGGGTATTAAACCAGGGTAGTGTCAAGGAAGCGAGTCATGCCTTATAATACCCCCACTAACCCCCCCAAAATATTGCCAAGACCAAAACTTAATAACAACAATAAACTAGTGATGGGCGAATTTATTCGCTTGGCGCAAATTTGTGGCAAATTCTCGTGATTTGCCACCGGAGAATAAATTCGCTAAACACCTGGAAAAAGTCACCTGCAATGTGCGCCTGTGTCCAAAACAGAGTCACGCATCCAAAAAACGGATGCCCACATCCAAAATGAGATGCTGGTGCTGTTTCGTGAATTTTTCGCTGTTTCACAAATTTCTCAGGAAATTCGCCCAGATTCACCCATCACTACAAAGAACTGTAACAGTTTTGTAAGAAATAAACAGAAGAAACTAATAAAGGAATTTCAGAAGAAAGAAAGGTAGGCCTCACAAGGACCAACTGTAATAATCAGGGGATTTCTAACCCCTTCCCATTTGGCAAGCATTTCCCCCAACCAACAGCTGTGACAACAAGATAAAACCAATCCTCACCTGCTACCGCTAAACAACAGAGAAGGAAGCAGTCCATCCTGTAACTATTTATATTCCCTGATGTCTGTCCTCCCTGCCCTCCTTACCTCATCAAAGCTCCCTTACCCCAATGTTTTAGTATTCAATAATAGCTCTTGGCTATAATAACGGCAAGTTAATCATAAGTTTGAATTGTATTATTTTTGATAATGAGAATATTTTCATCTATTTCAAGTGTGGTCAGCAATACAAGATTTAGGATCCATTATCCAGAAACTCTGAATTAAAAGATCTGAATTATGGGAAGTCCATCTCGCATAGACTCCAATTTTATCAACAAATTTTTTTTTTTTGTGATTTAGTTTTTCTCTGTAATAATAAAACAGTACATTGTATTTGATCCAAACTAAGATATAATTAATTAATCATTATTGGAGGCAAAACCCGCCTATTGGGTTTATTTACTGTTTTCTAGTAGACTTAGGGTAGGGGCAGACAGGGAGAAGGTAATTCGGGGAGATTGTCGCCTGCTAAAAATGCCTGGCGACAAAATCTCCCCGAATCTCCCTGTCTGTCACTACCCTTAAGGTATGAAGATTCAAATTATGGAAAGATTCTTTATCCGGATAACCCTACGTTCCGAGCATTCTGGATAATAGCTCCCAACAATACAGTTGGGCTTAATTAAGGTTTCAGAGTTTATTTAATAGACTTAAGGTATGTAAATCCAAATCACCGAAACACCCCTTATCTGTAAAACCCCATGTCCTAAGCATTCTAGAAAATAGCCAGTACCTGTACTGAAAAAAGTTCAGCTTTCAGCTTTATTCACTTCAAGGGACTTCACCCATGCCATTTAAATTCCATTAAAATCCTTGGATGAATTCTAATATACCTCTTGTCTGTACCTATTTGAAACTCATTTGTGAAGTAAGAGTCTCCATTTGCAAATGAATTCATTGCCTTCATCCCTTTGTCTTTTTGGTTCTCATATAATAGCTCTTGTATTCAGCCGAGACAACTCCATAAAACTTTTACAAAATGCCGTTATGAAGTACCATCCCAGAAGTGCTGTATATCAGCGGCAGAGACTGCGACTTACATATTGCTGGCAGATATTACAATAAGTCTTCATTATGAGAAAAGTAGGGAATACGAAATATGTGCTTTTATGATGTCAACACACAGGAAAAGTGATTTATTTGAGTAAAATTCTGTTTATATTTAGATGAATGGGACATAAGACAGACACCAGCGTACACACATAAAATTCAATATCTGTGTTTTATTTGGCTCCATTAAATAGCTCCATTACAAGGGCAGGTGCTGAATTGTGACATTGTTCACCTGGATTACATTAAATATTTTTAATTGCTGCTAAAGTTTTGCCAAACAGCTGATCATTCCAGATCTGGGATCTCCAAATAGGGGTTCAATACAGACTAGCCTTTTGTTCTTCACCTTTCCTGATGAGTTTTTAAGGAACATAGTAAATTATTAGTATGTCCTAGACTTTACAAACGGTATTTAGCACAGTTTCTTCTGCTAGGTTTCAGAGCTTTTCAAAATGCATTTACAAGCACTAGGTTGCCTACTTGAACTGGCTTTAAGCTTTATATTTTGCATCCATAATAAATCATTTAATTGTCCTGAGACCTGACTATTGGTACCTCAATAAAATAATAATAGCAATGATGTAGCAATACAGAACTGGGAGACAAAGGTAAAAATGTGGTATATGGAAAATTGTATTGCTGTTTCATCCAAAATTGAAAATCCAGCTTTATCAGCTATAAATGGCAGACATGCTATAAAAATCAAAGCTATCTCATATTGGTGCCATATATTTCTATGAAAACAATAACAGTGCAGATTGTGTACCTACCATCTGTACAACGTAGGGCTTGTCTTGATCAGTTCACCTTATATACCTCTTGTATTATTTTTGTCTGCTCTCTCTTTCTCTTTCCAACCTTATTATGTTCATGTGTATTTCATCTTGTCATTAGGAACCTTTAGAAGCCTTTCCCTGACCATTGCTCCTTGCTTGGTCATTAAGCTTACAGCTGCAGTTCAAGTGCCTGCTGTTTGTTTTCCTGACTCCCCATCTGTCCCTTTCTGGTTCCTAGTTCCTGTGTTTCTTCCTTTTTTTGACCCATGTCTTGTTCACGCATTCCTGTCCCCTCCTTGTCCTGTTTCTGTGGATTTCCTGGTTTTCACCTTTTGTCTGTTCTTGGACTCCATTGCCCACTGCTGGACCTGACCTTTTAGCCTCATTACTGGGCTCCATTTACCTGCTACAACCTGACCTTTTGTCCTGATTTCTCCATTTCTGCCAGCCGTGTGCTATTATCCCTGGCCTGTATATTTGTAATTAGTTAGCACTCCTAAATGGCTTCCAGACTCAGTTCTGCCATTTATTGCTATACCCCGAATTACCCAATAAACAGATTATCCCACCTGATACTTCTCTGCAGTATCAGATCATAACAGGAAAGAGAGCAATGGTCAAGGGGCAGTCATTCAGTACAGGAGGTTGGAGGTCAATAATTTAAGAGGAGAAGTGAGTCTAACTTTTTCCTTAACCACTGCTAGTCACCCAGAAGGATTATCAAACCAATTGCTGGCATCTAGACTTTACCCCGTACAGGGCAGTGGTGGAATAACCTATAATTGGTTGTGTTATTTTAGAGGGTTTAGTAAATTTTATATAATTTAGAGATCAGAAGCAGGAGGAGCTTCATGGCTGCTATTTATTTTGTTGATTTTTAACAGTGGTTGCCATATAGAGTTGAGGCTTGCATGCAATAGATCATTTTCCTAAAAATAATGTTGGAAATTTCAAGAGCCTGGTTGATCTGGAGACTCAAATTTACACAATGAAAGCTTAACAGAATAACTTTTGTGTTGGTGTCTCAGATTCACTTTGTTGGTTTGTCAGAACAAAAGATCGGAAGTGAGCTGGAAACAGAACTATGGTTCATTTGTTCCTCTCTATGCACTTCATCAGCCAAACCCATCTTAGATCCAAAACTGTGCTAAAGTTCTCTTTGTCCAACAGGAAGAAGGGGGAATTGAGCATAACCATGGTAGCTCATTAGGTGAGTTTTTCCTTTTCTTCTCATCTCTCTTCTGCCAGTAGTAGTTGTAAATATTGATGGGTGAATTTATTCGCCTAGCTCGAATTCGCAGCGAATTCCCGCGATTCGCCGCCGGCAAATTTTTTGTGAAAACATTCAAAATTCATGAATTTATAGTGAAAATGTTTCAAATTAATGAATTTAAATTGAAATTGCTTGAAATTCATGAATTTATAGTGAAGTTGTTAGAATTTCATGAATTTTTCGTGAAAACGGTAAAATTTCACAAATTTTACCTGAACTTTCCGATTTCACTATTTTCGCGAAGCTAGAAGCCGTAGAATTGCCCATCACTAATTGTAAACACTTTACCCATGAAGGAAGCCTAGTGGTTTTACAGGCATTGGCTGCAAAGTATTTATGCTGAATCAACCATTAGATATATTATTATGTCATCTTTAAACACAAGGGACTACTTTCACAATAATAGAACCCTGAGACGTTGGGGAAAACCCAAATCTTGCTTTCACAAAATTATTGGAAACATTATTTTTATTATTGGAAGCTCCAATATTCCTACCGAAGCACATATAGAGAAAACTGGGGTAATTCCATTGCCTATAACTATGGCAAAAGGACTGGACATTTGCCTTGTAGCTGTATTCTTTTTGTCAAGGTATTGCCTTAAAAACAAATTGTAAATAGGAAAACAAGTTACATTTTCAGTGTTGAAAATAATGATATACAGTTTGAGTGTTAGCTACATTTGTTTATATATTATACTACATTAAATGCTTTCATGTACAAATTACTTTATATTGAAGATGTTTCTCTGGTGAAATATCCTCCACTGTATTTGTAGTCTATTATGTGTTTCATCCTTAATCTTCTTTGCTGCACATCGTTTGCACTTAAACAGGGGAATACACATTCGGCTACACAAGCTGTTAGGAAGCAGCAAGGGACCAGTAACATATAGCCACTTCAGATTTGTGCATTTGTTATATAAGCGTTAGAAAATGTTTTTCTCGGTGTGGACTTAATATGTTAGATGTTAGATCATAAAGGGACTAGAATGATTGAAAACAGCATAATGACCACTTTAAAGATAACTCTGAAAACACAGGAAATTTTCTTTATTAGTGATTCAGTTTGCAAGATTAATATTCTACAGGAACCAAAACTCAGTCACATATTTCCATGTTCTCTACACACATTTAAATTTTTTACCCACAGTGTAATTATAGGTACCACCAGCAGCATAGCTAGTGTGTCCACCAGGCTCTCCAGAGGTCCAGAGATGATCCCTACTTCCTCCTCCCCACCTCCCATCCACCCACTCTTTGCCTCCTGCTGGCCCACTCCATAACCCCTACTGGCGTTTCCCACTCACTGGGGGTCATTTATAAACTTCGCGCAGGGCAGATTGGTTCGCACAGGGAATATATTTGCCCTGTGCCTGGTTATATTTATAAAGCTGAATAAGAGTGCGCAAATAGATTTGCGAATTTGTTTTTCACATTGCGAATATCTATAGGAGCTTTTTAAATATGGCAAAGATCACAAATTGCGAACACTCTTTGCAAATATTTGCAAAACTGTTTCGCAAATTGCGATTTTAAGTTACTGTTAATCCTATTTTCGCGCAAAACAACCTCGCAAAGTGCCTGCACTCATGCAAAGACCCATCTTGTTTGCGAGTTGTTTGCGAAAATTCATTCACAATGCGAATTCGTAAAAACCGGAAAGACGGGCACAGTAGTGCAATATTGTAGTGTTCAGGAAAAAGCATGGGCAAAACTACCATTTGCAAACAATTATGTGCTGCGTGAACTTAATAAATGACCCCCACTATGTCCTCCTACCCCTCTCCAAAGTAGGAAAGTGGCTGGGGGAGGGGGATTTTTTATTAATAGTGGTGCCAGTGGGGCAAATATGAAGGAAGTAGACCCCATGGTCTGGACCCCTCTGTTCCCTGGCCTCCTTAGGCAGGCCTGGACTAGCAATCTGTGGGTTCTGGCTAATGCCAGAGGGGCTGCTATAATGTGCAATAGAAATTCATATTTAGTGGGCTGGTGGGGGCTGTTTGGGCCTCTGTGTGGGCTGATTGAGCCTCTGTGTACCTGAAATGCCAGGGTCTATTTTGACTCTCTGTCCAGGCCTGCCCTAAGGGGTCTTATTCCTCTGTAGTTACACCAGTGGACACAACTAAGTATCCTCTGCTTCAGTCATTGTGGAATGCAGTCATATGTATGCAATATGGGCAGTATGCCGCTGCCTGCCTGGGTCTGGGGGTGAGGAGAGCCCCCCTGTACACCCCAAAAACCCAGCGAAACAATGTGAGCTTGTAATATTCTCCAGGCATCAAATGATGACAGCAGTATGTTTGTTAAAGGAGAGCAAAAACCTAAAGAATTGAAAAGAAAAGAATTGGCTAGAAATGTTTTTATTTACTCAACTTACACTACCAGTCCAGAGTTTCAGCTGCACTATAATGGCCCAGGCCTTCAGAAATCACCCACTGCGTCTTCTGATCCTGTTATTAGTGTCAGTGGCACTTCACATACTCAGTATGCTCTGGGTTTATTTTTGTAAGCTAAACATAAAGTTTGTTGGAAATAAAACATTGGCATAAAGTGGTTAGATCTGACATAAAGTGGATGGCACAGAGGTGCCATGTAAGGGAATTCTATATTTTATTAATTTTAAGCCTCATACTATGAATTTTACACTGGATAGATTATGCCCAGATCATTTGCAATGAATCAGATGAAAAGTTTGGGAGCTACTGGGGCATCTTTGGAGGCACTAATAAGGGGCTGTGGTTGCATTGTTTGCTGCAAAAGCCCTAAACATAAGATGTAGCATTTAAACTTATTTTTATAGCTTTAGTTTTCCTTTAATACAATGAAGTAAACACTTTTTATAATCAGCTTAGTTGTTTAGAATAACCAACATCTTCAGTCTATGCACAAGGTCAATGATAAAAACAATTATGCAAAAGTACTCAAAGACAGGTAATTAAATTGGATTTGACATTACAGAATTGATGTGAGAAAGTTGTAATAACAGAACTTTTGCAGCTTATTTGAGGAATACAAAAAAAACTTTTTTTTTTCTTCCCTTTTTTTGAAATGAATGGTCTTATTTTCTATAATTTAGCTTAGTCATTTCCCTCTGAACTTGAGATCTATCTTTATCATCCTTGATTCTGCTTTCTTAAGTAGAAGTTCCAATTGCGATTAAGTTGGGATTCGGCGACTTGATTCCTCTTTGGCTGTGGTTTCCATGGCAGCAAGTTGTAGAAAAGGAAGAAGCTCTTGCAATCCCTATAGGAACCGAGTGTGTATGCCTGGAATATTTATTCCTGTTTGGTCGTTAGCAGCGGGACTGTGGGATTATAAATAAGGTTTTACACTTCACAAATCCCGTAACAAGATTCTAATTTGAACTCATGTTATGTTGAGAGGTCCGTCACCTTTATGATACAGTTTCTACAAGGGCACACATTTTTATAATGTCATGTCGGTAGGCAAACAGAAAGGGAAAACAGAACTTTAAATGAAATATTCAATAGCCTGTTAATGGGAGTTCATGCTGAGGCTGCTTCTTTGTAGGCTCCATGAAGTTTTTATTTCAAAACTTCAGTCCTAGTGTCACGTATAGTGATGGGCGAAACGGGCGCGTTTCGCTTCGGCGAAAAATTTGCGAATTTCCAGAGAAATTCGCGAATTGCCGAAAAATTCGCGAATTGCCGAAAAATTCGCGAAACGAGTTGGGTCGTTTTCGGCGCGCGTCGCGACTCGTTTTTGGCGGCGAAATTTTGCCCGCAAATTTTTTCTGCCGTTTCGCGAATTTATTCGCCAGCGGCGAATCGCGGGAATTCGCCGCAAATTTGCCCCTGCCGAATAAATTCGCCCATCACTAGTCACGTACGGCACCCTAAATCCAGGACCGATGCTCCCTGGTCTTGGCTCTTGCTTCTGCCTCTAAAATCCGCCTTTCACCTTGGGAGGAGCCCTCAGCTAATTTGATGCCGCAAGGTCTTAAAAAGAGAGGAACCAGGCAAGGGTTCTGAATGAGCAAAGGTACACAATAGTTTTACTAAGGATATTGGACGGAAGGCAACACACTCAAAAGAATCAGATCCCACATAGACTTTAATGCATTTGGACAAAATTGAGACTCGTGTCAAAATTGTCATTTCACAAAGTTTCTGGAGTTTCAAAAATTTTACGGCGAAGTGAAATGGTACAGATTTGACCATCACCAGTCTACACAAACCTTTCTGCATTTCTTCCACTACCCCATATAATCAAAAAATAACTGTATATTCCACAATTTCATATTCTTTATTAGAAAGTTTATTATACTGCAAATTTTAATTGATAGCACATTTTCAAAAATCAGATTGAAGATGCTGGAACTATTTGGCACCAAAAAAAAACCTATCACATAGATTGTAACCTGGTACAAAGTAGAGAATGTTTTCCTACTAGCAGGTAGCTCTTAAAAACGTGCTAAGGGAAAATAATTTGAATTCTACAATTTTTTTTCCATTAACAGCTTTTACTACATTTTCCCAAGATAGATGCCACTTTTCAATGCCATTCAATAAGCAGGAATGCAATAAGATATATTCCAGATATTATTTAGTGATATAGCAGCTAATATATTTAAACATGGACTGCATGGTTTTCTATTAAATGTATGTGTGTATGTTTAACTTTATTTGTAAAGTGCTGTTATGGAGCCGCTGCGCTGTACATACAGAAAAGTACAATATATATATATAAAAGTATACATGGGGGAGACAAATCACATAATAAATATATACAGAATCATAAGACAAAGAGCTTAAGTGCTATGTGGTAAGAGAGATAGTGGGAAGGAAGTCCCTGCCCCGTAGAGCTTACAGTCTAAGTGGATCGGACAAATTGGAGATGAAAAAGTGGACATGGTAAGTCATAGTCAGTAGGCACAGGACTAGGCTAATGTTCTATTGCTCCAAATGGTAGGCTCTTTGTTTTTTTGGGATTGGGAGAGGATTCCTTACTGAAGAATTCAGGGATGAAATTCCAGAGGTGAGGAGCAGCAAGATCGAAGGGTTTGAGACGAGAGGTGGCAGTGGATGTGGAAGGTGTGAGGAGAAGGTGGCTTTGAGAAAAGCGGAGAAGACTACCAGGAACGTATAGCGAGACAAGAGAAGAATTGTAGTGAGGAGCAGAGGAGTGAAGGGCTTTGAATGTTAGTAGAAGGATTTGATATGCTATCCTTTTGAAATAGGAGCAATCTTTTCCCAGAGCAATCTTTTCTCTCTGGCCACACTGACCATGAAGCTTAGCCCTAAAGATCTTGTGCCGTAAATGAAATCTGCAATTGTATGTAGAGCCCGGCTAAAATGGATTCTTGCCATTGTCTCCAGCTGGCCATTTGCAAAAGAACAGAAACAATACAGTCTCCATATGAATGGTTATTTTTAACAGGAGTCATTTCCATAAAATTAAATAACAGTTGCAACTCATTTAGGGACATATTTGCAAAACCATTTCAGTCCAGTAACCCATAGCAACCAATCAGCAATTATCTTTGATCGGTCTAGTGCAGTTAGAATAATAAAAACAAAGCATGATTGATTGCTAGGGGTGACCGCATTAGTGCAAATTCCATTATCTGGCCACTAGCATTTAATAAAAGTAACATAGCTCAGCGGTGGATGGTGCCCTTATATAATTATAAAAAGGAATCATCCCTACCCGCCGCTTAACTGCATCGACTACATTGATAAACAAACCCAAACCAGGTCACTTTATCTTCATAACGGATATCCTCCTTTGTCTTTATTAAATTAATTACCCTTCTCTAGACTCTCTATCTGTAATGTAATTTTTTTTTAGTAATGAAGACCAACAAGGAACAAGGGGGACATGGGTCAGAAGTTTCCAAGATGCAAAGGGGTCAAGTAAAAGTTACTTAAAGGAGAATTCAACCCTACATTTTAAAAAAAACCCTACCCCCCCATCCTCACCAAGACCCCCATCCCTCAGAAGTTTCCAAAATGCAAAGGGTTCAAGTAAAAGTTACTTAAAGGAGAATTCAACCCTACATTTAAAAAAAAAAACCCACCCTCCCATCCTCACCAAGACCCCCATCCCTCATTCTGCATCCTCAGTGTTACCCCAGGCAAATGCCCATAATGTTTTACTTGCCCCTCAGTGCAGATTCAGGCATCGGACTTCACAGGTGTCATCTTCAGCTGCTCCGGTAATTTTCGGAATTAGACCGACACTTCGGCAATGTTCACGAGTTTCGGCACATGCGCAGTTATTCCGAAGATGGTGCCCGTGAAGTCTGATGCCTGAATCTGAAGTAAAATGTTAGGGGCATTTGCCCAGGGTAACACTAAGGCTGGGGGGAGAAGGGAGCGGAGGTTGTGGTGGGGATGTGGGAAGGGTTTTTTTTAAATTTAGGGTTGAATTCTCCTTTAAGTATATAGGTTATTAGTGCAAGTTTAAATGGATGGGGAAATGTTCCATTTATCTTTGCCTGGATCAATATTTAGAGACCCATTATATTTATACCCATAACATTTGCTCTGACTAGTGAGACCTAAATCACTTTCTCCTGTAATTCAGTCTATTAGAGAATGTTGGCAAAACACTCTACATTTTTTCCTATTCAATGTTTAAGCCATGTGTGCGGCGATTAAATGGAGACATTTCACCGGATCGACACACTTAATGCACCTGTGGCAGGTTAATAAGGAAAAAAAAAAGAGAGATTGAAATAAACGTAACTAAGTGTTTCTATTTATTGCAATAACACATTGCAAATGGAGCATTTGAAAAAAGAAATCACAATCATTTATAGCTCTCAAACCTCCGGGGGAACCAGCAAACTGTCTGACGCATTGCCTGCCATTGCACCCAAGGGATGCCTGTTGCTAATATATACCATTGTGATCACAAGTTGCCAGTCGGCAGTACCAGGAGAATAGCTAATACATGGGGAAACAGAAAAAGATATAAAATATAGTGGCAGGGTACGAGGACAGAATGATGGCAAACAGCTCAACATAAGTAATAGAGCTCAATGTGGGGGGGGGGGGGACTAGAAAGAAGCAATAAATGACCATACAATAGACAATGACCAATAGCAATATGGATAAAAAGTATTTCTTTGACTTGGCATACCATTTATATCCTGTATATGAACAAATGACTAGTTTGAAGCCCAAACCCTATATTGCACAGTGTTTACTATCAGCTCTGATGTGTTCATCCATCTTTTATCTGTTGTTTAAACAGAGCCCCACCCTGTCTGTTGGTTTCAGTGGAACCTTTAGGGCAGAGGCACACATAGCAAATTGTCCTCTTTCCACGTCATGCTTTCATGTGCTCACCCCTGCATATCTATTGCTAGGCACAGCTTGTGGAGTAGATATTGTCCTGTCAATGGAAATACGGGGGTGAGCACTGTGGTGTTTATACAAATGGCCTGCAAGTGGCACTGTGCATACACAGGACTTTCTGTAGAGCTTGAAAGTGAAAGTAAGACTTACTGCTGTTATGTAATGGCTGCATGAACCTACTAATAAAGCACTGTTATACTCTCCTCATCCTCGGCTACCAAACACAACAAGCAAATTAAAGCAGAACCCCTCATGTATGCTGTTGTTATGCCACCTGCTACTGTTCCTACTCTAGCTCTATTCCTAAACCCTACCTGTTCTTGTTCTCTCCCTGTTCTTAGTTCTGCCCTTTTTCTTTCCTGATCCAATCCTTATCTCTTCACCTACACTCTCCTTTCTCTTGTTCTCCATCCACTCAGTTCTAGTTCTGTTCATCTCCTGCTCCATCCCCTTCCTGCCTAATATGTATTTTTCACCCACATCACCCAGTTCTTGATCCTTTTCTTGCATCCCTTTGTGTCTGTGTGCATAGTGGCAGCTCCTCACCTGAAGGATTCACTCCCTCCAGCCAACCTTATATTAACACCCATGGCTTTTGCATGAGATGTTTGACAGAAAGGAGTCCACATACTGTACAGTACCTTTGGTGATATAGCGTATACAGCTGAACTCCAGTCAGATGTTAGTTAGCCTATAGGTTTGGCCCCTTGTAAGGGCCAATAATGTTTCAACTTAGTTTAGAGTGGAGTGCC
This sequence comes from Xenopus borealis, assembly GCA_024363595.1. NCBI lineage: Eukaryota > Metazoa > Chordata > Amphibia > Anura > Pipidae > Xenopus > Xenopus borealis. The sequence goes on from CM044442.1 coordinate 14,967,729, forward strand.
CATGCATCACAACCCAAAGATTAAAACTGGATTCCTTCCAAAATAACATTTTAACAAGCTGAATTTCCATTGAAGACCTTGTGAATATAATTTATCTTAAAACTGTAAAATATCAATAAGTAAACAGTAAAATATTATTATGTTGTAATAATATAGATGTAGTTTTACTCTAATGGCCCTTTCACATATCGTAAAAACAAGGCTGAGCATTAAGCAGATTTATAAGAATATTATGTTTTGCACAAAAACAAGGTGTCATTTGAATAAAGCCCCTGACTTGTTGCCTGCATTTTTTTTTTAAATACTGCCTCACTGAGTACACTGGAAACAATGGCGTTGACAAACTGCATGCTGTATTTCACATCTGAAAAACCTGTTGAGTCTCTCCCTTTGTTTAAAGTTAGTGAGATAAAAAGCTTGTCCCTTTGCTTTCAGAAACCGTTGTTCGATACAGATTACTTTGTGGAAATACATTTTTATGTTTGGAAAAAAATGGACTCTTTTTATAATTCCTATTTATCTTCTATATACTATATTGGGTTTTAAACATGCAATAAAGAATAAAAGCACCAATTATTGTGAGCAGAACACTTTGTTTATGTGAATATTTACCTTTATAGTGTTGCTGGGAGCTCTTTTTTTAGTTAACCACTATCTCTGTAATGCTCCGTAGAACATGTCAGTTCTATATAAATATAGGATGATAAATAAGTCCTAGGGGTTTATAGCTTGTAGAAAACATTGCACCTGCTAACACAGGTAACCCCTCACCTCCACTATACAGAACATCAATAATGAGTGTGGCTGACAACACTTTCATCTGCCCACCAATTTTGTGGTCCACAATGTGTTACACAAAGTGTTAAGCAGATCAAGGTTGAAATCAGTCAGGGCATAAACATGGAAACATGGAGCACTCACTGGGTAAAACAGATCCACCAGTAGACACGACCACAGTTAGCACAATCTTTCACTAAGTACCAGGTGACATGCCTGATACTGTATGTAAAAAAAAACAAACTTTTATTTGCATGTAAATGTGTGGAGCAGAACAGAACCATATTTGGCACATTTTGTGGCATCTTGTTACTTCCTTGAATCTGAGGAAGTGGCAAGATGTCAAAAAACACATCAAGCATATGGTGGCATGACATATACAGCATGTCTCCTGGTACTCTGTGAAAGATATTGTGCTAAAAGAACATCAGGGCGAATCAGCATAGTCAGAACCAATCAGATCCTACTCCAACCAAGGATCAGTCAGTAGAATAATTATACCACACCCAGGAACTATATTCAGTCATTAAACCTGTGTCTTTGGCTTCCTTTTTTGCTTCACAAGGCACCCCAATGTCACAACACTGCCATGAGTGATGTCATCTTGGCAACAAAGCAGAGTGCTCTGCAATATAGATTTCCTGACAGTTTGGTCCCATCTGACCTCTCCACTGCCTGAGACAGTTTGCTGATACTGACCCCCACCCATGTGCATTCACCTTTTTTCTCCATAGGGGGTTGAGGAAGCAACATCCAAGGGATTTGTGAGCAATGTGTTGCTTATGAACCACTGGTTGAGGATCAGCACTCTAGAGGGATGTTTGATTCCCTATAGATGTTGAGTATCTTTTGAAGCACACTTGTGAAGATTGCTCATAACTAGTTGCCAACATCGGTTGAGGGGTCCACGAGGTTAGTGCAGAGAGTGCAATTCTGCTTTCTGCACTAGAAGAGCTAAATTTTCCTTTTGAAAACCAGAAATTCTGCTCTTGTAAATGTACTTGTAAATGTAAAATGGGTGCTGCTGCCTGAGGCAAACTTTTCAACTTGCCTCATTGGCGCAGCACCCCAGGGTTCCATGCCATTGATGGGATGACAAAGCTCAAAGCAATCTTGCTGGGAAAGTACCTCATCTATGCTCCTATACGGTTCTCATCCAATAACATTTTTTAACCTACCTAAAAGATCTCTGCTTGATATGTTAATGGATATTTGATGGTTGCCATTTTGACCAAAATGCTGGCAACTAGTTATGAGCAATCTTCACAAGTGTGCTTCAAAAGATACTCAACATCTATAGGGAATCAAACATCCCTCTAGAGTGCTGATCCCCAACCAGTGGTTCATAAGCAACACATCCCTTGGATGTTGCTTCCAATGGCCTTAAAATAGGTGTTTTGTTTTGAGTTCCTGCTTTAGAGGCATGTTTTGGTTGCATAACAACCAGGTGTAATACCAAACAGAGTCTCCTGTTGGCTGGCAGTCCAAATAAGGAGCACCAATGATCAATCACTGCACTTTTTTTGCACCACCCAGGAACATCTAACACAAAGCAACTCAAAACAACTGGACTTCCTGAGAAATTTTAACGAAGACTTTTCACTGCTCATCCGAGCAGCTTCTTCAGTTCAACTGACTGGTGGGGGAGTTCTCAGAATATAGACTCTTCCAACAATCCAATCACAATGGCACATCTGTGACATCTGTGTAGGTGTAGAAAGGTGTAGAAAGACAGCCGAGTCTTGCCCTCCTATGCTGATCCATTCGCTTAGTGAGCAGTTGTTTTGTCTCTCCAATGTATAGATCAGTGCACTCATTGTCATTGCTACACTGGATTGTGTATACCACATTACTTTGTTTTCCCTTAGGAGTTGGATCCTTTAGTTGTACCAATTTTTGTCTCAGTGTGTTGCTAGGTTTGAAAAACACAGGGAAGTGATGTTTGTTGAAAATCCTCAGTTTCCCAGACACTCCAGCTACATATGGAATATGTTTCACCTACCAATTGTCTCCGGTTGGTTATTTCTTTTGATGTTCCTGTTGGGCTTGATTGCAGCTGTTTTGACAAAGGCCCAGTCTGGGTAGCCACAGGCTTTCAAAGCTCCTCTGAGATGTTTATGCTCCTTGTCCTTGGAATCTGTATAAGTTGCCACATATTCCTCCCTGTGGTGCAGAGTTCTAATGACACCCAGTTTGTGTTCCAGCGGATGGTGGGAATCGAACAGATATTGATCCTTATGAGTGGGTTTCCTGTATACCTCCGTTTTCAGTTACCCCCCTCTTGGACGCATAACAAATAGTCCAAAAAAAAGCAAGTTTGTTCCCTTGGACATCATACCTTGTGAACTTGATGTTATCATCCACTTAGTCAATGTGTTCTTTAAAGGCCACCACTTAATTGGATCTGATTTTAACCCAAGTGTCATCCACATATCTGAAATAGTGACTCGGTGTAGTTCCCTGGAAAGTAAGTAAAGCCCTCCTTTCCACTTCCTCCATGTACAAGTTAGCTGCAATGGGAGAGAATGGAAAACCCATTGCACAGCCATGTTTCTGTCTATAGCAAAGGTCAGTGTACTTGGGGTATGTGGTGTTAAGGCACAAATCTTACAACAAACATAGGATTGAGCTCCATTCAGCTGTTAAGGGTGGTATCTTGCTGCAGTAGATCTGCTCACTAAGTAAATGGATCAGCATAGGAGGGTGAACTCTGCAGGACAAGGATAAAGAAGACCACTGGTTTGAAAAAAGCTTAAAGAGGCGTTCATGTAAAGGTGGAAAAACCATCCCTGAACAGAGGCGGGGGCCTTCAACACCACCTGTCTGCTACATACAATGCTGTTTTAACATCTGTACCCTGACAGTTTCAAAATGCTTCATACTTTGAGTTACTTTTGAGTTACTCTGTGTTAGATACACCATGACCTGGATGAATGAGAATCTTCATAGTCATACCACCCAGGAACATTATTCGTACTTGTTTTGCTCCCCAAATCTTTTTATATCTGAATGTTGTTTATGGGTAAAAAGGGTTGGGGTCATAGGTTGGGGAGTATGTATAAGCAGACAGACCAACAAGGACCCATTAAATGTTACTTATTAATTCATAATTAATAGAAGGTACACTGTATTCATTAAGATGCATGAAACAGCAGTACTAATGATGGCTTCTTTTATTGTTCATTTTACAAAGGTAGTTCATTCATGTAGTGCTGGTTTGCACTTGACAATATTCCAGGCAAATGTATTCTTTTGAAGACTCTTTTAAATATATAGTGTTGCAATACATTTCACAATGACCAAAGTCCAACTTGGCCAGAAAAGTGCTGAAAAGCATCTTGATGTCAAAATGCTTTATTTGCTTTTTTTTAGAAAGAAAATTTAGAAAGAAATCCTTCGCATGACCAAATCCTTGAAAAGGAACACAGTGTTCTCAAATGATATTTAGAGCCTGGATGAGGAATTATGCCATTATTGTAATAGTCAAACACTTGAACAATCAATATAAATTTAAAGTGTATTTTGGAACACTCAGTTAGAGGTCCTCTGCACAGGGAGGAAATATTGACCAATGCTGATCTTAATTAAAGAAAAAATCTTTGGTTGTATAAAAAGGACCTTTGATCAGTGATTTCTCTGCCATATAGATGCAGCAATCAAATAACATTGTAACTCTCTTGTATGGCCCCAACTTAGTTGATAATTGTGCCCGAGACACAATGGAAGATATTAAAAATAGTACTATATTTTTTGTTTGGCCAAGGGAAACAGATAAGGCAAAATATATGCCCATTTACTGATTCTCTGAACAAATGAATACATGTACTCTACCACCTTTCCATCAACTCAAACTGGAGCATTCACTTACAGTTGTGTGGTGGCATGAATATCATGTACCGAGTATGGACATCACTCCTATAAATTAAAGCAGGAGACAAAGCCTTTATTTAACAATTCATTTTCACAGACCAACAATCTGATCACAGTCTTTGTACATGTCTTTCTCTTTGAATATCTAGTAGGGGGTTACTACTTGGGATTTTGACTCGTATTCAAGTGCCAATGGAGTGGAGACTGCTAATGTCATGAACACAAATTACATGCCTCCTCAAAAGGGCAATACATCCAAAAGGGGGGAAGTACTAACATAATGGGTTCCCTGGAACAAAACCATGTCTGACACCTCAGTCTCCAACTCTAGTGCTGTTGAAAAGGTGATGGATGATAATCCTGAATTCTTATTTATGTCTAAATTATCTGATGTGACCACACATTGGCAAAGGTTGTTGTACCACTAGAAAGGGAATTTAACACTTGAATCACTAGTTCAAAGCCCACTTATTCCCATGAGCATAATTTACTTTAAAGGAAATGTAAAATCAAAAAATTAAAGTGGTTTTAAGTAATGAATAAATAATGTAGTGCACTAGTAAAACTGAGGTGTTTGTCTTCAAAAACTCTACTATAGTTTATGTAAAAATCGGTGGCAGGGGCCTAAAGAGTATTAAAATAAAACATTGGTGGCCATGAGTTGTTTTGAGTTACTTTGTGTTAGATACACCATGACCTGGATGAATGAGAATCTTCATAGTCGTACCACCCAGGAACATTGTTCGTACTTGTTTTGCTCACCAAATCTTTTTATATCTGAATGTTGCTTATGGGTAAAAAGCGTTGGGTCATAGGTTGGGGAGTATATATAAGCAGACAGACCAACAAGGACCCATTTAATGTTACTAATTAATTCATAATTAATAGAAGGTACACTGTATTCATTAAGATGCACGAAACAGCTGTAAAGAACCATGTACTACTTGTAACTTCATACCAGGCATGACAAAAACTGGGTTGAAAACCAAAGTTACAAATGATGGCTTCTTTTACTGTTCATTTTACAAAGGTTGTTCATTCATATAGTAGGAGAGTATTATTTCTCAGGCTTACTAAATGTAGTGCTGGTTTGCACTTGACAATATTCCACACAAATGTATTCTTTTGAAGACTCTTTAAAATATATAGTGTTGCAATACATTCACGATATTCGATCGCTCAATATATCGAATAGCGGTAAAACCTTACGAATTCTATATACGATTTTGTTGGATTTTACTTCCTGAAAAATTCGAGGGTCGAATTCAAGGGTTTTTAAGCCTCAAAAATAGAACCTTGATAAGTCTGACCCTTAGAGTTGAAATATTTCTGGTCAGGTGATCTCAGCACACAGACAATCACAAAATGGTGGTTTAAGGCAAGAGATGTAAAAGGGCAGTATTTACTTTACAGTTGATCAAGTATTCATTTTGAGGGAATCGATTTCCTTTAATGCTTTGTCATTCTAATATGTTTTGGTATCTTTATGACTTTGTGGACAAGCTGAAAAGAAGTAAAAGGATCTCAACATATTTATTGTCCACTTTGTGTGACAAGCAAAGGGGATTACCCCCAACTCTCTTTCAGATGGGTTTAGCCTCCTAAACATTATTGTTCCTTGTCACACGCAATGGTTAAAAAATGGGTTAATCATCCTTTACTTTATAAGGATCAGTGGGGTTCCAGATTGTCTTTCCTTTTGGTTTATGTCCTGGCAGGTATCCATGATGCCATAGCTCCACTGTTTGTGGTTGAACTTCATTCCCATCTATAAATAAAAACTATATTGACAATAAATTATATTAATAATTATATTAATGATTTTTTTGTATGTTGCAGTTAAAACTAATAGGAGTCATGATCCTTGCTCATTGGCAATTTTTTGGCGAGATATCAATCTGGGAAGCCTGTCAGAGGACACTGGCAGAAAAGCTGCCAAATGAATCTAAAGGACCCAAAACCGCAGCTTCAATCTGCTCATGTATGGCCACCTTAAACACCTGATTTTTCTATTTAAAAAAGTGTGGAATTCAAGATTTTGGCTAATGGTTTCTGCAGGCCATGACATTCTTATGCTTAGATGAAAACATTTTGAGTGCCATGTGTACACATAGCTTTAGTACATGGAGTTTCTAACAAAATGTATGCAAAATATAAGGAGTTCTGTGAACATATAAAGATTAGAAAACACTAAGGTCAAACCTTTTCCCCTTTAGTTCAGTATAATCCTGAGAGTTTGTGGGTGTGTGAGACCCTGGGTTAGCCATTCAAAATATAGAGAGATCTTGTAAAGGGAGGAATGTTCTACTAAGTAATACAATTAATTTCTGCTCCATTTTCAATAACCTTAGTCTGCAACACGAATGAATTTCTCAAATCCCAAGACAGCAGGCTAAGAAACTCATACAGACTACCTCAAAAATAATATTTCCCAAATATAAATATCTTTCTTCTGTAAAAATTGTTACAGTTTTCCATTATAATAGACTTAGCCCAATTTTAAATAATGTCAGAGTGAATGTTCTTCTTTAATATGATGTGCACATAATTGTTTAGAAATCCTTGGATAAAAAAAGACTTTATTCAGCAGAACATTAGTTTACAAAATCATTTTACAGTTTGCAACAGGATTCGGCAATGGGCCAAAAACATAAAAGAGGTGGAGGGTTGAAGTGATTTCTTAAAACTCCTGGGACTCTATTACTTAGTCTTCTAAGTAAATAAAAAGCTAAGCAGAGAAACGGTTCCATGACACAGAAACCTATGTAGAAACATACTGGGAAAAGAGCAGATGTTGCACTGACCTCCTGTACTTGAATGTGATTGACACTTTGGCCAATATCCTCAGTAGTTTGGAAGACTCACACGAGAAGCAAAGTCATTCCCAAGACCTTCTGGACCACCTGCAAAACCAATTCTTTGGTTATTATCCCATAATTGCAATGTCTGCTATAATAGAAAACTGTACCATACATTGCTGCAGTGAAATTCTACAGACAGTTAAACACCACTAATAGAATTTCCCTGGGATGAGCCCTTGTCATTTCCATTTATTTTTGTGGTATCTGTGCCAATAATGTATTCATCGAACTACTGTTATTTTTTTTTTTAAATAGCAAAATGAATCACTGAAAAGGACTCAAGAGTTGCTTGATTTGGTTAATACAGGGTACGAGTAATTACTTCTGTTTTCATCAATTTTCATCATTGTTTATATGCACCCTCAGAGGTCTTATAATATCTAAAAAATCAATTAACTGCTTGTCAAGGACATGACTGCCTGGGCCATAGATTATACATCTCGTGGTTTCTCTTTGACCTATTTTATTCTAGGCCACAGGTATTTATGATCTCAAGGTTTTTATCAAAATGGGGTGGGGCAAGACAGAAAAAGGTTACGTTTTGACTTTTGCTTCTGGCCAATTTAAAACTTCAAAAAGGTTAGAAATAAAGATGAAAATATGCAGAATGCAAATAATTATTTGTGCAAATTTAACATAGTTTATTTTAGAACTTGCTAAGTTATTAGCCATCCAGCAGCAACAGATGTGTACAAACCAAAGCACAGTGTAGGTAATAAACCATTTTACCGATAGTGTATAACTAAGAACTGCACCTAAATGCAGACTTCATTCTACAAGAGAAAATAGTTTCACCTCCTGGCTGAAAACTGTATTGGAGAAGTGCAATGAAGTACACTTTGCACCAATCTTTTATACTTTGGTTTGTAGCTACTCTTTCTATGTGTCATATAGCCATATGCAGCCTTTGTTTGAATGTTGATAGAGTTTCCCTAAAAAAATTAACCTCTTATATAGATGTTTCAAAAACCATGTGATGTTGAACTTTTGAAGTTAATATGTATTTCCTGTCTTTGATATTATTGAAATTATACTAAGGTGAATGTTATGATATTTTCATGAACCTGTACCTTTCTTTTGAGCTCAGGGACAGTGGACGAGCTGCTAAAGAGCAAACGGTGGCCTCAGCCCAAAGTGTCTGGAAAATTCTGAATTAAAGTGGACCTGTCACCCCAAAAAAATATTCAAAATCATATTTTATCACATTAGTCAAGCAAAATGTACATTAATTACACTATTTAAATTATTTTAATCTTGTTTTCCTCAGTCTGGGAATTCATAATTATAGCAAGCAGGCAGGAGCCATTTTGTGGACACTGTTATTAAGGCAAGCCTTGCATCATCTCAGAATCTTGTTTGTGCACGAGAATGGGGGACCCGATGTCTATCCCCATGTCCTGGCTACACAATTAAATGGTTAAGAGAACTGGGGGAATGTGTGGGGAGCAGTGGAATCTAGGAAGTGCTGAATGGAAAGTGAAAGTAATTATCTGCCCCGCCTCTATGCCTAAGGCATAGAGGAGTGGCAGACAATATTTGATTGACAGCTGAGATTTTTTAAATGAGCTTAAAACAGCTATGAATGCTTTAATAAAAATTTTAAATTGGATTTCATGTTTAATTTGAAAAGGACATTTATTATACAGAATTTTGTATCTGGGTGACGGTCCACTTCAAAAGTTTTGCAAAACAGACAGTAACTAGAGCATAAAAGCTGGGCAACTCCTAGCCCAAGCCCCATTCTCTTCAGTGATGCAAAATCTTGTCCAAACAACAGAGTAAAGGAGAATGTATTTGGCATCTATATGTCGAGGCATTTGCTAGTCAAGTTTAGTCATAGTCATTCCTAGGGTGTTTTTTTTTCAGTCTTTTTTTCTTTCAAAGAAAGGTCAGAAAACTCTTGTTTTGAAAATACAGTATGTGAATTCATCATCAAGAGATTGTTTTACAATCTTATATACTGAATGTGTACTGGATTTGCTTCAAATGAAATCTCCTTGCTCATTTCTGTTCTTCCTTTTTTTCTATATTATGTTTACAGGAGGTTCTCTGTAGACCTCTGGTTTCGAGCACTATCCTCAGGCACATTGGACGTTCCTACTGTATTTGCATAATATCCTCAGGGGAACACAGGTGGATCAATAAATGGATGAATAATTCTGACTGATCAACCTGTTTTTCTTTGGCATACATTGAATACAGTACATAGACTACTAAAGGAGGAAGGAGGGCATCACTTGCTCTTATCCAAAAGCTGAGTGTTCAAAATGCTAAACATTTTTATGTTAAAATTAAATCTAAAATCAGCACTCCTGCTGATTAAACCTCTGTAAGCAGCAAGTGATTTATTTAAAAAAAAAAAGTTTCCCCTTACATTTCAGTTTTTAATATTTGTCCTGTTTTGTACCAAGAAAACTGGAGCAGCTGGGTGCTCAGATTAAAAATTACCAAGAGGGGACCCATTAATGTAGTGGGTGCTGGCAGGTTCCTTAGTTCTCCTTTATCCAGAGTGGCATAAATCTTTAATTCTGGAGCAATCACTGATATCCCGAAGTGGCGAATAAATCTCCCCGAATCTGCTTGTCTGCCCCTGCTTATTCTGGTGTATTTGTGACTGCAAGAGTAGGTTGTGTTCAGTGCTTCAGTTGTTTTAAATACAGTGATTGCACTTAAAACTTCTCAAGTTGGAATGGCATCAATTTCACCACTTATCATCAACCTATTTGACTTTACTGTATAGGAAATCCAGTGTAAAGGGCTACAAATGTGTTATCGAGAGAAATATCCTTATTGAGCCTCTGCTTTTATTACATTGTGGTGGATAAATATTTAGCACTTTAGAACCATTTTGCATATTGAATCCTTCCCCACATCAAATCAATATTATTTTTTTATTACAAATCTTTTAATTATGATTATAGTTTAATTCTAGCAATTATCCTGTTATTGCATTAGAACAAATTACTTTTTACATTCTGGTCATTTTTATGAACTTTTGAAATGACACCTTTTTATTATTTTTATGACTGCCGCACGCAATTAGCTTTTTAGCAGGTTCTCCTTGTCATAAATATCCATTAAAATCAGTATTTTAATCTGTAGAATAAATGGAGATGTCTCTGAATTTAAGACCATTAAACAAATGCATATTAAAACAAAATAACATTGCATTTATCCTAAATTATTTTTTTCAAAATTACAGTCTATTATTACAATTTCAGACACAAACTGTCTACACCTACCTGGCACAGGAAAATGCACTACATTATTAAAATATAAGGTAACTAAAATCTTCAGGGGTCAATTTATACATTGGTAGCTCAATCACAAGAAAGGCAGCTTATGGGTTACATTAGTCAAAATTGTGAGAAACATTTCTGTTTGTCTATAAATCAAAGAGCCTTCTATTGTAAAGAGTAACTCGCTGGCCCTATATAAATAAATTATTATGAACTTTCCCACCTGTTACATTTTTAAAATTCACCAGTAATTAATATTTTCACAAATCCACTCTACAGTTTCAACCGTTTTTTTCTGGGAAACTACTAATCTCATTAATATGCATTTTACTTTGCTGAAAACTAATGCATTTTTTGTGCTGGAATAAATTATGTAAAATGGCAATGTCATTATTTGAATTTCTTGGTGAACTTTGTCTTGTTCAGAAACATTTTTTTGCAATGTATAGAAAATGCAGAAAAACCACCCATTGACACTCCAATGAATTTTTCCCGGGATGCGTCAAAGTAAGTGGCAAATAATTATAAACTGTGGTAAAAAAAAACAATCTCTTGATGATGAATTCACATACTGTATTTTCAAAACAAGAGTATTCTGACCTTTCACTAATACAACACAAGAGAAAGCAAACAATATTATTTCCAAATGTTCGGAATGTAGCCCCTAACGGAAACTTTATTTTTGCACATTTTACTATGGTCACTCTTTTTACTGGTGGCCATGTAGGAAACAGAATATAGCATTTGTCCTGAATTAAACTGCGTGTGATCTGCATGACACATACTATATTTAGACCATGCATGAGACTTAATAAAATATTCTGCGTCCGTGAGAATCTGGTACTTTCCATGATGTTACCTCCAGGGCTTCATGAAAATTCCTTGAAAGATATTTGCTTAATTTAGCTAACTGAATAGTATTTCTCTTCCAATGTCCGAATAGTATTTCTCTTCCAATGTCCCACAGTAAACTTGCAGTCATGTTGATGTTGAGATTTGCATGATGTTAGCTGGGCTTTCTAGATTCATCGTAGGCAGTACAAATCTGAAAGTGAAGTGTGTTTGCTGTTAATTTACAATTGGATCTGTTAAGAAATTCAGTTCCTGCCTTAAACCAAACTTTCAGTAGCACCTAACACTGTTGAGCGAACCTCTGTCAGTACAGTCAGAATGTGTATATTCTGACTGCAATACTATCATAGCCTTCTGCTTAACATGTGGTTATTTGATTATTTCACACTCACTACAGGCAATGTTTAGACCACAAAACCATAATATACATTAATTAGTGATGATGCGCACAGAGTTCACATAAGGATACGTTACACTGACAAAAAGAATGCCTTGCAGTCCATGAAATGAATGTAGCCCTTTTTATGAAATACCCACTGAAATACAATTCATTATTAAGTAAAATACTAGCCAATCACTGTCCTTAAATTTTATACACAAAAATGTTGTTGCCAAAAATTTATCAGATGGGATGAAATTGTTCCCTACAAGCCAAACATGTGAGTCAGTGGTTTTACTGGGAGTGATTGCAGATGTTACAGCCTTGCTCCAAGGGAAAAGCAACATACAAGTTAATTAACAAATGTAAATCGTTTTTAGAGTTGCTTGGAAATGTAAACTCTATTGAAAACAGTATTTGTCTCTGTTGTTGTCACTGCTGTTTCCAGCAGTCTCGGGACTATACAACAAAGCGTAACTACAGTTCCTAGAATTCTCCTTTTGGTTCCGACTCAGTTTATCCCATTTCTCCTCGGGTAGTATTCACAATATCATAGTCTGTACGAGTCAGCACTCAAGCTAGGAGAAATGATAATGCAGCAGTAAAAGGATCTAAGTGTAGTGGGTTGTTGGTAATTGTAGTTCCACACTCTTCCCAATTCCACTATGGGTGCTAGATTACTTAGTAACCTCCACCACGTGTCTTGCTAAGAAGTTGGGTATGTACAAACATTTATAAACTTTAAGACATTCATATAAAACCAAGGATAGGATATTCCCTGACTTTTTGTGCTATCAGAGAAAATGCAGAGCACAGAAAATAGTGTAAAACCTTTTTATTATGTATAAAAGAAAACATATTCCACACACATTTGAGAAGTATTTTTAGGGCACAATGAATCTCCGTTTTAGGGTAAAGGATACCCGATTTCAGCTCCGACTCGCGTTGCTTCCACCCGCCGTAACACCCCTTGGCGCCTGGAGATGACGTCACCACCCGACTCTCGGGAATAGATATCTTTATTTTTTTCTGCCTGGAAAAAGGCTGGTGACCAATGATTAATACTGTATAAGAAGTATATTTGCCATTCCAGGTAGCTGATATGCTATAGGTTTTTTTAATCTTAAAAACAAGTATTTGTAATTTACTGCAATTTTAACAGGTTCTAAGGTTTTTCCTTTCATTTTCAATGTTTACATGGTACAAACACTTATCTGGCAAATTTGACAAATTCTTACTGGTTTGGCCAACCACACAGTAAACCAAATAAGGAGAGAACTTTCAAACCAATTTTTTAATCACGTAGGACCTCCAAAGGACACTGTACATGGGTAAATAACCTGATTTATTCTGACTTGTTTTAGCAGCCTGTGTATAACAACATTTTATTTCCTTTTCTGTGTCTGTTGCTATCTGTGTGCTATCAGTACTGTATTCACAAGTGAGATACATTTGTAAATAAAGCCAGCAAACTGGCAAACTTGGCAATGGGAATATGGTCAGAAGCGGTATTAAATATTTCACAATTTTACCAAGGACTGTTAGGGCCCAGGCAGTGAGCTAGAGGCAGAGGAATGGAGAAAAATTCAATACAGGGTCTCATTTAAACAGACTTGCAAGTATGGGTGCTCCCTAATAGACACAATGAAGAGTGCATATCATGGAATTAATTAAGGTTCTTGCACCCATATTCTGACTCTTCTAATTGATAGTGTACAACTGCACCTACTGCCACTGGGGAACTACAGTGCAAACCCTGGAGATATGATCCCTGATTGGGGTGGCTCCAGGGTTCCCACAGTGGTTTGTATCAATAAGCTTATGCCCACTAATGTGATTCAGACCTCATTCAGTCCTCTAATGCACGAGTTGGTCTTTGTCCTCCCATATGTAGGAATGAGTTTTTTGGAATTTTCCTCATTTCCAAGTTGACATATAATTGAAAAAGGTCAAAGTTGAAATGCCATTAAAATTTTCTATTTTATAAACAGACAAACTTGAAATTGGCAAAGTGTGCATATTTTACAATTTATAAATAAGCCACTATAACTTTGCCAGCATGTTAGGGGCCATTTACAGAGATCTTCGACAAGAACAAAGTGCAAAAGCACCAAGGGAAGACAATGAAAGTCCCTAATTCTTAATTCTAAAAACATTTCTGCCTGGGGTCTAGCACCAATCATCACTAGACATAAGCCCTCTTGGTTTTTACAGTTGCTCTAACACTCTAGCATATTCTTTTTCTACGAGGAGCTACTCAGAAAACCCAGACAACTAAGAGCAGGCTAAGGTTTATACTGGAAGTAGTGTTCAGCATCCATTAACGTTTAAGCATTATAGAATACCTTTGAACTGAATAATGAAACTTTGGCACTGGGTCGTCTCAACCAACAGAAATCCTATCATCAGGCCAAATACAGGCTTTACTTTAGTCTGTATTTTTATAAAATGACTCCCTTTTAGGGTTATATTGACATAACTATAATTTGATAACACACAAAGCACTACAAGCAGCAAATAATTACTATATTACTACATTACTACTCCTAACCCATAGCTCAGCATCTGCCCAGGCACCACACTGATAGACCAGATAGTATGCTGCCAATAAGTCCATAAAAAACAAGAGCCATCCCTCAGATTCATAAACCCATGGTCATAAGATCCTGTTTAACCTCTAAGGCTAGCCTGCAGAGTTGATCCTTCACTAAACCACTTATCACTGGAAAATTCTTTGATGTACAGTGGGAGCCAGGAATGGCGATCCCTATGGGGTAATGAAATAACATCCATGATCCATTTTAGAAAAATCCCAACAAAAGAATGTGGTCCAGGTGTTCCACAGCTGGCTTCTAGTATTTATAGTATTTATTAAACATTTGCCCCTAACTACAGTATATCGTTGCTAGCTTTTGGCTAGCTAAAACAATGCAGCTAGTAATGTAATCATGGAAAAGTTATTTCCCATTGTTTCAGAACTGGATATGACAACTAGAAACTTTTATGAGAGGGTATTTGTGTATAACAATGTAACATTAGTTTGCCAGGAATAACAAAACCTATACAATGTGATTTATGTACAGCTCGATTAAAAGGAATGGTGTGGTTTTTTCATATCAGGAAATTAGATAAATATAACGTGACATATATCACAGAACATTTTTTTTTTATTATTATTTATTTATTTTGGTATCTTGATCTGACACATGAGGGTTAGTGCAAATGCCATTGCAAGGAGAAAATGTAACTGCAAAGAGTTTAAGACATTTTCCCAATTTGAAGTTTCTCTCATTTTTTTCTCCCACTCCCACCCATTTTTAATCATTTGTGGTTTTTGTGTTATTTTGCTCTCCAGTTTGTATTTTCAGCAATCTAATGGCAAGTGTCCAAATTATCCCTAGGAACCGTAGAGGATGACCCCATTCACTGCGGAGGCCATGGGTTATGTGGTGCCAATGGAAAGGAATATACAATAGTAGACAAAAAAAGCCACATGTCTGTATTTCTATATTTACTGTTTGACACTGTGTAATGGGTAAAAGTATGACTACACCATCAATCCCCATGGCAATTCCCTAAGGTTTTATTTCTCTGCTGCAGATTTTATTATTATTATTATTAATAACATGTATTTCTATAGAGCCAACATATTGCGTATCGCTTTAAAGTATTTTATCCCCACATAGTTTATATTGTTGCTAAATTTACAGTATTTTTGTTGTCATATCATGGTACTGAAATGCTCTGAACTTGAGGTTCCAGCTTTAAACTGCAATCTAATTCCATACTTTTGACTCAAAGCCCTAACATTTATCAATAAATGATATCTTTGAGGGAAAAAAGCCCTAGTGTTCTAGTAACCTAGACCCCCTGATGGGAAGGGTCCTGCTAAGTAGAGGAGGTATAGTTCCCACAATCTGATTGACAAAATAGATTTTTTTTATTTCCTGCCTACTCTTGATATTGTTTTTTCTGTTACAACTGTACGAACAGTGAAATTAAAATTCTGCCATGTTTGGAGCTGTATTATGTATATGAGCAAAGCATATTTTCTTGTTTGGAGTCTTTATTGGAATGTTGCGACTGGTCTCATATCTGGCCTACCTGCCTGTAAAGATTATATTGATTTCCAGAGAAAATTGCAACAATCATAAAATTTCTCACCAGCACTGGGGAAAGTGTACCAATGTAATTTCGACACTTTGGCCTTTTATTTTATTTTGTTATTAAGATTTTTATCAATTCCTGAGAAGATAGCAGTGCATCAATTCATAGGGTAAAAGGTAAGGTTTTATAGAGATAAATGCAGTATTTGCTAAAAAATTGATTGGAGGACCAAACACTCAGCACTCCTATGAAAAAACACAGTTTCAATGTCCAAGTGTTAACATGTTTTATCGATAATGGTGCTGCCTGATGGTAGTTATATAAGGACAGAATAACATAGAATGTTAATTTTTTGCAGAATCCCCAATTTATTTGGTCCAGAACTCATTTGAGGAATGTTTGGAAGTCATGCAAAAGACAAGAAAAGCCAATAAAAAATGTTTTACTAATAACTTAATGCTCATTAGAGTATAAAGCCCTGTTGAGCACACATCTAGCCAACTTTGAGAATTGTAATGCCAGGCCTTAGGCTGATAGAATCCAAGGCAGGACATGCTGATCATTGCTTGCCTTCATCTCCCCAATAAATAACCCACACTGCCCTGCTACCAACACTATATAATGAGAAAGTTGGGTTGTGGGAGGTGATTGAGATTTGACGAGTGGGTTAGGGGAGGAGAGGTTTTGCTGGTGAGGAGTTGCTGAAGGGTTGAACTACAGATGCAGCCACTGGGATTTGTGTGTTAAATGTGTAAAGACTGAGGCTAATTGAAGAAACTGTGTTATCTCAAGTCATCTTAACTCATTTAATGCATTTAACCTTTTCATTAGCATACCAAAGCACCATTGTTTTCAATGGTGAACTCTTTAATTGGATGGGATGCTGTGACACAATATTCTGTGCTAAGTGGGATAAATGGGATAGATAGAGTTGCCCAATTGTGTCCAATGCACAATCCTAAGTGGCTTCATCTGTATTAGTAGGCAGAGTGCTTCTTCTGCCTTGCCCTAGTTCTGTCCCTGAAGATAATAGATAGTTCTAGGGAAGAGAATGTGGATGGCATTGGCCAGAAACTAGACAATTCCCAGCCACAACACTGTTGAGTTAGAGATTCATGGAAACATTGTCAGGTAATTAATTTCATTAAAATACATCCTCACCTGATGTTCAATTTCATGACTTTATTCTTCCAAGTTGAATGATGCTATTTTGGGTAGGAGATATGTGGTTCTTGGGTTAGGTAGTTGTGATCAAAGTGGAACACCATAGTGGAGCAGAGGTCAAAGCAGACCTGTTTGACCTATTAGTTTACACCTTCCATTTCCCAGTAACATACAGTACAACCTTCCCTTGTTTCAAGCCTTGGACCAAGGTTGTTTTCAAGTACAAAGTTATATTTGTATTTGCAATATAAAAAATAAATTACTTTCCATTTTCAGCTGAAGTACAGATCACAGTTTGACGTTTGGCATTGTTGTGTTCTAATGGATTGCATTTACATCACAAGCTAAATGTTTGTCTGTAAAAGCCGCATTAACACTTTTCAAATGAGTCAGAGACTTAATAACCCCAGATTTAAGTGTAATCTATTTCAATAAATGTATATTGCCTTTGATTATATGGTGCACTTTATATGGAATTCAGTAATCTGCATTTACAGGAGGATGGGTGAAAATAGCTAGACTATCTTTTCTTGCCTAATTTGTTGAAATGGGTTGTAGTTAACAAGTGAGCAGTGCTATATGCCTGAGGGTATATCAGTAACAATACACACCATGCTTTTGACATTAACCGTGCATTTATTGATTCATTCCAGTGGAAAAATATAGTAAAATTCACTACTAAACTGTGGCCCTGCACAGGTATCCCAGGTGTGAAAAGCTGGGTTAGGAACCTATTTGACATAGTATGTCTTATTTGGTTGGGATATTAAAAGAAGAGACTTCAATAGCCCAACTTTATATGCCATACCTTGGCAAGGTCCACTCTAGAATGGAGTGCTCAAACCTCTCGCTTCAGATCCTTTCGGACCGGGTGCTGAAACAGTAATATATCCGACCTGCCACGGGTCAAAATACTTACACCGGGTTGAAGTATTGTGCAATAGGTGATTTATTTGCTCAAAATATATTTGCAGACAACAGGTGGCAACGTTTTGGGCAACGCAGTGCCCTTTATCATACCTTGGCAAGGTGTGACTGTAACAAGCAAGACCATGGGACTTTTACTAAATATACAGGGAGGGGCTTAGATTTTTCTCCTGGATCTCCTTCATGTAGAAAGTAGGTCTGTAAAAATAGAGAGAATTGTAAGTTAGAAAGGTTTTTAAAAGCTTGTATAATAAAATCATCCAGGAACGATTAAAATGAGAGGAGAAGGACTTGACAAAGCCTTGACAAAGCAATTTTGCGAAACGTACGTCGGCGGTTCTCCTTCTCCTCTCATTTTAATAGTTCCTGGATGATTTTATTATACAAGCTTTTAAAAACCTTTTTAACTTACAATTCTCTCTATTTTTACTTTACAAGACGTGGGTGATTTGTGGTTTTTTAGATTAGCTCTCTCGAATCAAGATCAGTTAACCAAACGAGACCACAGTCCCCCATGATCTGCCTTCTTTTCTTGTGGTAGTCCCAGGGCCTAGACAGCCAAAGATTAAGATAGAAGCAATTGGGACGACTCCACCACTACTATCCACATTTCCTTTTCCAATCTTAATTTTTGTGGGGTGATTTTTTACATTGGATCGTAGAAATGCAATAGCCACTAAGAATTTACCTTGGAATTACTATCTAGGCAATAAGGGGGGTTGTTGTCCTCCGATCAAGGTGCTAAACGAAGGATTCTCCTTTCTTTTCTTTTTAGACTAATGAATTGCATACTAATTATGACAACTAAGTGATTGTGGGAAATTATTGATGAATTGGAATTTAGAGCATATAATTTAAATTCAATGAATTCCATATCAATTTTATCAACCAAGTGGTTATGGTGATTTGATTGATGAACTACAGCACATAGCACTTGATTTTAGAATTAATTAATTGGTTTAATTAATTGATTTAATTAAGGGATCTCAGTAGATTTTTTCTCATTCGAGCAAAATGCACTTTATTAATACAGCTATTTAAGCACATCGCACTTTATGTACACAATTAATTTGGTGAATTCCGGAGGTCATTACTAATAGTAATTAAGCATTAAAACAGTGGTTACGGATATAACTTATAGAACGATCCTGGGAGGGCTACTTATGTTTTAATTGAGATAGAACGGGGTGTTTCTTCTTTAAATTTGAAATAAAAATTTATACAAAATGCTAATGGGGCAACAGCACTGTGTCATTGTATATAGTACATCTTAGAGTGGTCCTAGTGGGTTTCCCTGTCTCATGCTCTGTTCTGCCTTCCCTATGCTCCCTGTGTACCCTACTCTGCTTGCCCAGTACCTCTTGTATGTGTCATACTCTGCTTGCCCAGTACTGCTTGTGTGTCATAATCTGCTTGCCCAGTGCTGCTTGTGTGTGTCATACTCTGCTTGCCCACTGCTGCTTGTGTGTCATACTCTGCTTGCCCAGTGACGCTTGTGTGTGCTATACTCTGCTTGCCCAGTGCTGCTTGTGTGTGCCATACTCTGCTTGCCCAGTGCTGCTTGTGTGTGCCATACTCTGCTTGGCCAGTGCTGCTTGTGTATGCCATATAGGGATGGCGCGAACTGTTCGCCGGCGAACTTGTTCGCGCGAACATCGGCTGTTCGCGCTCGCCGGAAGTTCGCGAACGTTGCGCGACGTTCGCCATTTTGGGTTCGCGTTAGTTGGCGCTTTTTTTTTGCCCTCTCACCCCAGACCAGCAGATACATGGCAGCCAATCAGGAAGCTCTCCCTCCTGGACCACCCCCACACCCCATGGACCACTCCCCTTCCCTATAAAAACCGAAGCCCTGCAGCGTTTTTTCATTCTGCCTGTGCTGTGTGTGCTTGGAAGAGCTAGTGTAGGGAGAGAGCTGTTAGTGATTTGAGGGACAGTGGATAGTAAGTTTGCTGGCTAGTAATCTACTGTTCTTCAAACAACTGCCATCTAGCTGTGTGAGCTTGTTCACATTCTGTCTAAATATCAATAATATTACAGTCTCCACAACCACCTGAGTGACGTTTTTCAAGCAGCAATAATATATTTTACGTAATCCGTATCCACTGCTGTAGTAGTGTATACGTTGACCTTGTAGGCATTGTTTGCCCAGTCTTTAACCAAGTGCCACGTAGCTGTGTGAGCTTTTTCACATTCCGTGTCCAGAAACATCACCTGAGTGACGTAGTGTGATTTCTGCCCTTTACAGCACAAAACGCAGAGCTGTGTCAACAATGTATTTTTTAGAAACATTTTTGCCCTTGATCCCCCTCTGGCATGCCACTGTCCAGGTCGTTGCACCCTTTAAACAACTTTAAAATCATTTTTCTGGCCAGAAATGTCTTTTTTAGCTTTTAAAGTTCGCCTTCCCATTGAAGTCTATAGGGTTCGCGAACATGTTCGCGAACATTTTTTCCGACGTTCGCGCCATCCCTAATGCCATACTGTGCTTGTCCTTTACTACCTGTGGGATGTAAGCCTGGTAGGGGTTTGTTCAGGGTGTTTGTTAGCACTTGGAAATAGTTATTAAGGTCCCTAAAGTGTTTAATCATGTGTTGGAGGGTTTCTGTAGTATCCACAGGAGAGGTTTAGGAATATGACTTACATTTTTCATATATGAGTGATGAGGGATATCTCTGCAGTGAGCTCCAACCATTTGGTATTTTGGTGTGCTACTACTGTTAATGTGGATATGATCTTAAAAGTTTTTGTGGTAAAGTGGGTGTGGGTTACAGTCGGTGTGGTTTAAAAGGGGGGTGGTCAACAATGACTAAATGTCCATATTTTATACCACCCACAAATATTTTGCATACTTGCATTGCTCCCCAAATTATTTTACATTGAGTATGTATTAAAAACTTACTTTACCCAGATACTCAACAGCTCTATAATAGTAATATCATGTAATGATGTATACCTGAATTCATTATAGTTAATCTGTTATTGTGGGTCTTATTCTGTATATTGTGAGGTGGTCCCTGAAATTCGGATTACTGCAACCCAGAGTGTCCTCTGTAACTACTTTGAAATTGTGGGGAAAAAACACTACAGGGCTCATTTACTATTGGTCGAATTTTGAAGTGAAAATTCGACCATCAAAATTTTTTTAGCCGAGTTTTCGTTCGATTGCATCGTTCCAGTTGAAATATTCGAACGATTTTCCCAAAGACTTTGCAAAAAACTCCAATAGCAAAATAGCAATTCGGCAGGTTTAAGGTAGCGAATGGTCGAATTCAAATTTTTTTAAAGAGACAGAACTTCGAATTTTCAGATTTTTTCAATTTGAATCAAATTTTGGCCTATTTGATAGTCGAAGTAGCCAAAAAAAACGTTGAAATTCGAATTTTTTAATTCAAATATAATTAAATTTTCACTTCGACTCTTAGTAAATGTGCCTCTATGTTGTTGTTAAAAAATGTAGCTGCTTTATTAATTTGCATTTTTTGTTACCAGTTGTGAGTGTGCAAGATTCTTTTAATACAGATGTAGAGTGCAGTAAAGCTGTAAAACTGCCAAATAATCATTTACATTTTCATATGAACATTTCCTACATTGCCCATTATGTGCATTACAGGCTGCTTGATGCCGTGCCAAATATAAAGATGTTATGTGCCTGACCGGACATCAGAATATTAAATTAAAAAAAGGCAGAATAGCATTTTAAGGTTAACAGGAATATATTTCATTGTGTGTGGTAAAAGTGAACTCATTAAGAAAATAAACAGCCTGCCTCTGGTTTATATTGGCTAATTATTACAAAGGAATTTAGCATTAAAATGTTTTATGTTCATTATAAAGAAGGCTGGCATTGCACCAAAAGATCCATTGATCCCTAAAAATGCATTGTGTGTGACTCAGACAAGACTTGGCATTTCTGCTTAATAGAGAACATAGGAATCGTGGCCCTAGGTCTGTTTTTTTTAATGGTAATATGTAAAAGTTAGCTATTTGCCATCATATACAGTAATTACCCAGTGAGGGAAAATATTTAATTGAAATCTGAACTACAGGCCCCCTTGTACTCATTGGGTCCATGAACAGAACATTTGTGCCAAGAGTAGTCTGTGCTGGCTGTGCTCTTCATCTTGTTCCCAATTAAGCATCCAGCCCAAGTTGCAGTGCTGTTGGGTTCAAGGCATGTACCTAATTCTTAAGTACAGGGATATCCTGCTCCTTGTTCAACTGAATGATGTGTATCAAGTCAGTTTGTGAAGGCCATTTACGAATAGATATGAAATATCTTTCTAATGTTTTATTTATCAGTAGGTCCTTCCAGTTGACACTAGGTCACCCATTCTGATTATAAGAAAAGAGGAAAAGAGGTTCCACCTAAATATTTGGAAGGGGGGTTTTACAGTGAGAGCTGTGAAGATGAGGAATTCTCTCCCTCAATCAGTGGTACAGGCTGATACATTAGATAGCTTTAAAAGGGGGTTGGATGGCTTTTTAGGAAGTTAGGGAATACCGGGTTATGGAAGATAGCTCATAGTACACGTTGATCCCGGGCCTGTTCCGGCCAAATTGGAGAGGATTCAAATGTTTTTTTTTTTTGCCTTCCTCTGCATCAACTAGTAGTTAGGCAGTTTATATTTAGACTGAAAAGATTGAACTTGATGGACGTGTCTTTTTTCAACCTAATTTACTATGTTACTATTTATTGGTATTGTCAAACCAATAGGAATATGAATAATATGTGGAGTCTAGGGCAGAGATCTCAGATTGTTCACTCTAGTAGGAGTCCTCCAGATGAGCACATGCTTGTCTAGGTCATCAAGCCGAGATATAAAAATTCAACTTATAATTCTTGCTGAAGACTCTTCGTCTGGTTGTTTGACTGTCTTAAGCATTGATTATGGTCTCTGCTTCTCCAATTTATAATGTGATATCTTAGCTCTAAGGCAGGAAACAGCAGAAGTTCCTGCTTCTACTTCTCTACCAATGCACATATTTTGGCTTTTATATAAATGCTACATTTCCTCTGATTGATAAAGCGGAATTCAGCTAAATTTCTTCTTGCTGTTTTTAGCTACCACAGTATGTGTTTTTATTTCAGTTCTCACTTTCAGGCCATGCATTCAGAGCTAAGGGGAAGTGGAAGGTGCAGGTGGCAGTTCCTGGAAAGCACCTTGAGCATGTGTTAGTATTAAAATCTTTGCTTATATATTTTTCATTTTATAAAATAGAGAAATGGACTGGACCATAACGTACAAAACCTGTACAAAATCATGGTGCCAACCAATGACCTTAGAACTCTGAAGTAATAGAGTGTTCCAGGTGCCTGGATGATGTATGCTGCCCTGAAGAACCCTATCACAAGTATTAGTATTGAACTTAAAGGAAACAGTAAAACTAACTTTATTTTTTTTTTTGAAAGTTTTCATGATATTAGCAACTATTATTTTTACCCTGCTTACATAATGTATTTAAAACCCCCTGTTCCTCCTTTCAAAACACTCAGCAGAAAATTAAGTTAGTTGCCCCATGATGCCAGCTTAATTGCGATCAACAGGGAGAGTTGCACTTGCAATTGCTCTTAAGATTTGTTATACTGTATCTGGTGTTTAAAGCGTGAAAGTGCAGCATGTACCCTACATTTTCAGCAAAACTGTTCTGTGGCAACAGATGCACATTGCTGTGAAAAACCCTGAAGATACACTAAGAACAGGAGGCATTAGAAAGGCAGCAGCACCAAGTGCTATTATATGACAGTGTAAGGAGCTCATGTTAATGCAAGTTTCTTGAATGAATGGGATTTCCATGCAACTGTGCTTGTTTGTGAACCCCTTTGATGTTGAGCTGTTCAGAAAATGAAGAGCAAATACATTACATTATAGAGCAGTGTAAAAAACGGCTAATATCTTGAAAAATAGAAAAAAGAAAGAATGAATGTATATAGCAAAAGTGCACGATTCCAGGGGCGGCATGTGCCTGTGCACGCAGTCCTCAATGCCAATGTGTGCAGCAGATGACCTGGGGGTGTTTCCTGTAAGAAATCTGGCCCTGTACGCAGTAGTGATGGGCGAATTTATTCACCAGGGGCGAATTCCCGCGATTCACCAAACGCCAGTGAAAATTCGCTTAAAAAAACTGAGTCTCGCAACGTTTTTGACACGACGAGACGAAAACGACGTAACGAGACGAAAACAACGCAACGAGCATCGAAAACGATGTGACGCGATGAAAACAACGTGACATGACGAAACCGTGCCGCGACTCGTTTCGCTAATCTTTTCGCCAGTTTGCGAATTTCGCTGGAAATTCGCGAATTTTTCGGCGAAGCAAGGTAGATTCGCCCATCACTAGAGTAGAGCGAAAAGTTAAATATTAATAAAAAGTCTGTTAATTAGGGATGGCGCGAACTGTTCGCCGGCGAACTTGTTCGCGCGAACATCGGCTGTTCGCGCTCGCCATTTTGGGTTCGCCTTAGTTGGCGCTTTTTTTTTTACCTCTCACCCCAGACCAGCAGATACATGGCAGCCAATCAGTAAGCTCTCCCTCCTGGACCACCCCTACACCCCCTGGACCACTCCCCTTCCCTATAAAAACCAAAGCCCTGCAGCGTTTTTTCATTCTGCCTGTGTGTGCTTGGAAGAGCTAGTGTAGGGAGAGAGCTGTTAGTGATTTCAGGGACAGATGATAGTAAGTTTGCTGGCTAGTAATCTACTGTTCTTCAAACAACTGCCATCTAGCTGTGTGAGCTTGTTCACATTCAGTCTAAATATCAATAATATTACAGTCTCCACAACCACCTGAGTGACTTTTTTCAAGCAGCCATAATATATTTTACGTAATCCGTATCCACCGCTGTAAATATCCATAATATTACCGTCTCCAGAAAAAGCACCTGAAAAAAAAATGTAGTGTGAAATGTAGTGTGATTTCTGCCCTTTACAGCACAAAATGCAGCGCTGTGTCAACAATGTATTTTTTAGAAACATTTTTGCCCTTGATCTCCCTCTGGCATGCCACTGTCCAGGTCGTTGCACCCTTTAAACAACTTTAAAATCATTTTTCTGGCCAGAAATGTCTTTTTTAGCTTTTAAAGTTTGCCTTCCCATTGAAGTCTATGGGGTTTGCGATGTTCGCGAACCGTTCGCATTTTTGGCCGGAAGTTCGCGAACATGTTCGCGAACTTTTTTTCCGATGTTTGCGCCATCCCTACTGTTAATGCGCATGCATTTGCTCCAGGAAATTTGAAGAAAGAAGAAGAAGGAAGCCGAGTGCTCCGTGGTACTCGCTGGAAGAACCCTGGACCGGTGCAGTTTTCTGCTGAAAAGCGCTATGCAATATGTTGGCGCTATAAAAATACATGTTAATAATAATAGGGTGTCAGCAGGGCTGATTTTCCCTTTGTGGCTCCCCTAGGCCGGAAAGGGTCTTTCTGCCCTGCCCCCTGATGCGCAAGTGTGAGCATGTGTGCACACACACCCTGTTCCCTATTGGCAACCGAGGACTGTGTGCACCCACTAAGTAAGTAGGAAATATACCGTGCACTCAGTCCTCGTGTATTGCCAGACGGTGCGGCCGGGCAGCATGCTGCCCCTGAAATTGTGCCACCCTAGGCCCGGGCCTTTGTGGCCTCACCACAAATCCGGCCCTGGATGTGAGGTAATTAGATACAATCACTTGGGGTGTCTAACTTTTAGGCACCCCCAAGTAAAAACAACTTTCCTTCTCCTTTAATAGCTTCCCAATTACGTTTGGCAACAACCATTTCTGTGTGCCTTGTGGTCCATACTCCTACAAGGCACACAATTCCATGATGAGAGCTAAAACTGCTCTTCCATAGGCCACAGCAGTAAAAATGGGTTTACTTTTGACAACAGACGGACACCTGATTTGACACGTACATTATAAGTACGTGGGATATTTCTTAGTTATTTGTTTACAGAGACTGAAACACACAGAGAGACAGAAAGCTGATGAATGAGATAGATATATCATTCATTTAATCTTTATAAAGTGTTTTAGGGAACCAAAGCCATTTAAAAAAAAAAAGCAATGGTATATATATCAAAGACACATTATCTCTCCCAGTTATAGTCCATTACAGTGCACTGTATATCAACATTTCCTTTGCCTTTCTGTGGGTTTAGCTGGCACAGGGCATGATCGTATTTCAGACAAAAGGGAGTCATAAAATCAATTCCTCCATCTCAGACAAAAATATAAAACAAATATTTGCCTAACACTACTCAGAACTTTAGCATAAGAGGCATTCAGTATTTCTTCATCCCACTAGAGTGGTTTCCTCATTGTTTGCATGGTCAGCAAACCATTTCCTTTCCTTCTTACATTATGATTAAAGTCACATTAATGCCAACCGCAGCATTCTTCTTAGTGTAAGTGTATGGCACTACAATGGAAACAGCACATAGATGTTATTATACTTGAATTAAGCTCCAAAGAGCAGTGGTTCCCAATGGGTACCCTATGAGTAGCTTGGAACAAGAGCAGGGCGGCTCAGCCTGAAGGTCAGTTTGGGTGAGATTTGGAGATAATGTCTATTTATTTGCTGTCCTACATACAACTGCCCAGCTTGATTGCTATATTATGAACTATGAGGTCCATATTCAAAGACTGGACCGCAAAAAAGAGGTTTAAACTAAAAAAAATCAAACAACCACTAAATTAGGTCAGAATATCAACCTCAACTCTCAACTATGCAAATAAATAGCATTAGATAAGCACCTGAGTTTGCACAATGTTGATGTTTCTGCAGTGACGAAGGCTCAGGAGGAGATTGGTGATGGGTTCTGGAAGCCAAAACAGAGCTGTCCAACTGACCCCCCTCCATTGTATGGCCCCCCCACATGAAAGTCTGCCTGCTATGATTCATTACCTTGTGTAAAATTTAATCTCTGTACTGAGATTAACTGGCCCCTGAATTGTTTACACCTCAAATTCAGACAGTACATTCTGCATTGTTCACATGTGTAACAACACTATTGCTCACATCCCTGTACTGTTCACAGCTCAGACTCAGACTGAAACTACCCATATTGTTCACACCTCATTAAAAACTCTGGAGGGGCACCAGCATTATGTCACTGTATGCAGTGCAATAGGAACTGCCCAGCTGTCCTGGTAGCTTTCCCTGTCTCCTGCTCTATTCTACCTTCCTTATTATCCATGTGTGCAGTATGATCATCATGTTCCTTACTCTGCCTGCCCTATGCTCCCTGTGTGTGCCATACTATGCCTGCCCTATGCTCCATGTGTGTACCATACTCTGTCTGCCCTATGCTCCCTGTGTATGCCATAATCTACTTGCCCTACTCTGTACCCTGTGGAATGTGAGCATGGTAGGGTTTGTTAGCATTTGGAAATTGTTTTTAGGGGCCCTGAGGTTTTTAATCATGTTTTTGTGTGTGTGGGGGGGGGGAGTGCTGTGTTATCCACAGGGGATGAGGCGGCAAATGGGTTGAAGGGTATGTTAATGGTATAGTTAAGGGTATGTCTTACATTTTTCAAATATGAATGATGAATGTGTTACCACCATTAATGTCAACATGGTCTTAAACGTTCTTGAGATAACATGGGTGTGGTTCAACTGTGTTTGATTTAAAAGAGGGTGTAGCTAACACTGGCTTCCATTATCGTGCCTTTACCACATAGGGCAGAAAAATTCCAGCCCTTGGTACCACAGAAGTTGGAGAACACTGAGCTAGAAGATGGACAACATAGGGCAATCCTTAGACAATTGTCATTCCCATTATATTTAATCTTTCATTGAAAATATAATCTGAAACATGAAGCCAGGCATATCCAACATATAATGTGGCCAGGCATATATCACATACAGATGAGAAACCTGCTTCCATTGGCTTCAGACAACAGTATGTTTTTTTAGCCTATGATGCAGCGATAGAAAGCTGTTCAGTTAACAAAATTATTAATTCAAAGTAGGTCAGCTCTCATAAAACTGAATAATCAGTGCCACTGAAACTGCCAGCCTTTGGTAGAGTTAACAAAAGTAATGGACAAGGACTTCAGGTATGACAATGATCTGATTAATGTCCAAAAAATGGGGCTCATTTACAAAATTTGGGGTCTGGTGCAAAGTATGCACAAGGTGCTATGTTGCTTGCAGACTTCCCCATTGTGAGCATCTGAAGCCCCAAAGTTCTTGCTAAAATCAGTGTGCTTTCTGCTGCAACACTGTATTCATGAAGTGCAGGCTGGGGGAGACACATAGGCCCCCCATCCCTACCCTAACTACTGCATCATTTACAAATACAATTTATGGAGCACTATTTTTTTTCCTACACCCTATCAGTGGTGTCCATAGCTGCAGTAGATTGTGGTCCAGAATGAATTGAAAAGTCCTGCAAATTTCTCATGAATACTGCAAGGCTTGCATTCTGCAGCTCTGTATTCATGAGGGGTGGTAATCGGGCCATGCCCCACAAAAATCTTTGGGGAACACTGGGGGCCCCACTTTTTGCAGCCCCCAACCCCCGGCATTAATCGCCCACATACTCCTTTTCTGCAGGAGGCCACGTTCAAATAGAAGATATGACTGAGAGGAGAGGACTACCAGACAGTAGACACCGTATTCTAGGGCTCACTGGTAGTTAAACCACTGCCTATGGAAGATGTTAAGTCCAGGACACTGGTGCACTCAGAGTGCTCCATTCGCCAGTTTGTGCAAGTTGTGGAACACAGCTATGCCCCGGGCACAAGTGCTCTGTAGTTGATCAGTGAGGAGCATTATTTTCTCTTCCATAGTTCTTTAGAACATGCTCTTGGGACTTAGAACCATGTAATGGCAATTCCCTAAATCTATTAATCTATAACATTTTGGGGAAACACACAGGGATATTGGAATAGTTACAAGTGTTAGTGTTTGATACTGGTGCCCATTTAGCTATAAATTACAATTCTGTCTTTTCATTCTGCACAGATAAAGATTTTTGTTCCATTAAATAGGACAGTAGCTGAAAGATTAGATGGAAATCCTAAAAAGACGAAATGCACCACATAAATATTTATCTTGTACACACTCAAGGCATTTTACCAGAGCATTTGGAGGAATAATTTAAAAGTCAGTAGATACAGTGGATAAAAGTGAGGAGGCAAGGGGAACCCCTGGGACCAACTCTTACACATGACCTGTCCTTAAAAGCCTCTTTGCTGGTACAGTACAGCAGAAATCTGAAGTGGGGCTCTCAGTTCTCTGTCTACCTGGAGGATTCAGCAACTTTAGGAGGCATGAACTCATGAAAAAGGGATGTGCAGCATCATTAAATATAATGATCTCGGCATCAAAAGAATTTAATGGAGACATTTGTGCTCACAAACACAAAGGAGTAAAAATAAGCACATTACAAAAAGAAAAACAACTTTTTTCTTTTTTTGTAATAATAAGTGCAGATAAGCTTTTAATAAACTGTATAGAGCAGTGATTCCCAACCAGTAGCAACCCCTTGGATGTTGCTCCCAGTTGCCTCAAAGCAGGTGCTTATTTTTTAATTATTGGCTTAGAGACAAGTTTTGGTTGCATAAAAAACAGATGTCCTGCCAAACATTCTCTCTTGTAGGCTGCCAGTCCATATAGGGGCTACGAAAAAGCCAATCAGAGCTCTTATTTGACATCCCCATGGACTTTTTCATGCTTGTGTCGCTCTCCAACTATTTTTTAAATTTAAATGCGGCTCACGAGCAAAAAAGGTTGGGGACCCCTGGTATAGAGCTTTCCAGTAGCTCACAAGTAATTCACATACAACGAAGGCTCAGATTCATGAAACAGCATGCATTTAAGCTAAAACAAGGATCTGTGATACAAATAAAACTACAATAAACAGTATGAAATCATAATGCAAAGAACATTCTCACTGAGAATATGATACATGAATAGAAACTGCCCTGTTCATTATTTAAGATGCTCTTTTCTGCATAATTTGGAGTAGGCAGGATCCGGAAATCATGGTGCACTGCCCCTACTTGTACCTAGCAGTATAGCAGCTACAAGAGCACCACATCGGTGGTACACCACTTGCTTGCACTTTCCTTCTAAGTACCATTATGTGGCAATTCACATGCAGTGAGCAGTCTCTTATTCATACATGAACTTTATTTTCCATAGCAGGGCCACACTCAGGATTACAATAGCCATTAACCAGAAGTAACTGTGCCCCCAGCAAAATCAGTTTAGGTCCCATCCTATTCTTTGGGACACGGGTATTTCTCATTTATTGAAACAGCTCATCAATCAGTGCCCCACTGGCAATAGAAATGTCATATGGGTAGACATCATGAACTATGAAAAGAAATTAGAATATACATCCTTTATATATTATTATTATTATATAGACTTTCATGGGGTTATTTATTACGCTCTGAATTTTTCTACTCAAAGTTTTAATGGGGTTTTCAGAGGAAAAAAAACAATTTTTTTTCAAGTCCGATGGTGTTAAATGTCCCATGAAAAAAGTACTAAAATTCAGACCTGCCGAGACCATGTAAAATTCAATGGCAATTGTCTGATTCACCATTGGATTAGATTTTCTGAGTAGCGCTGGCCTGGGGCTTCTGAAAAGAAATGTAGGTTTCAGGAGATTTTACCAATCGTACGATTCAGATTTTTTCACGATTTTATTGTGGCTTTTTCTGCACAAGAAAAATTTGTGAACAATTATTGACAAATTGGGGGGAACAGTCCATGCAGATTTGGTCAGGGTAGTTTTCAGAAAATAATGAAAACTTTTCAGATTTTGAAAACCCAGAGGAGAATTTGCTTTCTTCATGATCCTTATTTATGTATTAAATGGAATTATACTTTATTATATCTTAGTATTTCAGTCATGATAATGTATTATGATCCTCTAAAATGGTATGGTGAAAGGTTTCAGGGCTTAGTGGATAACAATACCATGACCATACAGAGAACAAAGACAATCACTCAGAATAGGAGGGAGTGTCCCAAGCCTTGAGGAAGGAGTATGCTGAGTTAAAAGAATTTCTTACAAGCTGGGACCCACACTTACATAGTCATTAAGGTTAAAAAGAGATACTTGTCTGTCAGCCTCACAGTGTGCTTGGTTTCCTTCCTGTTGATCCACTGCAAGGCAAACAATATGCTTGTTGAAAACACTTCAAATTTTCCTTCAACAAGAGAACATTTCCTGCCTCCACAAATGGCAACAGGATTTATTCCTGAGTTCACATCCTACCTCATTTCTTAAACTACTTACAAGCATTCTGGGGGATATATTTTTAAAACAGTAACATAAACAATTGTGTAAACCAGTGGTTCTCAACCTTCCTAATGCTGCAACCCTTTAATACAGTTCCTCATGTTGTGGTGACCCCCAACCATAAAAACATTAAAATATTTTTGTTGCCAGCCCAGAG
Source organism: Xenopus borealis (assembly GCA_024363595.1). Taxonomy (NCBI): domain Eukaryota; kingdom Metazoa; phylum Chordata; class Amphibia; order Anura; family Pipidae; genus Xenopus; species Xenopus borealis. The sequence continues at coordinate 14,999,297 of CM044442.1, forward strand.
CTGATTGTTAGGAAAGTACTGCAGCGTGGCTGCATAAATATAGAATGTTGAAGTGCAACTGGCTTCCCTACACAGGTTACTGAACTACAACTCCCAGCACCAACACCCAGAGAGCTACAACCTTGGCCCAGGGCTAGTGGGGGGGGGGGGGAGATGAACCTGCTCCTGGAACCCCTTAAGTGAAAGGGTAATTCGACCCCCAAAGGGGTTGCGACCCCCAGGTTGAGAACCACTGGTGTAAACCCTCCAGAAAATTACATAACATGGACCTCAACAGAACAACCTTTTACTCTTAAATCAGTGCTTGTATGACCTTTTAAACTCAAGTCCCTTTGGAGGTATAACTTTTTTTTAGGACCCCAATGTTATTAATAGGGAAAATAAGAAGGCCAGTATTTTTTCCAAAAAAGGTGGCAACCCTATACACCACTTGGATTCAAGCCCCCCCCCCCCCTTGTCACTGCTCCAGTTTGAATATCATGGTTGTGAAGTCCCTTCTAAACATTGCTAATTAACAACTCCCTAACAACTCATAGTTGCCAATCAGTCCATCCAGCATCTTCTGATGAATTGTGTGCAAATGTGCATTTGTTTTGACCAATATGACAATTGCCAAGGATGCATCTCAGAATATGGTTACCATTGCACTGGAATTATGGTGGGGGCGGGGTGTTGCATTATGAGTAAAACAAACATGGTGATTTGCATCTGAAATTTCACTTTGCACATTGTAGTTATGTTCATAAATAACACTTATTTTCAGATAGGAGTACCTCCCTATGAAGAAGCTGGGTTTACCAAGTACTGCAACCTGTTTTGAGCTCTCCTTAGTTTGGGGTCTGGGGGATAAGGAAATCAGGTCTTGGGGGGGGGGGTTGACAGCACATAACTGTAAAAATATATTAGCAGATCATAACAATGTTGATTCCAGAATCCATTTAATGACATAAGATCTTCCAGAATATGAATATATGAACAATATGAGCAGTCAGTGGACTGCAGCTCTCTTTATACTGTACTTTTCAGCCTTCAGGATGTAGACCAAAGTAATAGGTCATATTTTCCATTTACCTTATCTAGCAGGTTCTGTTGTCTATGCTACACTTTAGTCTTTCTTGCAATAGCAAATCTATTGTACCTTCTGCTTTGTATGGGATGAGGGACCATGGTCATTGCAGTAACGTTACACCCAACCTAGGGAAAATGGTTTCTATGCTGCACTGTGCTGTTGCTACACTTGATTCCTGAATGCTAAGATAAATGCAAAAAAGCTGTAACAGTAATGTTAACTTTAGTCTTAATTATGTTTAAGGTTGCATGGCTCACTGAACTCTGCCCGCTATTGCTCCATATGTATCCTCTTCCGATTATCTGTGTTTCTTTCTCATTAACATAACATGTTTTGCCTACCTATTCTCAGCTTGTGTTTGTTTCTTAATTTATTCATTTTACATATTATTAAGGCCATTAAAATGACACCATTCTCCTCGAGGCCAGAATGCCAAATAGTGACTATATACAATGGATAATGCAAAAGCTAAATATGCAATCTTACAGTAGTATGTGGGAGCTTAAACATTTAGACAAGGAATGGTGGCTTGAGGTTGGCAGGGAGTGAAGAGGCAGGGAAACCCCCAAGGCCATCAACAATGACTTAGAGTGGTGCACTATAATATGGATTTTCTGAGAAACTGCCCAAAGCCCAAGTATCCAAATTCACTCAGCATATCCTCAGTCAATCAGGCTGGAACTGCCAGCATATTATTTTTAGTTAGCAGCTATTGCCATACAAGTCTCTCAAGTATCTATAGTATCTCTCAAGTATCTATATAGTTTAATACTCATACAGAGGCAAAACCCTGGTCACTGTTTTGATCTGTATAATGACTTTCTACAAAGTGAGTCCTCTCTGTAAGTTTGTCCTTCAGGGGCAGCAGTAAGGGGCACAATTTCAGGGATTTTATGCCTTTTGCTGAAGCAAATTGGGCACAGTATTTAAGGGATGCACTCATCATTTAATTTATAATTAAACAACATATCAACACAATAATGTGAAAAATCCAGCAAAGGAAATTTTACTGCGACCCTGATCTAAAAAATTCTCTTTGGTGGCCTTTGCATGCAATAAGAAGCAGCAGAGGCTGTGTCAGACATGTTTTATGTGAAAAAATATGGTTGCAAAATGCCCAAAATCACACCATGTGGCATTAGGCGGGGGTGCAATGAGGCTGTGACCACAAAATACATATAGACAAAGACAATAGGTCCTCTGCACTCAACCCATTATCAATATATTTAAGACATTGAGACATTCTGTGCATACAGCTACTAAAAAATGCCTTACCCTTTAAACAACAGGGATTGTTTGTCCATATATTGCAATATATTTAAGCTGGCCAACTACGTCAAAGTCATCCCATATCTGGCCAGTCCTGTTGTTTAAAGGGTAAGGCATTGTTTAGTAGCTGTATGCACAGAATGTCTCAATGTCTTAAATATATTGATAATGGGTTGAGTGCAGTGGACCTCTTGCATTTGTCTATATATATATATATAATTTAAAATGTTGATGTAAAACCAACATACAGATATAAAGTAGAATTGTTCTAATTGAAAGGTTTCTAGTCAGTGAGTTAAATACGGCAGGTCCTGATACAATTATTCCAGCATGACGTAAGCTTTTCTCCCCGGCCAGGGAGTTTGAGTGCCGCTATCACAAGCTGTGTTTAGAAGAATTGTAGCTGAAAATGCATTTGGGTTTTGCTTTCCTTCTCTTATCTTGCCTTATCCTGTTTCCTGTTATTTCTATTGGTTTTGTCATGTACAGTCTTGCTAATAACATACACAGCCCTGATTACTTTATCAATGAAGAATAATACACAGAACCCAGCCCAGTCTACTGTTCTTTTTCCCTTGGAGACAAAACTAATTGCATTGACACAAATGAGCTGTGCTTATTAGAAGCAAGCTATGGTGTTCTTAGGTGAAAGAATATTTTGTAAAATAATTATTACAAGTGACTATGACCATTAAAAATTAATGGGATCTAAAACTAAACACAACTCTAAGGAACCCAATTAGGAGTCTTTTTTTCTGCCTATCCAGTTTGACTGATATGACAGCTGGAGTGTTTCTCATTTCCTCCTTCATTATTAACCTAAGTCATGGTGGGAATTATAATTCAATTAGGATTGCCCTAAAACTGGACACTGACATTAAAACTGAGATATGTGCTATAGATTGTAAACATTTTTGATCGGATGCCTTTGAAGGCACCCTAAACATTGCCCATTGTTAGTGCTGAATCGTCAGATACAGGTAGAATTATATTGCTTCAACCTTTATATCTGATGATTCAGCTCTACATGTGTGTTGAAACGAATGATCTTTCTTGGAAACGTCTTCTCCGAGAAAGATCATAATTGTTATGTCTATAACCAGCTTAAGGGGCAAATTTATCACAATTTTAAAACACTACGTGTATGGAATCCACTATCTGGACACCTGTTACCCAGAAAGTTCTGAATTATGGACAATTCCATTTTCTCCAAAAAATCCAAATTTTAAAAAATGTTTTTTTTCTTCTCTTTACTAATTAAACAGTACCTTGTAAAGGTTCTTCCTTATTGGAAGAAAACTAGCCTATAGATTTCATTTAACTTTTACATGATTTACTAGTGGACTTAAGATCCAAATTAAAGAAAGATCCCTTATCTGTAAAACCTCCGGTCTCGAGCATTCTGGATAACAAATCCCAGTTTTTACCATAATTCAAGTTTAGGGCCGAATTGTGAATTCCACATTATAAAACAGGATCTATTTTTGGTATTCAAGCACAAAAAAAAAACTGGAATGAAAATATTTGGCATCTCAAATCTGGCAAGATCATGTGGAGTTATATTTTCAAAATTCAAGTTTGTTTCCAATTTGAATTCAAATCAAGTTTTCCTCCAAAAAAGAAAAAATTATTCACAAATTGTTTTTCTCCCATTGGAGTCTATAGAGAGAAGCAAAACTTGGCAAAAAGTTGGCTCATCACTACTATTAAAATCTTCGAATGGACCTCTGCCATTGACTTCTACATGAACGCAACAAGTTTTTGGTGGAGAATAGTCAAATTAGAACCGTTTCCAGAGTCTAGATGTGATGAATCTCACATTCAAATTTGAGATGGTGATTTTAAATTTGAATTTGTGAGTTTTGACCAAACATTTTTTTAAAAAAATTCAAATTCTAATTTACCATTCAAACCTTAATAATTGTGCCCCTAAGGGTCAGATTTTACCTGATCATGTCATGCTACAGTGAATTCAATGTAATCCAAATTGAGGGAGCTCACTGCTGCACCATCAAGCTTATTTCCATGTAACATGTGTTACTCTGTCCCCTTACAGGCATCACAAACATAAAAATATCAAAAACATGGAGTATCAAGAAGCATCAATAAAATTTCACCTTTAATAGTCCATAGTAAAATATCACAATGCATCAGGATATTACATTTTAGACCATAAACTTTGGGGCTGATTTACTAAGGGTCAAATAGAGTGGAATTGAGAATTCAAATAAAACTTTAATTTCAAAAATTAAAATTTTGAAGTCATTTAGGGCTAATTCGACTATAGAATAGCCCAAAATTCGATTTGAATTGTTAAAATTTGAAAATTAGAATTTTCAAATTTCAAAGTACTGACCCTTTAAAAATCCATCGAATTCGACTATTCACCAGTTTAAAGCTGCCAAATTGGCATTTTAACCTATGGGGGACCTCACAGAACTTGGCCAGAAAATTTTGCCAAGTTCTGAGAATTTGAAGGATTTTGGTGAATGATTCAAATGATTTTCATTCGATCGAATGTGCCAGTTTTTCGATTGAAAACAGCCATATTCGATCGAAAATTGAACCATCAAAAAAATTAGAGGGTCGAATTTCAAAGTATTTTCCACTTCGGAATTGGAGCCTTAGTAAATTAGTCCCTTTATGTATTTCATAGTGTCTCGCAACTTTTTCAGAAGCAATCAAGCTATGAAATCTGATCCCCCATAGCTAGAACATAAAGTTAGATCAGAAAAAGTCAAATTGAGTCTTTTGTTAATGCAGATGGAGTCTTTTGTTCATGTGTTTACATCAGACAGTCAATTTCAATGAGAGAAAAAATTATTTCCGACACCTTCAGTTTTTGTCTTGTTAGATGAAGATGCAGCATGCAGCAATTCTATCCAACAGGTGTGTCATATCGGATGGAAAATTGTACATGTAGTTTATGCATCAGATATCAGCGACTAAATCCGACTTGTTGGATGCATTTTGTCAATCCGACACCATCCTACAAACCCTCCCTTGGAGTTTAGCCCTTAAGGTGTTACTGTGATGCCTTGAGCCATCCACAAATTAAAACACTCTTGCTCTAGTTGCCAGACTAATTGACTTTATTTTGGGTAAAATATATTATTATCAAATGACATCATTCATAAAGGTGAAGATAAGTTCTGAAGCTGCTTCTCTAGTTTTATAAGAAAGCTACTATATGGGCGCCACTCCTCAAGAATCTAACTTACGGACAAGTTGTACAGCACATCTAAATATCTCACCTATTTTGCAAAAAATATATTTATTGAGAGGTATTTTGCATTTTAAATTTTTTAAGTAATGTTATGGAAATGCTGCCATATACTTTCTTTACAACATATTAAAATGTTTGGCAAACAGCTACAAACATGTAACTTGGTGATGAAACATTGACATTAGTTGTGGCATCTAGTTTTCCTGATATTCCACAAGCTTTTGTAATAATCATGCAACAGTCAACAGACAACTAGGCCTGCCATGTGTCAAGATTAGAAGCCTTTCATATTGAGTGAGTGCGCAGCATTTCAGGAAGACACAAAAGCGTTCTATCTCCCTGGGGAAATTGATGCAGCAGAAAGAGTCATTGTCCGGAGGCAGGAAAAAAAAATAGCACTTAAGATAGGAGTGTTCAGGAAGATTATTGCTAACAATACTCCCTTTCTGAAATTGCTGCAGAAAAAAAGAACATTGACTTCTATTAGAGAAACACCTTTATTTAAAGAAATAAGTGTTTTTCAGAAGTAGAACCCTACCCTGTTCTGTGTTTCAGCTTTACAGAAGGAACTAAAATCATAACAGATAATGGTCATCATCTGCACGAAGTTAAAGTTATAAGTAATATTGGCCATGATACTTCTTTCTGAAAGCAGTAACATATGCATCTCTTTTACACTACAGTCAAAATATTAGTCTATAGACTATCAAGCCACCATGTTAGACTGAACATTAGTTTTTTTTAAGAAAGAGCAACCAGCTGGGAAGATTGATTTACCGTACTCATTTTCTAATTTAAGTTTATTACAATAAGCAAAATGTGCAAAAAGATCTTGAAAAAACTTGATTGAGTTTTTTGCAATCACATTTTTTGTAAATTTTTTCCAATAAATTAAATTTTTTAAAAATCAGCTTGAAAAAAAATTAACTGGTAAAAGAGCTTAAATGATTTTACTGATTCTTATAGAAGTTCATCAGGTTTGAGATGCTGAAGTGAATTTATTTCATTTTTTTTTTCAATACTTTTTGAAAATTTGATTTCAGACAATGTGGTCTCAAAATACTGCATTTGTGAATTTTTTTGGACATGATTGTATAAAATCATGTCAATAATTGTATCAAATCAGCAAAAAAATATTCAGCTAATATTGAATTACATTTTTACAGTAATTCAAGTTTTTGTGGCTAATTTGAATCTGAGTTTCCAAAACTCCAAGATTATTGAGATTTATTAATCACAAACCATTACAAAAAAACAAAAAACAAAATTATCATCTAAAAGCTGGCGAGTTCATGTAGAAGTTAATGAGGGACAGATTTACTATGGTTCAAATGGTCAATTCAGATTTTCAAATAGTTTTTTTGGTCAAAACTCACAATTGGGAGTTAAAAACCACCAACTTGAATTCTAATTCGAAGATTTATCACACCTCAACACTGGAAACAGCTTTAATTCGATACTTTGCTACCTAAAACCTGCCACATTTATGTAGAAGTGAATGGCAGAGGTCAGTTGAACCATTTTAAGATGTTAATAGTAGTGATGGGCGAATTTATTCGCCTAGGTCGAATTCGCGGCGAATTCCCGCGATTCGCCGCTGGCGAATAAATTCGCGAATCACCAGCGAAATTTCGCCAGGCAAAAATTCGGCGAAAAACGAGTCGCGCGTCAGTCGCGCGTCATTTTTGACGTGTCGCGACAAAAACGACGCGACGCGCGCCGAAAACGACGCGACGCGTCAAAGTTGACGCGACACGCGTCAAAGTTGACGCGACGCGCGACAAAATCGTCCCGCGACTCGTTTCGCGAATCTCTAGGCGAAGCGAATCGCGGGAGATTCGCCCATCACTAGTTAATAGCCTTCCTGGCATTCAAGTTTTTTTTCAGAGGAAAACTCAATTCAAATGCAGTTCCCAATTTTGGGTTGTCCTATTCTATCAAATTTTAGTTGTTCAAGTTTTTACTTAAGTAAACTCCAATTCGAGCTGTGAGTACATTTGTGTTTATTGCAGTTAAAAAAATTCACACAACTCAAAAAAAATTTCTTAAGACATGTATATTTAAAATTTCCAAGTTCCATATTTTCACATTTTTTGAAATTCAGGTATTGCATTCTCAAAAACACACATTTCAGATATTCAGCCTAAAAACCTTCAAAATTATGTGAGACAGCACCAGCAAACAAGAACAGCTGTTGAATGCAAGAGTTGTGGTGTATGTATAAGCCCTGGTTATAAACTTGCTTCAAGGGTTCAACCGTGGCATTAAAAACAAAAAAAAAACACAATGTTTTTGAGAGTTTCATTATGAAGCAACATGAATTAATAAAGCAAAACTGCATACCATCATATAATCCTAGGTTACCTCTTGCATTTAAAACATTTGAAAATATTTTAAAATATTTTAAATCATAATCTGTATAAATCCCTCAACAACAGTTTTTTTTACTCCTGTGTATTCAGAATATTTCTTGCTGTTTAAGTAAATGCTTCTAATTATCACCCCTGTAAGTGCAGTTGCCTTCTCAAGAACATTGAACTCTGTCTGATTATAAGTATGTCCTTACTGTACATAATGATTAGCTACTGGTAAAGTGGTACATTTATACTTTATGGAGGATCTAAGCTGATATAAGGAGCAACCTTCTGCTTGGTTTCCAATATTACAATGCAATAATTCACATGAGCATTTTAGAGTAATATGCACATCAGTTTTAAAATCACCACAGATCTAAGTAATAGGGAGCAGTTAACACTCAATATATAAAGAAAGATATGAAATTACATGATGGTCATGGTGCATGGAAAGAGAACATTTCCAGCTCTCTGGGTGCTAAGGTTCTGTAATGCCTGCCATCAAGCGTCGGCACATAAATACTGGCGCACATCAAGTCAGATGGACGGCCTAAGGCCCCATCACCTTGAAAATGTCTGATCTTGGAAGCTAAGCAGGTCCAGGCCTGGTTAGTACCTGGATGGGAGACTGCCTGGGAATACCAGGTGTTGTAGGTTTTTTTTTATGCCAGTATACTTAGGTGTTATGACATCTAATTTGGGCGCCTAGCTTCCTATTGGTTCCTGATGTGTCTGTCCGTCCTCAGCCTGCTCCTGATTGGTTCCTGGTCCCTTAAATACCTTCTTCTTCCTCCTCACATTGCCCAAGCTGGCTTCTGTTTCCACAGTTCTGGCTCAAGCCTTGCCTGACATCTGATTCCTGGTTTTCTACTCCTGGCCTGTTTATTGACCTCTGATCCTCTGCCGCCTGCACCGACTCTTTTGCCTGTTTTGACTTCGCTTCTGTTTCAATATTTGATGGTACCTCGATCTCAGCTATTCCCTGCTCCTTTGCCTTCTCCGGCCCAGAAAGCCCAGGGCCCCAAAAGGGCGTCGGTGAAGACCGGAGCCGTAAAGGAGTATCCGTGTCCACCAGTCTTCCTTGCACCAGTGGCTCTCCTTCGGGATCCAAGCTATCCATAGGATTCAAGGTAACAGATTGTTACAGGTTCTACCTATTTATAAATTCACATTATGCTCTAGTCTTTTCAAATATTGGCCCAAAGGTTCAATTAAATTGAGAGACATATAGACAGGCCAGGCTGACAGAAATCCCCCATAGACATCTTCATTTGAATATGCTTTTCAGAAGTCATTTCGATTTTCCAATGGACTCATCTGTCAGATTGGCTGTAGGTTGCAAAGGTTCATATAAATATATTGGTCTGAAGATGTTCCTTTGAAAGAGTTGCTCATTTCCTTGAACATAATATTTTTAATTAATATGTACCAGTAGATTTGCATGCAAAAAATAAAATCAGAGTGAGTGAAATAATTTTCTGCAGAAATATGATTAAGTGAGAAATAATTACATCAAAAATATATTTTATTCATAATAATAAATGTTACAGAAATTCTTTAAAATTAATCAATATGTAATATATATATCATAGGGCTGCTGTTTGAGATGAGGCAACCCTATGGCAGGAGACATCTCTATGAAATCCAGCCCTTTGCATACCTTCATGCAGAATGCCTACCATTGGTGTCTGTATTGTTCAGTGTTGTTGGCTTCCCAACAGAGATGGTTTATGCTTTGAGCTGCCAACTCAGGGAAGCATGGTCAAGCGAACACAGGGCTTCATGAAGGTTCAGGTGGCAAGCTGGGTTGGGACAAAATCCCTTTGTTAATTATGGTCCTAAAAAAACCTGCACCAGAACCCAAGTTTATACTTTCTGTTTTTATAATGAAGAAAACAAAAAGAGGTCCAAATTAAGGACAGCAGTTTACCCTAATAGAAGGTTAAGGCATCCCATCTTGATCCCAAAGGACCACTGATTTTTTTAAATAATGCTAACAAGAAATCTCACAACCAATTGATGAAAACTCCAAAACTGTTAAGGGTTCTTCTGTAACGTTACAATTTTTGGATGGTTTGGCCACCCATGTTGTGGGATAAAAGTAGCTAATCAGATGCATATGTTACCTGTATGCATTATTATAAGCTGATCATTCCATCCCATTAAAGTTTATTTTCAAGTCCCCTTTTATGAGGTAAGTAACCCATTCCTTTAAAGAATTTGATTCCTGAATGTGCCATGTAGGACTGTAATCTAGTATACATATATATATATATTGCATATATAATAATATATCATATATAATATAATACTTGACCCTTTTACGTGGGTCCCGGTTCTTTTGAACAAGCTGACAAGTAATCCACACCAATAAGCATATATTAAAGTAATTATATTGTATAGTACATTAATAGGCTGTTACACATAAACAATTACACAAAAACAATTACATTTAAACAAACACGGTATTTACAGTTACACATAAACAATTCTACTTATTTGTTACCAAAAGGCATGGGAATAGAGGTCAGCTGAACATGGCTTCCCTCTCTGCTCTGTAGTCTCACATGTTGTCTTGTCCCAAGCTCCTCTGGCTTCTCCAGCTGCCGCCCTTCTTCCTTCCAGCTGTCCAGCTCAGGCCTTCCAGTCTCTCTCCAGTCTCCCCAGTCTTCCTCCAGTCTCTCTCCCGCCTGTTCTTTTATCCTGGTCTTTCACCTGCCCCCACAGAAACACTCCCAAATCACAAGATGCTGAGATAAACCCCCAACTTGAATACATAATACATCCTGTAGAGCAAGTTCTCGCAAACAGTATTTTTATGGTCCCTTATCAGATATCAGACTAGTAGTCACAGGAAACTCTTTGATATGATAATTTCCCTGGACAACTGCTAGATGGCAATTTCTTACAGGACCGTCACCTTATTTGTTCTAGAACCACACCTTGTTCTTGTTTTTCATTTTTTTGTGTTTGGGATCGGAGCCCTGCTGAAATATAAATTGTATCCAATGCTATAGTTTTTAGCAGGCTAAAAGCAAGGTCTCTTGCAGAGCTTTAATTATACAGTGAAATATATTTTTACCTTTGCTTGATATCAAATAGTGATAAATACAATGACATGCTGTATATTTACTGACAATATATTCACCCTTCAGGTTTGAACACTTGCCTTAAGTACCAAATAATATCCATAATTCCCAAAATTAGTCCCTTTCTGAAATACTCTGTATGAGAATTATCCTGCTATTAATTTTTCATCATTGTGGAATCTTTCCACCGTATTCACTATTGATTGCCTGTAGCTTCATTAGTATGGACAGCTCTTGACTCCACCTTCTCACACACATTTGCATCACACAATAATGTTATAGACACATTTACCTTGGTTCTAGACTACAAAACCCATGGAACTGTACACATATATTCAAAATATGGATAATCTATGTTGCCAGTAAGAAGTGTATGCATCAAACAAGCTCTTCTCAACTATTTTTTGGTTACTTTATTTTAACTGGAGACCCTTTTTGTAGCTTTCTTCCTTTTAAAGGTTTACTGCTGCTTTCAGTGCACTCAAGGAAGTTCGAATTTCGCCCCCAATGCACTAATGACATGGCCAAAATGTTTTATGATGATTTGCTTTGTAAGCTGTTTACGTTGGAAGACAAAGTAACAGGGAGTTTTGGTGGGGAAAGCAGGGCATTCGCCTTTATGCTGACAGCAATTAGGTAAAAGAAAGGGACAACTGGCAATACTGCACATAGGGTATGATAAGACCTAAGTAAAATAAACATGTCTAAGATAGGAGTGTCATTTGCCTTTTATATATTTTCCTGTAATAGATGATAAACTTTAACATAGCTTATTGTATTCTCAGAAAAAATGTATATTTTTATGTAAGTTATTCCTATAAATGGAAGACTGAAATACTGTATAAGCAAAGGTTTGGTATATCATGGATGCTGGGGATAGCATTTGGTTACTCCTATCAGTGTGAGCTGTGGCACCTTGACATTCAATATTATAGGTAAGGGGACTCTTTTTAGCTGTTCATGGGTGTGCATAAAAGGTTTAAGAAGACAAGACAACCTGTACTCTGAACAAAGTCATCCTTTAATGTTTTAAGGCATTGGTTTTATTTGACTTATCAAGGCAGCAACAATGAATTCACTCCAAAATATAACATAATATATATAATATATAAAATATAATCTACATAAACAGTGGTGTGAAAAACTATTTGCCCCCTTCCTGATTTCTTATTCTTTTGCATGTTTGTCACACAAAATATTTCTGATCATCAAACACATTTAACTATTAGTCAAAGATAACACAAGTAAACACAAGTAAACAGAAAATGCAGTTTTTAAATGAGGGTTTTTATTATTTAGGGAGAAAAGAAATCCAAACCTGTGTGAAAAAGTAATTGCCCCCTGAACCTAATAACTTGTTGGGCCACCCTTAGCAGCAATAACTGCAATCAAGCGTTTGCGATAACTTGCAAAGAGTCTTTTACAGCGCTCTGGAGGAATTTTGGCCCACTCATCTTTGCAGAATTGTTGTAATTCAGCTTTATTTGAGGGTTTTCTAGCATGAACCGCCTTTTAAAGGTCATGCCACAACATCTCAATAGGATTCAGGTCAGGACTTTGACTAGGCCACTCCAAAGTCTTCATTTTGTTTTTCTTCAGCCATTCAGAGGTGGATTTGCTGGTGTGTTTTGGGTCATTGTCCTGCTGCAGCACCCAAGATCGCTTCAGCTTGAGTTGACGGACATTCTCCTTCAGGATTTTTTGGTAGACAGTAGAATTCATGGTTCCATCTATCACAGCAAGCCTTCCAGGTCCTGAAGCAGCAAAACAACCCCAGACCATCACACTACCACCACCATATTTTACTGTTGGTATGATGTTCTTTTTCTGAAATGCTGTGTTACTTTTACGCCAGATGTAACGGGATGTGCACCTTCCAAAAAGTTAAACTTTTGTCTCGTCGGTCCACAAGGTATTTTCCCAAAAGTCTTGGCAATCATTGAGATGTTTTTTTAGCAAAATTGAAACGAGCCTTAATGTTCTTTTTGCCTAAAAGTGGTTTGCGCCTTGGAAATCTGCCATGCAGGCCGTTTTTGGCCAGTCTCTTTCTTATGGTGGAGTCGTGAACACTGACCTTAATTGAGGCAAGTGAGGCCTGCAGTTCTTTAGATGTTGTCCTGGGGTCTTTTGTGGCCTCTCAGATGAGTTGTCTCTGCGCTCTTGGGGTAATTTTGTTCGGCCGGCCACTCCTGGGAAGGTTCACCACTGTTCCATGTTTTTGCCATTTGTGGATAATGGCTTTCACTGTGGTTCACTGGAGTCCCAAAGCTTTAGAAATGGCTTTATAACCTTTACCAGACTGATATATCTCAATTACTTTTGTTCTTAGTTATTTTTAACAAGGGGGGCAATCACTTTTTCACACAGGCCCATGTAGATTTGGAGTTTTTTTTCTCCCTTAATAACGTAAACCTGCATTTTGTGTTCAATTCTGTTATCTTTGACTAATAGTTAACAGTTTTTGATGAGCAGAAAAATTTAAGTGTGACAAACATGCAAAAGAATAAGAAATCAGGAAGGGGGCAAATAGTTTTTCACACCACTGTATATAAAAGGAACAACTGTAGAGCCTTTTGAATCTTTTGGTGTAGTTTTATTGAAGCACTATATGTTTCTGACCACATGGGTCCTTCCTCGGGGCACACGGTTCCTTCCTCCTGAGGAAGGAACCGTGTGGTTTGAAACATGTATGTGTCATATATGTTACTATTTTTATCGTTAAAGAGCCAAATTAACACATAATGTGGACCCAGCAGGAAAATTCTGAAACTAAATTACTCCAAAATTTCACTGGCCCCCAAGGGAGCAAGCCACACAATTTGTAAACTCCTATCTTAAAGCTATTTGCTCATAAAAGGCTACAAAGAGCTGAGAAGGGGGGAAAATAAAATCCCATTTTGTAGCTAGCTAACACATAATTGACCTGATTCAATTTGATGAGAAAAGCTTATCTCCTAAATTTCAAATATTCCCACAGAGCCACAGGCAACTCAATAGGAAAAACTTACCTCAAAGTTAATCACATGAAAACTGGAATGGAATTAGGAGTAATGTTTTTTCTCATCAAATTGAATCGTGCCCATACATTTTCACATGATAAACCCTAAAATAACATTTTTTTATTGATTTGAATTTGACTTATTATAAATGTACCATTTAAATTTCTTCAAGGGAAATCCAGGGTTCATGAATCATTACTGGATCAGTTCCCACTAAGGCAGTATCCATAACTGCCAATCAGCAATTAGATTTTAGATAATAATACTACAGGCAAAAATATGATGAGTAAAATATTTGGGCATGCCCAAGCTATTGAAAAAATCATATAATCACATTTTTTAGAGGGCTGAGATGCTACAAATATATTATACTTACTATAACAACTGAAGATAAGTGTTACACTGGCTGCAAACAGACCAAGAGGGTCGTTCTGGGTTTTTGACCAGTCATATGTATGAACATGGATGTATGACTATGCAGAGCAATTATTTTACAGTGTAGTAAATCACTCTAGACCAAAGCTGTCTGAACTAAAGACTGAAGAACTGAAAATCCCACAAAAGGGATTTTTCTGCCCCCCAATCTGCTCACAGTCTGCATAGACTTCTTTGCATGGTGTTCAGTCCTGTTGTGTTGTTGAAAACTAGAAAATAACTCCAGCTTAGAAGTCTGTTGGGTGACAGTAGTTTCAACTTTCTTCCACACCCAGTTCCAGGGCTGACCATTTAAGGAGTCCTAATTGTGTTCAAATTGGACAAAGCTTTAATCAGTTTAGTTAATACTAACAGTCTGGCCATTTATGTGAGTGATGCTAGATGCTTTCTCTTATAACACCAGTTTGTCTTCTGCTTATGTCAATGTTCATTCACATTGCTGTACTAACAGATGACATAGGAAGCAATGTTAGGGACCATTACTGATAATATCGGCATATTCTTTCAGTTTTTCATAGCTATTGAACACAGCATCATGTTAGAAGAGTTTAATGTGAGCAGTGAGCGTGGCTCAAGAGGACGATATTGCACTCCACCCCTTACTGTCCATCTCTCCACACAAGTGCTTTCTCAAGAAGCTTTTAATGACTTATGTACATTAAAACATTGTATTTAGTTAACTGTCAGCATTTTAGTATTTGAAGAATTGATTATGATTTCTGACACGGTCTTTGAAGATTGGAAACAATATATTGATCTCTGAATTAAAACTGTCTTCATCCTTGTAATGGAAGGTTCTGCCCTTTTTTGAGAATTATCTGTATGGCATTTGTTTTGGCGTCTGCTACTGCTGATCCATAGAGTTATTATTAGATGAAATGAGAAAAAGACGAGACCGAGAGGTCTTTGAATTGAAGTAATGCGCTATTAGTTATCTCCATGCCAATACGAATGGGTACAATCTGCTTGGAAATGATGAACTGCTGATGGCGTGCAGTTACATGGGATTATTAATGTGCTGTTTGAGTTTGGCGTGCAGACTCAAAGGTAAACACTTGCCCTTGAGGGTCAGGCCATAAAACATCAGGGCTGTTGTGATACCAGTAAAATAAAGTGTATTTTTCGTTTTAGTCTGGAAATGCTTGTATTTCACATTGCAATATATATATGTTTATAGAGGTAGGCTCGCATAGTAGATTCGAGTGGTGGGTCAAATATTATGAAGGTTTTATTATTACAGATGTCTACACACTTAAGCACACTACACTTCTGCATTTCCCTGGCACAGGAAATAGTATAGAACCCTAGAATGAGAGTGATAATATATAGCACACAAATATATAACTGCATGTCATTTTTATATGTATTTATTTATATATTTTATGGAAAGCCTCATTTTATACCAGTATCTTCAGCCAACATTTACCCCGCCCATAAACATAAATGATAGTTACTGTATTTATAAACCCTGGGCAAATTTTCTCCCAACCCCTGCTTAATGGTGTCCATGAAGAGATCATGCTAAATAAAGAGAAAAGCAAGCATGGTCTTTCTCTCCTCAAAGATAATATTCTCTTTTTTTCACTTAGTTAGGACTCTTGGACACTGCCTTGATGGGGTGTGTCGGCTTATGCATACTTTGTACAAACTTTGTAATAAAAAGTGTCTCTTTTTTTACTAGAGTCACAGTTCAGTTGTGCAAAAAAAGGTTTCCTAGGGGCTGTATGTTGGAGTGCTGGAAGTTTGTATATCAAGCCTGGCCCATGTGCACCCAATAAAAAGGGTGGCATTTCATTATATATATATATATATATATATATATATATATAATTATCAGATAATGCTTCAGTATGGGTTTATTTAATAGAAACATTCTTTTTTGTGGTTGTTATCAAATGATTCAAGTATATGTAATTAAATATAAGAAATGAAAGAATTGTATTCATATATATATTAACTGTATCGAATTCTGATGAAGAACAGCAACTGGAATCAAGCAGAGACAGGAATCAGTAAGGGTCAGTAAAAGAAAATTACAGTTGCCTGGAGAAAAATGAATTGGAAATGAAAAGAGCTGGAAGTCACTGCAGGGGTCTTCACCACTGACATAAATAGACTTCATGACATTGACTGATTTTGATTCCCAGTATTGATAGGGCTGTTCCAGTTGTCATGCCAGGAGGATTACAGCAGTGGAATTATGTGCTACTGCCTTTATTTCATTCAGGTTAACACCCTTTAACTGAGCAATCTTCATGTTGAATGTCAGTTGGACAGATGATGTTTTGAGGTAGGTGTCTAAGTGCGGTTTCTATGTCTGGCAGAAACTTCTACTGAGAATTGACACAAAGCTGTTCTTTTCCAGTGTTGAGAGGTGTATTTAATTTAAAAAGGCCATTTACAGTGATGTAATCTTTCAATATCTTTGTCAAATCATGGTTGTTGTTTAAAAGAACCTTAGAGGGACACTAAAATAAAATGTATGTGTATTTGTGCTTTGGTATTGGTATCAAAAGTGTAAAGTAAAGCCATGGAAGGGAAGTGTATAATCTGGAAATAATACGGTTTGTACTGAATTTCTATCTTAAAACTAGAGAAACCAGATGCTTTTATTGTCTATAAAATAGAAACTGATCAGTCTGGCCATGGCCTGAAAGTTCTGATACCTTGTTTATTTTATTGCAAAGCCAGCAATATTACATTACAATGAGTAGGAGAATCAGTGGTAGCTAGACATTTGTACCTACTGAAATGGTGGTATTTGGTCTCATCATCAAGAAAACTCCAATGGCACACAGGTCTACATACTTCTAGTGTTTAGTTAAAGCAGAGTGCAGTGAAAAATTTTGGTCTCATCAATCATTGAAGGCTGGGTTCTGTTGTGATAAGTAATGATGGAAAATGTTCTGCAGCGAAAAAGATGCCTAGTGGAAGAAAAAAATTGTTGTCTGTCAAAAATTTGTTGTACAATTTATTCAGTGTCAAAGAAAATCTGTCACTAGTAATGGGCGAATCTATCACGTTTCGCCGAAAAATGTTAGAATTTCCAGCGAAATTCTCGATTTGGCGTAAAATTCGTGAAACGAGTCACGTTTTCGACGTGTCGCATCCTTTTCAACTTTTTTTTACGACAGCAAATTTTCAGCAGGTGAATTTTTGCTGGTGTTTCGCAAATTTATTTGCGCCTGGCGTATAACTTTGACCATCACCCATAGACTTCAAATAATTTTGTCTAATTGTCGGTTTCAAGAATTTTTAGGGAAACGGGTCAGATTTTCCTATCACTAGTTGAGATTTTTGGTGAATGTGCACTGATGAGTGATAATATGAAGATAGGTACAAGTATGGAATCTCTTATCTGGAAACCTGATTAATAAAACATGCAACTTCCATAAAGACCATCTCCTATAGGGTTTTAAGGAATTTTTTTTGTTTTTATGATTTCCATTTTTTACAGTACTTGATGCTAAGTAAGCTGCATCAATCCATACTGAATCTAAAACAATCCTATTTTGTTTATGTAATATTACATTTTGTAGTAGCCTCAAGGCATGGTGATCCAAACAGTGGAAAAAATGTTTTCTGCAAAAATCCCAGGTCTCATGCTCCATAATAAATCCTATACCTGTACTAAGTATTTTAAACATGGTCTCTAATTACTCTGATGTCTCCAGACATTTAAGTTTGCCTTAGGTTCCATGGCCATCTTAATGATGTAGCTTTTCATTCGGATGAATTGATTTACTAATAGATATCAGTGATTAAAATGTAAGTAGATTTTACTCAATGAGAATGAGAATAATTGTCAGAGCATCAGTCTTTGCATTTTACCAGTGATGCAACCTTGAGATCCTGGGCCCCCCAGGGTAAATTGCAGCTCACCTGGGGTGCTCAAAAAAATCATAGCTGACCCTTGTTCTAAAGTCTGAATGGCAAGAAGCAACATTAGGCTCAGATTTATGGCTATAACATTATAGTGGTCATGAGCTCTCCTTATTATTTCCAGATGCCAATGTCCTACCCACTCACCCCACACCATTTTCTTAAACACACCCTTTCAGTTTCATTAATTTAGATATTTTGTCCAAATTATCATTGTGCAAACAGCCATCAGCGGAGGGAGTGTGCACAGAAAACATCAATGCAGGCTGGTACATACCAGACCACATGTAATTTAATGTTTAAAAGAGTACACATTTTTTTTTTTTTTTTTATGGGTTTAGTACCCGAATACTCAAGCATTCTTAAAGTTGGTGCTATTGTTTATTTATTCTCATCTCTCCCTGATGCAGCAGAGATTACAGTTAAATTTTTTTTACCACAAGCATGCCTACACACACACAAACACATACACATACACAAGACTCCTTTTCCTTTTCATCAGACCCAGTTCACCTGCCAATTCTGTTTAGTCAAGAGCGTGTTTACAGCATGACTTTTAGCACTTTGCACCTTGCTCCTCTCCAAAATTAACCACAAGGATCTGAGCTTTCCACATTAATATAGCGAGGGGAAGACTGAGAGATGAACATTTACAAGACCCGTTACACTTATTATGAGCCCCCAAAGCTTTTACATTATTCAGACATGCAAGTTAGGGAGCCCGAGCTGGTACATGGTGTAAAGTAACCTTGCATTGCCTTGCACCCATCAACACTGTGCTCTGAGCAAGTGCTCATCGATGAATACTTCAGAGCAATTATTACTAGTGATGGGCGAATTCGCGGCGAATTCCCGCGATTCGCGAATCGCCAGCGAAATTTCGCTTAGCAAAAATTTGCTGGAAAAACGAGTCGCGCGTCGTTTTTGACGCAACGCGCCGAAGATGACGCGGCGCGCGCCGAAAGCGTCCCGCGACTCGTTTCTCTGGAAATTCGCGAATTTTTCGGCAAAGCGAATCTCGGGAGATTCGCCCATCACTAATTATTACATTTTTTCTTTGGTGCAGGAAAATAAAATGTGAAAATGTGAAAAAATAATATCTGAGCATTTATGTTTTCAGCTCCCTGTTGAAAATAAAATATAATAAGATGTGACAGATAACTCCCAGTTATAAAATCTGTGCTTTACTTGAGTCTGCAGGTTGGAAAGAAATTGGATTACGCTAATCAATATACAGATTTATCCCAAATGAAAGAGTCTACCAAGAATTGTTGCAACTAATTTTGACTAAATGAGATTTTCAGGGCTACTTTCAATATATGTACATTTGCAATGCTGCCCACAAGTGGGGAGGACATCATTGATATCACTGATACAGTGGTCACCCCAATGCACACAGAAACAAAGGAATTGTCATTTTGATTTGGACTCTGATATTATCAAAGTAGTTCCTGGTTATATGTGAATTAACCAGCAAATCACCACCATTCCCTTTGGATTTGGTGAGTCAGTACAGCAAACTTTTACTATTGGTCCATTGTTGTCAAACAGTTAACTAATAAATGCCACCTTAACTCTTGAGTCTTGATTCTTGGCCTCATCCTGACTACTACTTTGTCTTATCCATGTCTGTACCTCATTTTTAAGTTAAGTCTGATATCTTAGGGCAATCACGCATGGGACAATATGTCTGCAGATTGCCATTGGGAAAACATATGTATCACAAAGTATTCTGAGGTTTTCTCCATTGCCCTTAAGTGGAGTGATTTCTCTATTGGAACTGGAGATGAAAGTTCTGAGCCCCAAGGAGAAGAAAGCACAAAGTTGGCCATATACATACAAGGACCAAATTGGCAAGCTGATGTAGTACCCACCCCAAGGACCTGCATTCCTGACCATTTGTCCTTGAGGGCCCTGAGGCCCTTAGGGTGGCCATATTGGAGCATATTGTACTCATTACATACTGTAGGGGTGGTTCACCTTTAAAGGAACAGTTCAGGGTAAAAATAAAAACTGGGTAAATAGATAGGCTGTGCAAAATAAAAAATGTTTCTAATATAGTTAGTTAGCCAAAAATATAATGTATAAATGCTGGAGTGAGTGGATGTCTCACATAACAGAATACAACACAACATCCTGCTTTTCAGCTCTCTAAATCTGAGTAAGTCAGCGACTTGAGGGGGGGCCACATGGGACATAACTGTTCAGTGAGTTTGCAATTGATCCTCAGCATTCAGCTCACATTCAAAAGCAATAGTTATGACCCATGTGGCCCTCCCTCAATTCACTGATTGGTTACTGCCTGGTAACCAGGGTAACCAGTCAGCGTAAACAAAAGAGAGCTGAAAAGAAAGAAGTAGTGTTCTGTTAGGTTAGGTTAGACTTGCAGTTACTTCAGCATTTATACATTACATTTTTGCCTAACTAACTATATTGAAAACATGTTTTATTTTACACAGCCTATCTATTTACCCAGTTTTTACTTTTATACTGAACAATTCCTTTAAGTTAAAATTTAGAATGTTATTAAGTGGCCAATTCTAAGCAATTCTTTAACTGGTCTTCATTATTTTTTTTCATAATTCTATTAAATTATTTGCCACTTTCTTCTGATTCTTCTGACTCTTTCCAGAAGAAATGGGGTCACTGGCCCCACTCAGAAAATAAATCCTCTGCAAGGTTATAAATGTATTGTTGTTGTTTTTTATTACTCAGGTCTCTTCTATTCATATTCCAATCTCTTATTCAAATCAATGGATGGATGCTAGGGCAACTTGGACCCTAGTATCCAGATTACTAAAAATACAACCTGGAATCAACTGAATAAAAATCTACATAACTCAAAAACAAAACATCACACCAAAAATAATTGCAAATTATCTCAGAATATCATTCTATACGTGATGATAAAAGTTGACACAAAGGTGAACAACCACTAATGGGGCTTAGAGGATCTTTGGTGTAGAGAGTGATATTCTGGGACAATTTGCAATTGGTGTTCATTGTTTATTATTTGTGCTTTTGAAGTTATTCAGATTTTTATTCAGCAGCTCTTCATTGTGCAATTTCAGCAATCTGGTTTCTAGGGACGAAATTACCCTAGCGCTCATGCACTGATTAGAATAAGATACTGGAATATGAATAGGAGAGGCCTGAATATAAAAAATGAATAATAAATATTGCAATAAAATCTGTAGCCTTGTATAGATGGGGGGTCCATGAACTCCATCTGAAAGCTGGAAAGAGTTAGTAGAAGAAGGCAAATAATTTAAAAACTATTAGAAACATATAATGAAGACCAACTGAAAAGTAGCTTACAATTGGCCAATCAATAATATACTAAAACTTAACTTAAAGGTGAAGCATCTCTTTAAGACATCCCTCCAGAGTTCAAATACCAAATGAATCATATTAACATAATAGCAGCATGACTTCCTTCGGTTTTTGACCACACCCTAATTACATAAAAGAGGCCAAAGAAGGTTCTTCTGACAAAACCGAAAAAACTGAAAATAAGCCACCCCCTGCAGAAGATATCTTGAAACTGGAATAAATGTACGTTTTAATCTGATAGCATTTCAATTAAACATATTTGAAAGGAAAACAATATTTAAAAGAACCAAGTGTGCCTTTAATCTGGTACCAAACACAAAGGTTGCATCCACATTGCCTACTTCATTTGCATATTCTCTTTCTACATTCCAAGAGTGCATACAAGCAACACGCACCAGTAATTATGTAGTACAAACAATTACTACTGCCATGTAGAGCTTTTAATTAATTAGCACTTTAACGGCAACTTTTAAATTTGATTGTAACAGTGATGGTATATAAGGAGGAAACAGCCATGAAATTGCCCTTACGCAGTATGGTATTTATTGTATAATTAAATTGTCTGTAATTGCAAGGAGATTAGATAGAATATCTCATTTTTAAATTATTGTGATGCTGTTTTACTTAATGTATAAAAATGTAACCGTGAATGGTTTTATTTTAAATATTGTACTAATTCACCCTGTTTTGTTGTGGCTTGTTTAGTAATCAAGGTCATATAAAATCCCTTTCAGAATTGTTATAGTCAAAAAAGAAAAAAAAACCAGAAAAGAAGACAATGAAGGATAAAGAAAACAAATGGGAAACAAGCTAAACGTATGTTTTTTGGATGGGGGTATTCCCAAAAGTAATCTCATGTTCTAAGAAATATTTTGAAAGAAACCAAAGACAAAAGTATTCAACTCTTCCATTATTATTGTTGTGAACAGAGAAGCTATCATAACACTCATTTTGTAGGAAGACCACTTGGAAGTCACAGCAAGGCCTGTAAACTATTTTTGTGTCCCCCAAGATGTTCATCAGAATATTTAAAAAAATATTATTGTTGGGATATGGTACAAGATCATCTATATGATACATAAAGAAATGAAAATGTCTCCTTTTTCATGTTCTAGTAGGACAGCGTCTAGACCAGTGATCCCCAACCACCCCCTTTGATGTTGGGTTGGCCTCAAAGCAAGCATTTATTTCGAAATGTCTTGGTAGTTGGCATGATTTATAGGAGATCTAAAGCTTAACTAAGTAAGCAGAAATGTTGCAAATTATTTTGGGCTTCTTTACCAGCCCAAAGCAACCACAACCCTTTCGCAGGGAAGATCTGTGTCTCCAAAGTTGCCCCAGTAGCTCCTCATCTTCTGCTAATTCACTGATTCACATGCTCTGTACGGCTGTCACTTATTGAGCTTAGGCACCCACTCACAATATACAGTACACATAGAATAGAAATGTCACAATATAAGGCTGATTAGTCATTAATACAGATAATCAATAGAATCAATAAAGACGTTTGATGAGGTCGTTCAAAGTGGACACTAGAGGAAACATCAAAATAGTTTAAAACTCAACAAACATAAACCATCAGAACTACAAGTAAACCACTTATGGTGTAGTGTAATATAATGTGTTGAAAGATGATAATATGTACCTGTCTAGTTACCTACAACTACCAATAAGATTTGTTCTCATGGATAACTCATTAATAGAGATGGTGCGAACTGTTCGCCGGCGAACTAGTTCGCGCGAACATCCGGTGTTCGCGCTCGC
>CM044442.1:15022816-15045285 GCA_024363595.1 Xenopus borealis
GAAGTTCGCGAACATGTTCGCGAACTTTTTTTCGGCGGTTCGCGCCATCCCTACTCATTAATTGACAAAGCTGTGAACTCTTAGTTCAGTTCTGATCGATATGGATAGATCGATAGTTTTAGAATAATATATTGGAAATATGGAAGTGGTTCTGGGGAACATTAGCACAAAATTTTTTTGAATTAATTTTTTTTAACTTACTGGGTAATACTGTATGTAGGCATTTACATTTCAAATATAGTAGACCATGCTCTGTAATATTCTGATTTTCCGGGTCTGAATAGCAAAGTATCAGTATGATGTTTTGCAGAGAAATGTATGGAGATAATAGAATGTAAGGACCTTGTTAAGGACAAGGAGTATAAGTAAACAACAGACAAACAGGTTTCAGTGTTAGGAACCACATGCAAAGTCAAATATTTTCTTGCATAAATAACAAATAAATATGAAGGTATAGGATTGCGTTTAGACCCTGCTATACAATAACATTGTCAAACTAAAAGGTCAAAGAAGAACAAGCAAGCTTAGTGAGTCTGAGCCAAAGCTATGGTATGAACACAGACCAAACTGAAGTCAGGAGAAATTATGAATTCACATGTATATAATTCATCCAAGGTCTCTGCATGGATTTATCAAGGGAACACTTTATTCTCAGAATATTGAATTTGACAAAGGGACATCCCTAGTAACTGAACAAAGAGAATGCAGGGATCGGTAGGCGATATGATGTGATAAGCTCAGTGAACTTATAAAATTCCCTTGTTATTGCAGATGCTACAGGTATAGATGGGCAACAAAGCAATGGGCTTTATAGTCACTGATGGTGTCCAAAATGTATTACTCTAATAACAAGTATTATTATAGAAGAGATCTAGTTGGCACCTTGGGGCATGTTGGTATTATGTAATATCTATGTAGTAATTCTTGGGGAATAGTGATGGGCGAATCTCCTGCGATTCGCTTCGCCGAAAAATTAGCGAATTTCTAGATGCGTCGCGTCATTTTCGGCGCGCGTTGCGTCATTTTCGCCGCTCGACTCGTTTTTTCGGCGAAATTTCGCTTAATGGTGTTTCGAATTTATTCGCCAGCGGCTAATCGCAGGAATTCGCCGCAAATTCGACCCTGGCGAATAAATTCGCCCATCACTGTTGGGGAAGTTTATTTAAAGGAGAAGGAAAGTCATCCTGCACTTGGGGGTACTAAATGTTAGGCACTCCCAAGTGATTGCATTGCACAAGTAAGAGTAAGCTAGAAGAGGATCGATCCATGGTTTTCACTGGTATAACCCCATGCCGGTGCAGTTTTCTGCTGATAGGAGCACCATCCCAGGGTTTCAGGTAAGTCAATACAATCATTTGAGGGTGCCTAACATTTGGCACCCCCATGTGCAAGATGACTTTCCTTCTCCTTTAAGCTATAAAAACAAACATGATACATATTTATATTTAAACAAACAACCTGTGAGTCCCCAAAGTATATGTTGTCAAAGAATACCCTGTGTCATGTTATCATTAGGGCTTGTGCCAAACATAAAGGGTTATTTATAAAGAGATAAACATTAAGGGTAATTTACAAAGTGCCCATTATTTCTCATGTAGGGAGCAATTTTTACTTTGGATCTGTCTGCTTTCTGCACCTCTCCCCAAATAAACAAAATAATGCAATGTGTAGATTGCAGCATTAGTACAATATTTTTAAATTAAATCAGAATCAACCCAAACAATATTTAGGGTGTTATTTATCAAAATCTGGTGCAGGAAAAGGCTTGATAAAATCATAAAAACATTCAAATTGTACAATCTTTTCTGAATTGATAGATGAAAACCCCTACTTTTTCAGATTATCTCTGGAAAATAACATCATTTTCAGATTATTTTACAAAACCCAAGGAAGATCAGGATATCTTCCAATTGTAAACAGGACATCTGCCATTGAATTCTACATGACCTCGGCAAGTTTGAGATTAGGGTTGCCACCCACCTGTCCAGATTTGACCTGGACTGCTGGGTTTTCAGAAGGACTACCCAGGTTAAGACAGTCTGCCCAGTTTTCCAAATAAAGAAGACTCTGCAGGATCTCCCCTGATTGACATGGCGATCAGCCAATCGCTGATCACCATAACATAGCCTGCCCATTTGATGTAAGGTTTTTTTAATGTATGGGTTTGATTCTCCTTTAATGTACTCATGAGGAACAAAGGTGTATATGTATATGTATGTATATATATATATATATATATATATATATATATATATACTGCCCCTTTTATATGTCAAAGTTTTAATTTGACATATATTTTTAAAAATGTTTCCATATTGTATCAACTTTTAAATACCCTTTATAGTGAAAGGCTAAAATATTTTGCAAAGCATGCAGTTTCCACCTATAGTTCATATTTAAATTTTTCTTCACAATTCACTTCTCTCCCAGAAGAGAGCCAATTCATACAGAAATGTCAGTATATGTATATACAGTTCTACACTTGGCTTCTATGTGTTTGTTTTTACAGCTGGGAAGATGGGCTAAGTGGTCCCTGCAATAATGTTGTGTTTATATGGAATATTTATTCTTTCATATTCTAAGGTTTCTTGCATTCAGCTGCTGTAAATGTAAAGTGTATATATATATATATATATATATATATAATATATATATATATATAAATAAATATATGACAATGCTTCATGTAATAACCAAGCATCTGATTCCCATTCAACACATGGAAAAAAAAAAGATAAAAGGGAAGGTTTTGTTCAAGTTTTGAATGCAAGATGGAGACCATATGTTGTAAAGCAGGTGTCAGAGTAATTTGTATACTTTATCATATAGAATTCTTGGAGTAGAAAGTCAGTGCTCAATTCACAGATTTCATGCATTCAGTTTGTTACACAATTAAAATGTAACAATAGGTTAGATGGATATGTGCTTACGTACAAGGTTAAACGGCACCTGTTGGGGCGAAAATATTTTCCCCAACCAAAAGTGCAGGTCAATACAGCCCACACTCTGGTTGGGGGTAATAGTAGTTTTGTTTAAGAAATTGCTCCCTGCCAGCGCCAGGCCACTCACATGTTGAGGCACACGTATGCGCATAATGCCGGGAATTGCTCATTATGTGCATGATGTCAGAAGATCATTTGCACAAGTGGTTAAATCACTTTGTTCCAGCAGGTTGTCAAGTCCCAATTCAATTTGCACATGCGTTCTGTTGGACATGGCCACTCCCACAAGGAGTGTCCTAGCGCTGTTGGAGGGAACTTTAAAAAAATATTATATATGTATAATATATATATATATTAATAATATAAGTTGGGCATAATATATTTGCCCAACAGGTGCCTTTTAACAAAGATTATGAGCTAAATTGTATTTGTATCATTGCTGTGCCAAAGTGGTGTTTCCTCAATGGTGACAGACTAGACCTATTCCCACATATCTGCTCTTTAGCTACTTGTTTCCTCTAGCTTCTGTATACTGTATGCTTAAAATAGGACTTAAGCTTAACTAAAGAATTAGGCTAGAAATTTTGTATATTATGTTTTGGGCTTTTGTACCAGACCAAGGCAGTCACAGCCATTTAGCAGTAAAGATGCTGAAATAGGCAGGTGCAATATGTTCAACATAAAAAATAAGACATTTTTCACTATATTCATTTTTAGGTTTTAGTTCTCATTTAAGGACCTTTTCTGAACCTCAGTTTTTCTTTCTTCCATCCCATCAGACGTTTACTTTTTTCTTCTTCCATCAATACTTTATATTTTTTCCCTGCCAACTTGTGCCTTAGAGTATCTACTGTATCTATTGCATTTTCAAAAATAGGTGCAGGCTAATCTGATGCTATTCATTTTCGGGGTGTAGTTTTCCTTTAAAGGTTTTCATGTTCATTCATGTTTTTCACTTTAAAAATTAAAATTTTAGAGATTTTTTAAAAATATAGGAAAATCACATATTTTTCTAGATTTGTAGAAAAAAAATTGACTCCTTTAAAGCTTGTTCCAGCCACAGTTTCCATCATACTGACTTCATCCAAGGGACTATGACATCCTTTCCATGTTGTATTGTAAAGAGACAGACCAATGTACTCCCATTCCACATTTCCCTTCATAGGGACAGAATATCAACCATTAAAAAAAAAAGTCTGTATGGCTTTTTGAGCAGGAACAATGAAACTGTATTACACCCTGGCTTTTCAGTAAAGAATGCTAGATGGTATTTTTTGTAATGCATACAAGGGGCTTCACCAAAGTTTTTGGTACTGGAGCCCTAATATTTATGCTGGTGGCCCTGTATGTGCATGGGAATACTGTAATCTATAAATTAGAAATATACCTAATTATTGTATAAAGTCAACATTGGCAATGCAGAGAGAATTCACTAACCATGTAGCTCAATTACAATTTACCACAAAACTTGCTTCTCCTGCGTCTCTAATATTTGTATGTCTTTTCTAAAGTTTTCCTTTTTAATATTTCCCTTCCCCATCTGCAACAACTTACCTAGACTAAAGAGTGTTCACATCAGCTTCTAATGTTAAATAGGGAATTTTAGTTACATTCACAGCACAGCAAATATTTATAAAATCTTCCATTTTCTGAACTCATAAGATAAAAAGATTAAACTTTTAAGGCAAGCGTGCATGGGACAATATTTTCATGAGCTCCATATTTTCCTTCAGACAGTTCAGCCTTCCTTTTCTGGCAATGGAAATTGTTGGAAAGCACCATTACTGGTACTTTTCAAGCAACTACATCTTTAAAAAGTGCATGGGCACTTAAGATTACACTTTTAGGGAAATCATGGCAGGAAAAAAAGCCTTTGCCCTGAATTTAAAGTTGAAATCCTAAATTAATAAATAAATAGTCGCCCAATCACCCATCCAAGACTGTATCAATTTCCTGTGAGAGCTGCAAGCAAATCCCCATTCTTATTTAAAGACTCCAGTTGTTTGTGTGGACTCACACATTTGATTTATGTCTAAGCTTCATTGCTTTTTATTTTCTATACTTTTCAGAAAGCTTGATCATTCCTTATGTGTGCATAAATTTGCACCTAGCAGAGATGAGGCATCATTACTTCTGAATAAAAATGATTATGATTGATTTGGCAACATCATTCACATTATTCTTATTCTAGCTGCCCTATTTTCTACTTTCTTTGGATGCAAAAACAACAGAGCCAAGGTTACTGTGAAAGGAAGCAATTACAAATACTGTAAAGACCCAGAGAGCAAAACATTCAGAAAAATGGTATAGAAAAGAAATGAATGTGTTTTTATTAAAGGTATGTTATGAAATGTAATAATTACCCCAGTAAGTTGGCCTCCTCAATATCATGGCTAGGCATTTAGCAAGGGTTGCCAATCAGGCCTGTTGCACATTTTAAGGTTAAGTGGAGGGTAGTGCAAATAAGTACAATAGTTTGAAAAACTCTCAAGAGTTTCAACTCTTTAGTAGACTAAGGTAGAGCACACATAGGGAAATTTGTTTCTCTGCAGATGCGGATTTACCTGCTACCAAACTGACAGGAGAGATTGGGTTGATCCATCTGCTAGATCCATAGATCAATGATTACATTACATCATGTGTAGATCATGGACTATCCCTCTTATGCTGATGAATATTTGACCAAGGGCATCTAGCAAGATAGGTTTAGGTCAAAGCAATAGTTGTAACAGACAACTCAGTGGACCCAGAATAGAGTGAGACTATTTGACTACTACTTGACACAGGATCTTTGATAGGTGAATTTAGATACCCATAGGATTCTACACAAGTCCTCTGGAGCATACAGAATGGCTACCTAAACATCTACAATCTCTGTAGTACTATCTGTCATCTCAAAATATTTCAGGTTTCAGGTCATACAATAAAATTATCAGGAGTCTTTTATTAGATTTTTGGTACGTGTTCAGTACTATAATTTCGTTACAGATTCATCATGGTGGAACTTGGCCAATAATCAAAAGATTTAAAGAAAAGGTTAACTCACCAAGGTTATCAGGGGTGCCCCAGACCTTCAATTTGGGGATACAGTAATTACAGGCACTCTTTGTTCTACAACCATGGGCTGACACAAACCAGACACTCACATAGAAAAACCATCTTCAAAGAAGTAAGATGCCTTACGCATTTTGTGCCTTGTGTGCCTTCTCTTAGCCTATCTGCCCACAAGGCACTAAATACATAAGGCTACTTTTCTGAGATTTTGTTCTTTAATAAATCAATTTTTAATAAACTTTAATGTGAGTACTTTATCTGGTTTGTGTCAGCCTGTGGTTGAAGAACAGAGAGAGAAATAAAAAAAAACTCCAGGATCTCACTACCATACAATGAAAATTGTGCAGGAAGAACTGTGCTTTTTTTATAGGTGGCCACACAGTATGATAGACAGGCCTCTAAGTACATCTTTACATTTACAGATTGTGTTTTTTTTTTTATAAACGCACATCGTCCAATACTAGTAAAAAGAATAGCTAAAAAGCAATGGTCTGTAAATGTAAGCATGGGATGGAGCTGCAGGACAGTTTGTTCTATAATCAAAGTATTAAAATAGTAATGGGATGGCTACAGTTATTACTATAAGGATGAGGTATAGCAAACACTAAGCAATTTTCTGAAAATATAATTTTTCCTACTGTGTATGAAAGTGTGGTTACAGCTTGTCATTTAATTAAAATCTACTTGTCATTACCCTAGAACCTGGGACAGAAACTGGGCAATTGTAGAGTACAGCTGGGCCTCAGATATTAGGTGTGGAATAAATGTGTTTTTATGCAATGTCACAGGGCTTTGTTTATCATTGTCCCAGATGCTATCAATGATAGAGCATTAAAGGAGAATCCAACCTGTAATGAAAAAAAACCCTCCCCCTCCTCTGTGTAGACCCCCCCTCAAGGGGCAAAATTGCAGCACATAGCTGGCACACTCGAGCAATGATCTGTGTAGACTAAACTGGATTAAAATTCTTGTGCAAGGTGCAGAGCACAGTGCTATTAGAGCATAAGGGACTCTATATTCTTAACTCTTGCCATCACTGATGAGAAAGTCTCAAAACTTTTGGCCTCTTCACACCTTACCACCTACCTGCTTGTCTAATCAAAGCCTTAACTCATCTATTTAATCTCTTGCTCTCAACCGGACTGTTTCCTTCTCAACTAAAACATGCTCTTGTCACCCACACCCTGAAAAAACCCTTTCTTGATTCTTCCATTCTTGACAACTTCCTATCTCTCTGCTACCTTTCATCTCTATACTACTTGAGCCGCTAGTCTACAACCGACTAACCTCGTTCCTTCAGTGTTTCCTACAATGCAGTAGCATCTTCTCCCCTACCTCTGTTGGGGTTCCTCAAGGCTCTGTCCTTGGGCCCTTATTTTTTCCCTCTATACTTCCTCCCTTGGCAAATTAATCAACTCATATGGTTTCCACTACCACCTCTATGCTGACGATACTCAGATCTATATCTCATCTCCTGATCTCAACCCAGAACTCCTTACTCGCATCTCCTCCTGCATGTCCGCTATCTCTACCTGGATGTCGCAACACTACCTTAAATTAAACCTTTCTAAAATGGAAATGTTCTCTTTCCTCCAACAAACACCAGTAACATCCTGGATGTATCCATCATAGCTAACAATTCCATTATCACCCCTGCCCTGTCATTCACTCCTCATAATCAGCCACTTATTAAATCACATCACTTCTACCTAAGGAACATATCCAAAATACGATAATTTATCACCCAAGATGCTGCCAAAATTCCTATTCACTCTCACGTCATATCACGTCTACACTACTGTAACTCTCTTTTAATTGGCCTTCCCCACCAGAGACTGTCACCTCTCCAGTCCATAATGAACACTGCCGCAAGGCTCGTATACCTCAGCAACAGCTTCTCCTCTGCCACACCATTCTGCTAATCCCTGCACTGGCTTCCACTACCCTTCAGAATTAAATTCAAATTAATGACCCTGTGTAACGATTTGTTGCCTCGGATCCCGGAGGAAGATGGCTGGTGGCAACTGGAATTCCTCTACAGCTCCGGTATTCACCAACGCCCTTTTGGGGCCCTGGGCTTTCTACAGCGGAGGCAGCAAAGGCACCTAGTGTGTTACCAAGGCGTAGTACAAAGGACGTAGTCAAATTCAGGCAGAGGTCGGTTTCGGGTGGCAGAGAAGTGAGGTACCAAGGATCAGGCAAAGGCGTAGTCAAATACAGGCAGAGGTTGTTTTCAGGCAGCAAAGGTTTGGAGGTCAGGAAACCAGGCAGAGGGTCAAAACCAGGAAACTTGGACAACCAGGGCTTTAGCAGGAACAGTAGCAACTGAAGCCAGCTTGGGCAATATGAGGAGGAAGGTATTTAAGGGACTAGGAACCAATCAGGAGCAGGCTGAGGAAGGACAGACACATCAGGGACCAATAGGCAGCTGGGCATCCAGATTAGAGGTAATTGCGCCTAAGTATTTTGGCAGGAGCGTCCACTCCGGCATCTGGGCATCCAGATTAGAGGTAATTGCGCCTAAGTATTTTGGCAGGAGCATCCACTCCGGCAGCTGGGCATCCAGATTAGAGGTAATTGCGCCTAAGTATTTTGGCAGGAGCGTCCACTCCAGCAGCTGAGCATCCAGATTAGAGGTAATTGCGCCTAAGTATTTTGGCAGGAGCGTCCACTCCGGCAGCTGGGCATCCAGATTAGAGGTAATTGCGCCTAAGTATTTTGGCAGGAGTGTCCACTCCGGCAGCTGGGCATCCAGATTAGCGGTAATTGCGCCTAAGTATTTTGGCAGGAGCGTCCACTCCGGCGCGGGTATCGCATGCAGGCATTTGCCTCCGGTGCCTAAGTTGACGCGCGCCTGTGCTTATGTGCCGGCGCTCAAAACCGGCGGCGGGTGTTACACCCTGACATTCAAAGCACTTCATAACTCTTCCTCACCCTTCATCTCTGAACTCATCTCTATATACTCACCCAACCGCTTACTACGCTCCTCTACTGACTCAACTCTTCTCTCATTACCTCCTCACATGCTCGGATTCAAGACTTTGCAAGGGCTGCACCTCTCCTCTGGAATTCTCTCCCACGGTCTGTCCGACTTTCTCCCAATCTTTCAAGAAATCTCTTAAAACACACTTCTTGCGAAAAGCCTACCCTCACTCTTAGCTACCAACTGCAACACTACATACAGTACCACATTTCTCACCCACTTAATTCGATCTTGCCCATTCCCACACCTAATGTATAATTCCCTTAACTTTAGATTGCAAGCTCTTTCTGCATAGGGCGTTTTGTACCGGCATTGATTGTGATGTATATAACTCCATATGTATGTAATTCATGTGATTTAGTTGTGTAAACACATTTACTTTAAAGCGCTACGCAATATGTTGGCACTATAGAAATACATGTTAATAATAATTATAATACAGACACTACTACTGCTTGTGCTAGGTGACAGCCTGCTTGGATTTCCTATCATCAAGACACTGCAGAATCAGCGCCAACAACAGAGCTGCTGAACTTCTCTCATTGTGGCAAATTCACTAAAGCGCAAAGCATCTAACGCTAGTGCTAATTCGCCAGCGTGATGTCATTTTGCAACTTCGCCAATTTACTAAGTGTCCCTGGTAAAAATTCGCTAGCAAAGTAGATAGACTAGCGCAACTTTGTTGCCATTTTACCCCATCCTGGTGTTTAATTTAGGTATGTAACAATGGGGTTCAGTGGGATGGCTAAAAGTGCATGGTCAATTGAGGAGTCCCCTTGTTAAAAAGAAAACAGGAGTCGAGAGAGAAGGAACAAGAATGTATTGATAGCTAAAAACTTTTATCATTAATCCTCACCTTAAGCTGAGTGTCCTGTCCTGTACATATTGATTCACGTCATTCACACTGAGGGGTGTTTGATCTGGAATGACCACATAAAGCTGCTCCTAAATATACATATATGACGCTTCATTAGACCTCAGCACAAAGCAACAAAATAGCTGCATATCAAGTCTATAATGAAGATTTGCAATTGCCTGTCTAAGTCTTGACATTTCTTGCATTTCAGCTCTTCTCTTACTTTTGGGCTGTAAAAGCAAGTTTTTCACACACAAATATGCATATAATTGTTTACAATCATAGGCGTACAATGCACCTTTAAATATTAAAATTTAGCGCCAAAACAGCGCAGGCACGTGACCTCATCGCGCCGAAGCCATGGGTGCCGCCATTGTCGGATCGACGCCAGAACAAAGTGAATGCGCCGCCTGGAGCTGCAGGTAAGACTCCGGGTGGTGCGATCCTGACAATGGCAGGGGTCCCCAATGTTTTTATTACTCATGAGTCAAATGTAAAAAGTATTGGGGGGGCAATACAGTCAAGAAAATATTTCCAAATAAGGGCTGTGATTGGCTATTTGGTAGACCCTATATGGACTGGTAGCCTACAGGAAGCTCTGTTTGGCAGTTTGGTTTTTATGCAACCAAAACTTGCCTCCAAGGAATAAAAAAATAAGAGTGACAGCCAAGGGGTCAGAGAGCAACATGTTGCTCATGAGCCACTGGTTGGGGATTACTGCCCTATGGCATCACTCGATTGAAAAATACATTGTCATTCCATTTTCCTTTGAAATGAATGCTGCAACATGTTGTGCCATGGATCAAGTAATGTTAATACAGTTTCTAATGGATTTCTAATATACAATGTAGTTACAACCTACCTCAATGCCTATGGTTTCCAGATGTGCATTTTCAGGAGGACACTAACACAATAAAATTCGTAAGGAAAAATTTGTGTATTATTGTGCTCAAAACACCATCTTTTTACAGTAGGGCTGCCACAAATGCACTACTTAGCACATATAACCTTGTTCTTATCTTGCAACACTCATTTATCAGAGCTATGACACTCTGATGCAGCCTGGTTACACACAGCTGGTCTGTATTAACCTCAGGTGCAACCCATTTAGGTAATCAGGAGCCTTTATAAACGTCTCTAGAATAATTATATGGTATTGCTGTTTCTAGCGATCGGCTGTCTAGACAGACTGACCACTATATGTAGAAGATAGAGAAATGAAGATGTCAGATGATGTCAATGTTGGCATGATAAGACTTGCTGCAATTGGTTTCAAGACTAAATAATACAGTTATTATGATAAGAGGATAGTCTGAGACACTAATAAGAGCATGTAGGGATTTAAAGCCATAGGGTCATATTAAACCTATTGATTGCTACAGTAGCAATAACAATCTATAATACCCTTAGTAAGACCCCTTGGATTCCCAAGAAACCTAACTTTTGTGCTCCTTCTTGCGATCTCCGCTGTGTGGCGCTGCCTATTTTACACTGTGTCCATTCCCTTTTACATCACAGCACCGCCTCTTTTTGTTCTCAAACCCCACCTGCCGGTAAAAGTTTTAAGGAAAGGTAGCAACCCTAGATGGAGATGAAGCGGGTGTGGGAAGGAGTGCCCAAGTATCAGGTTTTGTCTAGCAATGGTTGGAATTAATTAACCTGTTATCTTCCTTTCTATCAGCGACCAGGGAAGTATATTTATAGGCCCTTCCACTTCACTCATTGCCTGAGTAAGCAGGTTTCATTGGTACAATCTTGTGTCTTGCAGCAATTCAATTGAAATAGCAAAGATGTTCCTGGAACTCTGGAGAGTGGGAATTGGTCTGACTGACTGATTAATGTCTATCCCTCATTACCGTGATTGTTATGACTTGGCTCATTCACACTTAAGCATCTTTAATGAATAATGTCAATATGCAAACAACATGTACTTGCAATATTAAATAATCCTTTTGCTGATGTGCTGTAGGATAACAAACAAGTAACAAATACTCTTCCCTTGAGTCTTCTAAATATATTTTTCAAATCAAACTGAGTGTTTTTATTTGCACTATTAGCATGTTATTTTATAGCTCCAGCTTCTGTCATTAATGTATTAATTTATAATGTAGGGCAAAATGATCTCATTATTATTATTATTTTCATGGAAAACTCACCGAAGTGTTATTCCTTTACATTGCAGCATTTCAATCACTCTCCTGTTCTTTTGAAGATAATATTTGTATTTAAAAGCAAATAGCATACTGTTTATTGCCAGTAATAAATTCATCTTTTAGACTTATAGAAGAATTTTATGGAGCTGTGTGTGTGAAACATCATCATTGCTTTACCACTGCACAGCTCCAGATGAAATATCATTCTCGGGATCATTTCCAAAAAGAACTAGTCTGTTTGAATTAAAGTTTTATTCTTATACAGATCCTATATGAAGCTCATATTTATATCAGTGCAGCTTTCAGAATCCTTATGCCTGAGACAGTTTCTCATCTGGCTTTTAAACACCACATACCAGACCTGTGAAATCTCTGCAAGTGACCTGAGATGTAAATGTAACCAGAAAAACACTTGCAGCTATTCTTGGTCAACACTGTCTTGTTGCCCCATACCCTTTACCTTGTGCTGGTCTATGGACAATGCTGACTGGCATCACATTTTGCGGCCATTTGATGTGAAACACACCATAACCTATTTCCAACAAATGGGGTGTTCACCTGCCAGGTTATCCAGAAAATATAGATTTGCATACTTAATTAATATTTGGGATACACTCAAACCATGTTTTCTTTTGGCTGAAGTCTGGCAGACTTGACAGATTTAATCCTTTTTTCAAGAAATAGCCAGCTC
Source organism: Xenopus borealis (assembly GCA_024363595.1). Taxonomy (NCBI): domain Eukaryota; kingdom Metazoa; phylum Chordata; class Amphibia; order Anura; family Pipidae; genus Xenopus; species Xenopus borealis. Next base: position 15,035,496 of record CM044442.1, read on the forward strand.
TTGAACTCTGATGTTTCATGAAACTATAAACTAAAAAACCAAGAGTAAGAGTTGAGTAATATTTAGTGCTGAATGATCTCATAGCCAGTCTTATTGCCAGCAAAGTTGAGAAGCTCATTCCCCCTCACTGAAAGATTGCTTGCCTCCCTTGAAGGTGATGGCTCAGATACTAAAGGAAAGATAATGAAAAAATTCATATGATCCTATAGCATAATGTTCATCAGCACAACATACATCAAGGTGTATTTTTAATCAGAGTTGGACTTTGTCAGCAGGACACCATGAAAAAACCCGGTGATCCCCCCGTGGGCCCCCCACCAGACCCATATCCTGATCTGGCAGCCACCCAAGTAAAATGCACATGAATGTGGGGCCCAATGAGGTTTGAAGCCTGGTGGGCCACCAATGCTCCAGCCCAACCCTTTTTGCAATAGTTAGATAGAGTTATCATATATTTTGAAATACAAATGATCAGATTATAATGTGTAGTGCATTTACATCTCCGTAATCCACCAGGAACCAAATTAAAAATATGAAAAATAACTTTTGTGTGCATTGAATATATGTTCTTATTTTTCTCATTGGAGAGTTGTAGAGGTGCTGGAAGGAGTTTGGAAGTTGCCTCTCATACAGGAAGTGTCATTTAAAACCAAGTCTGGCCAGCCATGTCCCCATGATATCACACCACACTCAATTATAATCTACACTAAACCTTTCTTTGTTTCTTGTAATGAGATCATAAACTCAATATTATCCCCATTGGAGGAGGAAAGGACAGTGTCCAGCCTGCTACTGAGTCACTGCCTATTAAGGAAAGACTACAGCTAAAAGCTGGGCACGTAACAGTTCTCCCAAACACTTGAAGAAATAAGGAAAATTAAATATTTGAATTAGGACAAATTTACAGGTTAAAAAATTATGAGTGTATACTTTTTTTTAATGTTGGGATAGATATATGGCATTTAAGTAGACTTCTATTTCAGTCATCATGAGCGCCCATTTCTTTGAAGGCATTCTACCACCTATGGGACTTATGATAGTGGATGACATTGATGGCATACCTTGTTTCTTTTTACATCAGAAAAGTCCACTTTGGGTTGTCCGAAATTCCTATGTGGCTCTTAATTTAAGTTTATATGTAGCTGACTACAGATAGACTTCAACTATTTTATGTAGTTGTCACTTTGATGTCTACATGAGTGTATTATAAATTCCAAGAAAGGGCAAAGGGGAGAGAAGGGGTTGGTTCCAGAAGCATTACAAAACTGTGTGAAGGATACTGGTATATTGCCAACAAAAAACACTTCAGATGTCCAATCAGGAAGCCCATATAGAAGTATATATTCTAGGCATACTTGGGAAAAACTCATGTTTGATTTGTAAGATGTCTGGCAATTTTAATCTCTTTTTGAATACATTTCCAGCTCTTCAATTGAATTTTTCACTGAACAATAAATAAGATAAAAGTCAAGAACAATAATAATGAAGTCAGGTAATAAGGAAGGCTGTGGTAAGAATGCCAGGGAAGAATGGCAGCTAACTTTTTTTCTAACTCAACATTTCAACTGAAGTTAGAAAAAAACAAAGTAAGATAGACCTAACATTACAACCAAGTCTAAATATTTCCATCAGACAACCATAAAGGGATGTTGGTTTTTTGGGACAGAAGAGCTCTTGAATATATAACTATCACCAGAATGTGTCAAATGAGAATGTTTAAAGTAGTCACACCCAGACTAATAAATTGCACAATGGAATAGCCTTACGAAGATATCAGTTTCTGTGTTAGAAAAGAATGTATCTGCTAAAGGGACCTTTTATGCACTAATTATGCTGAGGGCCTCTCACCGCTCAGTCCATTAAATCAATATTAGCATTTCTCATGAAAGTTCTCCGCTGCCTGCCAAGTGTTGGCATCCAAATCAAATTCCAGACATGATACCCTGATTTAGAGTCTTCGTAAAGTTTTCAGCTAGGGATATATTTTGAATATAAAGTCAGTGGGCATCTTAGATATAAGAATTAATACTTGATTAAACTTTACAACTGCTCTTAAAGCCAACACATTCTGGGGTATGTGTCACAGGTACCAGCAATAGGTAAAAAGTGGTGTAACGTGGGGTAAATATGCTACTTCTGACAAGTTATAATGTGTAATGTGTATTTCTAGTATACTGTACATGTGACTTTTTGTCAATGATGCAGACAATAAAATATCACCTTGTTATACAAAGTAATGCTTCCTTAAGGTAAGTTTTCTTGACTGTTCTTTGTCAGTGGGTGGACCTCAATGCATACTATTTTTAAAGAGACAATGATAATGTCCAGCTGTAATTAACAGATATACTGTAAGTACAAAAATTTTAATTCAATAAAGTGCAGCTTTAATTAACCTACCAGATTATAATATGGCCATATTCAAATGAATATTGAAATGCTTGCCAACCAATAACTACCAGGTGGCTGTTTTCTCCACTTCATAACCACTCCCTGTCATGCACCCACAATCCTTCTGTTTCCTGACTGCCCCAATCCTAGCATAATCAAGGCTCCTCTTCCTGTTTCCTTGCAGTGCTTCTTTGGGCCTGAACTTTGCGTGTAACTCTGCCCAGTTCCTCAAAGGTGGCTGAACCTGCAACACTGACTAAGCACAAGGTATAAGGTAGAGTCTTGTATGGGCCCAGTTGGGTAGACCCATGCCCAACTGGTGATAACCAGTACCAGACCCATTGGCTCTCTACAGAGTCCTGCTTGTCGACACCTACCTCAATCTTTAGCCCTACCTAGGACCCACATAAACTCCGGAGGTGGATCAACCACGTCAACTGGAAATTGTCAGTTTTAACTGCAGGAGGTGGGAGGAATGCAGCCTGTCATACACAGGAAGGGTACCCATGGAGCACCCACATGGTCACATGTGGTCTTTCTGCCCAAAACGTGACCACTTTGCAGTTATTTTGCAGGTACCTGACCCGATGCAGGACTCATTTTGCTTGCATCACATCACTGTACATTTGCACTTGCAATTAAGGCTCAGTGTAAAAGAATTCGATAACATGATGAAATTCCATTATCTGAAAGGCAGTTTTGTAAGGGGGAACTTGGGCCAACCCCACTTTCCATACTGATTTTGTATAAACACATTTTCCTGAGTGTGAAATACTTGTAAAATATCAAATTTGTATTTTGAAGTAAAAAGTAAAAATCAAGGGAGTTTCCACATCTGTTTCAGATGACTTTCCATACTAATTATCATTGTGTTTCTTTTGTATATACCAGAGGTCTGAAAATAATTTAATATGTGAGTTTATAAAGCTGAATCTGAGATCTAACAAATTTTGAAAGAGGTTGAATAGTTGGTGCCCAAATAAAAGGAATGGCAAAGTTATTTAATATCTCTAGGGGAACAATGTCAGAAATCATAACGGTACATGCCAAACACAGAAAGACTACATTGGTTTAGAAAAACCATGATTACAAGTAAAAACCCAACAAGGACAGATGGAAATTACAGTGACCCAGTTTAAGCACAATGTGTACGACATGAGCTGAGATGAGCAAACTGCTCTCAATCCCTTTTCTCTAATTCTCTGAATTAAGGTTAAAAAAATCAGATAGTATAACCACTTTGTTGCAGTTTTGCAGGTGAACCTTTACAAGGGCCTGTCTGGCTTCTGTTTTGCTAATGGTAATTGGTTTACTGGCTGGATATAGTCACAATTCCTGTTAGACTCACATGTAAAAAGGAAGACAGTATTAAGAGAATACTCAATGGGACGTAGTAGCAAAAGAGAGATGAACTCTGCGCGGTTTTCCACGAAGAAGGGGGGTAAAGATGAGCAGCACCTTAGAAATGGTGAACCCACGTGTTCACCTACGTAGTATATAGTAAAAGTGGAAAGGTGCGCTGTATTAAATTCCTGAAAAAAAGGGGAAAAAAGCGCTCTCTGGTGTAGTATATTTTTACTAAGTGGATTATTAATTTTTCAAGTACTACTCACAAGCATATGTCTTGGGAAATGCACATCGTCAATTCAATGGGACGTATGTGCATCCACACAGTACATATTAAGCACCTACAGTAGCAATCCCAATCCCTATTTCTGTTGTAGAAGACAATGCATGCAGGATAACCATTACAACACTTTCAGTTCATATTTAAACCTTGATGCCACCTTCCTTTCCCTGTATCACTATATGCACATAAACCATTTGAACCAGGCATTCCCCTCAAAACAGCAGCTTGCTTGGAGTACTGAAATCTGGAGAAAAGTGCAGAACTCATATGTTAAGAAAAGAGACTTGGTTGCTCTTGGTACCTTTGTGTAGCCCTGCCTATTTATTATGAATGAAGCAAATGTAAGAGCCATACATAAGTATACATACAAATGACAATGGGCTGCCCACTATTATGCCCCCTAAAGGCAGAAACAAGATACAACAGATGATGTGCAGTGCAGCTCCATTAGAAGAGACCATGAGTTGTGCCGAATGCTGCAAAGGCAAACTTCATAAACTTTCTATCTGTCATCCATCTTTCTATGTGTCATCTATCTACCTGAAGTCTGATGAAGATTCACTTCTGGGTGAAATAGAGAGGCCGGCACAATGCCGGGTACCCCAAGGGGTCGCCCTCAGGAGACAGTGGCTATCACCAATCAGGTATGGGAGTCAAAAAAGTCACAGGCCTTCCAAGTACCCAACCAGCCCAATTAAAAGTGACTGTCTATGGCCTCTTATTGCCAGAACCCAAAGGCTTTCCAGTACTGGCTTGTCTCCAATGTTGGTTCAGATTGTAATGTAATAAATTGAAACATGAAGAAGCTGGTAAAATACACATGAAAAAGATAGAGCGTCAAATGACAAAGCCAACTTCTGAGATAATACAACTAGTGTTTTAAATTTCCACAATCCCATGGGTTTTGGGCTGGCCCGCATATCACTACACCTCACCTGTGAGGTCACATACAGTAATTTGCAAATGCATATGAGTGACCAGATATGGGTGAGATCATTGACTAAAATGTTAATCATTCACCACTTTTGCAAGAGAAAAAAATAGACTTTGCTTATTATCATTTGGGGATCTTTTTGTTTTCAGAATTATTATTATCCTCCAATGAATAATTTAAACTGCTCAAAGTGAGGCTATTAGAATAAATGTTCATTCATTCTTGAAAATGGAATATATGTGGCTTTTTTGAAGCCCTATTCTGAGACCAATCAGAATCCAGAGGGAGGTTAAAGCAACTAAGTAAAACCACAACAAAATTCATTACAACTTTCTTCAGAGCTTCAGTAAACAAAATCCCATTGGTACTTCTGAGGTGATATGGGCTGCCCGTTCCAGGCTAGCTAACAGGCTTGTGTCTACCTAGGCACCAGGATGCTCCTTCCAACATGACAGGGCACCATACAACTCGTATACACCTACAGCCCCTTCCATCAAAATCCCATCCTTTTCCATAAAAATTGTTTTCTGGGTGTCAGCAAACACAAGAAAGTGAATATTACCAAACGTCTGCTTATTTTCCACAAGAGCTATTTCATTTTACACATTCCAGGTTTAATGAGTTGAAACTCAAAAGAATAATTAGCTCGATTGCTAAACTGCTCCCTTAACATTAGAAACTTGCAATTGCTGTCTGTTTAATTAACTTTACTCGTGCAGAAAAATGCTTCCTTGTATTTAAATTTTTGTTTGTTTTTTTCCTTTCTGGCCGTGGAGGAGAGACGTTGACTCTGCCTTTGTGCTCTTTCCTAATGATCTGCGCCTTTCGCTGCTGGAATCCTCTAAGCTTCAGTTGTGAAATCTCCAAATTCCCAAATGTTTCACTAAATGTGTTTTGTGTATTGTTACAGAACAACATGCTATTCGTTTGTGGAGAAGGCATCCAACTAGTATTATTCTTACGCAAAGAAACATGGAAAATGTACTTTTTTTCCAGCTCTTTCTTCACAGGTCAAAAATACAGAGATGAGGATTTGCTGACTAATATTGAATGACCCTGTTTCAATTCTCTGTATTCCCAGTGTGATGATCCTTTACTTTATTGGGAGCACAAGCATCATCCATTTGGTCTTCTATTAAGGGATGGTGAGTCAGGACTTCGTTTGTTATTATTATGTCTCCAAGGCTGACACAATTTAATTCAAAGAACAACCAGAGCGTTGAATTGTCCGGTATTATGTAGAGTCACTGAAAACTGTGTCACTAGTGTATGAAGTCAGATAGTTGTATTTTCCCAGTGAGGCTTGACAATTTCATTAGGATTCAGCAGTCAGTCTGGTATGCAGGATAGAGACACACTAGTCAGATTGTCACATATAGTGATTAATCACTCTTGGGTCACATGGGGAATGATCATGGGGTGTTTAAACTGCAATTGTGATTGTGGCACCTTCAAAACTGTCTCATCATGTCCAGTCATTTAGAAACCAATATACAGGTATAGGACTTGTTATCCAGAATGCTTGGAACCTGGGGTTTCCCAGATAATGGATCTTTCCATAATTTGGATCTTCCTACTGAAAGTCTACTATATAATCCTGTAAACATTAAATAAACCCAAGAGGCTGGTTTTGCTTCCAAGAAGGATCAACTATATGTCAGTTTGGATCAAGTACATATTTTACGTACTGTTTTATTATTACAGAAAAAAGATAATTTAAAAAAATCTGGAGTATTTGGATAAAAATTCTGGATAATGGGTTTCCAGATACCAGATCCTTGTATGCACCTTGATCTCTTGCATGACATATTTTATCATGTTTACCAGTAAAGGCAAAAATCAGTAGATGGTGCATTGCATATATGTTGAGTCACTAGTTTTTATTTTTCAATGTGTGTTTCTGCTGTGTCCATGGATCAAAAATGGAGTTAGTGTGCCATTTGGTATGTGCTGGATTTGTGCCACTTTGAGATGTTTTTGGTTGAAGCCCTCTTGCAAGTTCCACCTTTGCTCAGGGACCCACCTAATTCCTAAAACATATCAGCAATCCTGACCCAACAAATTTTCCTTTGTGCGAATTTAGTATATACTGTATATTGCAAACCCCTAAAACTGCTTAGCGACCTCTTCTGACAGTAGAAGAAGGTTTGTGAATTTTATAATTCAGAGTCTGGAGTGTATATAATAAAACTTCTAACTGAAAAATGACTTCTAACTGAAAAATGTACGTTTGCACCAAAATATTATGACACACAAAATGTGCAATGCAATGACAGCCTAAGGAACAATATTACATTGTGAATTTTTATTCTTATTTGTGCATATAAGAATTTTATTACATTCCACCGTAAGTCCTCACACCAAATATCCCTCTAAATTTAGAAGCAAGTAGGATTTTTTCCCATAACTCACCCAAACAGTTGGCTCCCAACACCAGAATAAACACCAAGCACCCTGGTCTCGGCTCGTGCTTCACCAGTAGTGTAACCGCCTTTGGGCCTTGGGAGGAGCCCTCGGCTTACTTGGATGCCACCTGGACTTAAACGAGAGGTGCAAGATAAAGGTTCTGGATAGGCAAAGTGGCAAAACTGTATATAGAGTCAATAAGGCCAAAGGTCATGGTACAGGCAGGAGTAGGCAGATTCGTTGTCAGACAGGCTGGATTGAGGCAGGCAGATAGCTAGAATCGTCAGGGTGATCAATCAGATGGGGTGAGGCAGAATCGGAGTCAAATAACAGGCAGGGGTCAAAACCAGAATGTCAATCAGGAGGTTCAAAGTCGGTTTCAGGCAAATGTCAGGTTTCAGAGGTCAGAGTAGTCAAAAGCCGGGCTGGATCAAACACAGGGAATCAGGATCAATAACAGGGTCAGGAATAAACTGGAAACAAGTAGTGATGGGCGAATTTATTCACCAGGGGCGAATTCCCGCGATTCCCCACGGGCGAATAAATTAGCGAAACGCCATCGTAAATTCGCCTAAAAAAAATGAGTTGCACGTCATGTCGAAGTTGATGCGACGCGTGTCAAAAAAGTGCCGCGACTCGTTTCGCCAATTCGCGAATTTCGGCAAAAGTGGGTAGATCGCCCATCACTAGAAACAAGCTCAGAGCACCAGGTAAGAACCTATCACAGGCAATGCTATAGTAAAAAGTGTCCCTTCAAATACCCTTTTGAATTACGTCAGCGCACATGCGCAATAAAACACGGAAGTGCGCGCCTAGAGCACACTAAAGAAATGCCGGCAATAGAAGAGGAGCGGCACCACTAGACCACCAGGGTGAGTTTTTCTTACATTGGCCTTCAGACTGAACTCAACCCCACCATTTTTTAAGCCCCCATGGTGGGCAAGCCCTGTATTTTAAAAACCATGCTGGAAGGGAAGCCAGGAAGCCCCTTTGTGTTTGTGATCCCAGTTTTATGAAACCAGGCAGAACCATTGGCACCAGCTGTACATCACAAGGAGTGTGAATAGGTGCAAGTAACTTTGTGAATTGTGCTTAAGAGAATGTAAGGGCAATGGCACACAGGAGATTTTGTCGCCACAGCGAGCAACAACACATTTTTAGTTTCCTTTCCATATACATGCTGCAAAGTAGCCTGAAGATTCCCTTTTAAGCAGCTTTACACTACCTTGTAAAAGGGAAGCAACCTATATGTTTTCCCTCTGGAAAATAGATGTTCAGCTGTGTAGCACATATTTAGCACAGACAACAAAATGTCCGTGTGCCATTGCCCTCATGTACATGACCCCTTTTGTTTTCTTAGCTGATTTACAAAACAAAGCCTATTGAAAATAACTTAATCCAAGGTTGGACTGGGGGCCAGGGGCACGTCAGGGATGCTTCCTTTAGGCCCCACTCTGCCCCCCCCCCAACCTACTGGTCGCGTCAGGAAGAGAAGAAGAAGTAGCACAGGGTGTTGATCTGGGCTGGAAGGGAAATTGGGGGTCACCGGGTTTTTTCCTGGTGTCCCACCGGCCCAGTCCGACCCTGACTTAATCTATTAATTCTATTCTATAGATCTCTATTAACAGAAAATCACAATCCTTTGTGTTAGTCTATGAAGGCTTCCACAATTGAATTAAAATTTTGTATCCTCATTTGTACATATTGTATATAAACATTGCCCATTCGCCCTCTGCTTTTTACCAATCATACGCTACTGTCCTTTCGTTTTTTTTATCTTTCATACCCTGTCAAACTGGTTCTGACCTTAGTAATATTAACACTCAATGCAGAAACAGAAAATTCATACTTCTGTATTCTCCAGTGAACCCAACATAATTTCTTTCCTTACACTGAATTGTTCCAATCATAGAATGGCCAATAATACATGATTCTGCATCATCATGCTGACTGGCTGCCTAATACCCACCCAGTAAGACCTACTTATGAAGGCAATGAGGACATCCAAGCTGGAATGTTACAGGCCACAACATTATTTACAAACTGCTAATATACAAACATAAATTATACGTTAGTTAAATTAAATAAAGATAATTAAGTCCAACAAGAACAAGCAGCCATACTACCTGCCTCCTGGGACCTATGACAAGGAGAGTAAATTTAACCTAGGGAATAACACTGATTTCAACCAATTCGCACTAAAAGAGAGATGGGTAGGTGGGATATTTTTTTGTCTCCTTGTTCACAGAAAGAGACTGCCATTTCTTAGGCTTCATTTCCCTCCTCCTGACCTCAGTTTCCTTGATGCTTAATTTTCCCCAACCATCTATGTCCCAGCCTGCCCTATCATAGCGTTAACTGGTGCTTTTCTTCTTAAAGGGGTTGTTCACCTTTGAGATAACGTTTAGTATGATGTAGAGAGCGACATTCTG
>CM044442.1:15047511-15082438 GCA_024363595.1 Xenopus borealis
CAGGTGATCAATAAAGTAGACCAAAACTGGGCCCACACTGCAGAATCAGTGTTTTTTGGGGGAATTTCAGCCTTAAAAGACAAGGAAAGCCACATTCACTGGTTGGTGCCAATATGTTAGGTGCCTCCCCATGAATGTACTTATTCTCTCTTCCTCACCCAATATCTGTCCAAAAATAATTCAGATATTGGTTGTAAAGGTTTAAAAAAAAAAAAACCCATCAAAGCTAGAACCACATTGGTTCATTGGTGCAGTACTCGCTCTTACCAGCAGTATCTGCATAGTTATCAGCCCAATATCGACCACCTCAAGGTGGGTATATCTGGGCAACCTCACCAAACAAGCTGATCTTGAAGTGTGTGGCCAACTTTATGTATGTGCTAAGAAAGTCTGGGAAATGGTATAGTAAGTAAAATGGCAGTACACTTTAAAGCCAGTTAGGGAGTTAGGATGAGGTTGAATGTTTACTTATTCCCTAGGCTGTTCTTGGAACTATATTCTGGGTTTGTTTTCAAATCTCATTAAAAAAAAGTCTGCAAAGCTCTAAAGTATAAGGTCTTTTGAGCTGTACCCTCCTTGCCTTATGGGACTCTTTGTACTGACTCTTACTTGATTACAGCATCTGAACAATGGTGTGTATTATGTGACAGTCCTACAAATAAAGGATTATTATAAGAATGCATACACAAGATTCACACTGTGCCTCTACACACCAAAGGTTTCTTGTAATCCACATTATTTCCTTTGATTCCAAAGATTTAACTCTCTCTCTTTTAAAATGAAAGCATCATCGTTCTGTTTTGTTACTGTCCTTGTTGTATAGTACGTCGGGAGGTCACACACTATTCATTACCCTAAGGAAATATAAGTATTCTGAAAGTGCTCTTTATTCTGACCTAGCTCCATGGGTGGCGTATTTTTTTGGCAGAACAGGAAATCTGGGGTGAGGATAAATACTGAAGCATTAGCACAATCCTTACAGATTTTTCCAACTCAAAAAATCCTTTGAATACGTTTAAAAAAAAAAAAAATATGATAATAATAATATGGTTGAGTCTTATGATACTTAAGATATTTTTATTTGATGGACGAATGTGAGAACTAAGAGATCTCAGCAATATTTATCCAGTCAGGATGATTAAAAGACTAGATAAACAGATAGAGTTTCTAGAACAACATGTAATAAGGACTAGCAATAGGATAGGGTAAAAAAAGGATTTTCTCCACATTTACACAACTATGGATATTACAGAATAGCATAATAGCAGGTAGGGTTTCCACATTGGCAAACCGATTCTTCAACATTTTTTCAGTGTGCTGAAATAATATCTTGATTGGCTTGCATCTTGGTTCTTTGGTTCTCCATTCCACTCAAATTCACTTTTAACGCTAATTTTCCTCAATGGGATCCATTATCCAGAATGTTTTGAACTACAGGACAGTCATCTCCCATAGGGGCAAATTCACTAAGCGTCGAAAATGCGCTAGCGTTGCCTACGATAACGTTCACCGCACTAGTGTTATTGCGCTAGTGATGCCTTATTTGCATATGGCGCGAATTTCAAAGTATAATAGAAGTATTTGTTACAGCCACTACATTCCACTACACAAGCCCAGGAAACCTTTAATAAATAAAATAAAATTGTCCTATTGCCCTACATGTGCCCCCTGTATAGTTGTGTTGCCATATGTTAGGAAATGTAGGGGGGAAGGTTGGTAACCCCCCAAAAAATTAGCTCTTTTTCAGACTATCACCCTGCAAAAGGTAAAACACGCCAGCGTTTTTTTGGGACTTAGAAAAAATTTCCATTTTTTTTTCAAACTCCTCTCTATTGTATTGAACTTCGCCAGGTCTGATCTGGCAAAGTAACGTCTAGCGTAAGTGGTAACGTTCAGTAAAATGGTCATCTTAGTGAATTAGCGTAATTACGTAATTAGCGTAATTACAATCCTTCGTCAGTGCGCAACTTCGCCTGGCGTTAGGGTGCGAAGTTGCGCAAGTCTACTTTGCTAGCAAAAATTCGCCAGAGACAGTGTTAGTCAATTTCCGAAGTTACGAAATGACATCACGCTGGCGAATTAGCACTAGCGTTAGATGCTTTGGGCTTTAGTGAATTTGCTCCATAGACTCCATTTTAAAAAATAATTAAAAATGTTAGAAATGTTTCCTTTTTCTCTTTAACAAGAAAACAGTAGCTTTTTTAATCAATTTAGTTAAATTAATATATTTTTAATAGCATTAAAGTATGATGATACAAATGTTGGAAGGATCCCTTATCTGAAAAACTCTTCATAACAAAAAAGGTGATGTATTGAAAAATAGCAAAAGTCAGTACGAAAGTGGCAAATTACACTGGATTATGCATTACTGTAAGGATATGAAGAATGTAAAAATGGATCCCTTTCAGTGGAAACTTCACAGGGAAGAAAACAACCTTTCTAGACTGTGTTCCCTACACTTAGGCAGGCGTCATCTGGGAGAACTAACCTCACTACTATTTTTCTGTGAAGCAGATGCTGCTCTTACTAAACTGGCCTACCTAACACCCAACCCAACTATGATCATGCTATGGTAGATGCTGCTATCCACTGCATTTTCTACATTTATGGGATCCCTGTATCTTCACTTCTTTAGATTGTACGCTCTTCTTCATGCCTTATGCTACACACATAACACTGCCTTCAAGACAAAAATGAATGTCAACGATGCATCCAGAACTGCTGGTTTTTAACCCAGATAGAATCTAATGATTCAGAGCCATAAACCCTAAACAGCAAACAGCCTGTTTTAATCTCCTTGGATCTTACCAGTTCAGAATACTAGACTATGGCTTCTGAGGATAGGATTGCCTTGTTTTCAGAAGGGCTGTACTGGTGAAAATTGTCTGTCCGGATTTTCAAGTAGAAAAATCGGACAGGGCTTTGAAGTAAATTTGAAGTTAATCACCCGTCTCTCCCCCGAGTTTACCCCCAGAGAAGGACGCAACCTTTTCTGAGAATGCTGGACTTGGGCAGCAGCAAAGCATAGAAGCCATAACAGTTAGGGTGAGAAGAGCTATAAGGAGCCAAAGCCCTTCACAATGCAAGACATTCAGTGTAAAACCTTCTTTCAAAAGGAGGAGTTTACATGGCTCATGCCACACACGTAGCCTTGCCTTAAAAAAGCTTGTTTTCTTCATTTTCGTGGCTCAAACCACTGGCTCTCCTTTGAAGCCATCGTCATCATTGCCTTTCCTTGCAACCACAGGTTGTATAAAGTTTCCCAATTCTCCAATCTGAAATCTATGTGTTGATAAAACACAACTGGCACAGTGGCATTGGCAACAACATTTGAAAAGACTCAAAGGGGCAAATTCACTAAGATCCGAAAATTCACCAGTGTTGGCTTCGCTAGCGTTCACCGCACTTCACCAGGCGTAAGGGTGCGAAGTTGTGCAGGTCTATCTACTTCGCTAGCGTAAATTCGCCAGAGCCAGTGTTAGTGAATTTCCGAAGTTACGAATTGACGTCACGCTGGCAAATTAGCGCTAGCGTTAGATGCTTCGCGCTTTAATGAATTTGGGCCTAAGGCCTTAAGAAATATAAAATAATATATAAGTAGGACATTGGGAAAGTATGAACAAACTTGCTATTTAACTGAGGTTGCTCGGAGACAGGGCACTGAATGCGTGGCATCTGTCTTGTAAACGGTCATTATGATTCCTAAATGACTCACCATTGTTAAATGTAAAGTGCACGAGAGCCATAATTCTTCTGTTATTGGAAGACAGTTACATCATACAAAATAATACTGATAAACACAGTTTGTCCCCCAGAACCACCAGCATTGGTTATATGAAATACCAGGAGCTGTTGTGTAAACTGTTATTATTTAAGTAACGGTGAGAAGAAAGAGTAATTAACAGTGAAAATATGAAAGAAAAAATGAATTCAATTAAGCATGTTTAAAACAGGTATCTTGCCATGTTTATGATGATACAGTGCTCAGAAAGGTGGAAATTAATTTGTTCTTTTCGTCTATAAGATGTTTCTAACGTATGGCATAATCCTTTAGAAATACTTAATGGGTTCTGTGGCTTCGTTGATTTAGCATGGCCTGATGACACTGAGAATTAGGCCAGAATGAAGAAAATGGTAAGGACAGATTGCAGGCATTGGAAAGTCAGTTCCTCTAAGCTTGACCATAGCCTAAATAGAAAAAGAACACAACAACACTAACATCATTATGGCCAATCACTCTATTCCAAAAGCTTGTGAAAAAACAGAAAAAGATAATGACTATTATCTATTGAAACCAGTGTGGGAAATACAAAATTTGACCATTGTATTTCTTTGGGGGGTCATGTTCAATCGAATATGGCCATTTTTCAAATCAGCCCCTTAGTGTGCAAAGTACCAAAAAGAATGCTTCTGTACTTTGTACACTGTCCAGCATTATGTAAATTACTCCAGGATTTTACTGGTGCAGGAAGAGCCATGCCTATTGATATTATGACCAGAGGTAAATAGTTAGGGACCGCCATATGGGTTTTACCTTGATGTGGTATGGTGGCTTATCAATCTTATGATCATGATTTTGTAACTAAAAAAACCTTGTCTTTGTATACATGCATCTGCATAGATTACTTATATGACAGGGGACCAGGGAATGTGCATTGATCAATGTTTCCTCTTTTTCTCTATGTCTGTAGTTAATTTGGCTGGGGTCTAGGTTGTCTCTCCCCTTTGAAAGTTAATGGCGGGGGAGGTAGGAAGACCTTTATTTCAGGTAAAGCTCTTATGCCGGGAGGCTTTAGCATTTGATATTATCACCAGAGGTAAATAGTTAGGGACCGCCATATGGGTTTTACCTTGACGTGGTATGGTGGCTTATCAATCTTATGATTAGTGATGGGCGAATTTATTCGCCAGGGGCGAATTCGTGGCGAATTCCCTGCGATATAAAGTTGCGAAAAGCCAGCGAAAATTCGCAAAAAAAGGAGAAATTTTTTTTCCGCCAATTTTTCAGCGAAGCAAAACTGGGTAGATTCGCCCATCACTACTTATGATTATAATTTAGTAACTAAACCCCCTCCCCTACAATCTACCCACTAACTTGCAGATCATTAAGACACACAAGTTAGTGTAGAGGAGAATCTGGCATTTGGGCCCTTACCGCCTGCCAAAACTCTTGTGCCCCATATCACTGTTGCACTTGTGCCCCTGGGAATAATATATGAACATCACTGCGAAGGACTTACCCTACCATTTGGGGCACATACTTATTACAGAAAATGATAATCAATTTTTAATATCTGGAAAAATTTGAGTTAAATGTGGTCTGCATTGCTGTAATTCGGAACTTTCTAGATAATGGGTTTCTGGATAATGGATCCAGTGTATCCTCTTATCGGGTCTTACACCACATCAGGCCTCCTTATGGACAAAAACATGACTATTCAGAAGGATCCATGTACACTGTAGACTGTGTATATAGACCATCATGCATAATATTAGCATTGCTGGCAGTTGTGTTGAGAATTAACACAACGGAAGAGTTAAATAGACAGGTTAACCAGTAATTGTTCTATTCAAAAGCACATGTAATTAGGTCAATGATATGAAGATTTTTTATCACCATGTCTGATACATAGCCATCATCATTTATTTATATACAATAGCACCAACAAGTTAGGCGGTGCTTTACAATAGGATTAGAGGGCCCTATACACGAGAGTTAACAAACTAAAGGTAAGGGTACAGTTACAATATTAGGATTTAATAAACAATTTTGTGATTATTATGAAAACTGTTGATCTGGGGCATCTTGGATGCACCTGCCATGTCACTTGCTTTGCTCCATTCCATCCCTACCCTGCCCTCTTGCTGTGTCCCCTGGTTTACTGCTTTGGAAGATATAGGAGGACTTCAATTTGAAGTATCTGCATTGATTGTGATTGAAAGTAACTCCATATGTATGTAATTCATGTGATTTAGTTGTATAATCACATTTAATTTACATGTTAATAATAATAATAATAATAATAATAATAATTTAAACGGAGCAGGTAAGTAAGGTTTTGGGGGTTTAAATCCAGGAGATCCCTAACATATTTTGCAGAGTTCTGGATGCTGCACACACACCATACTCAATGTTAAAGCTTCTAGGGAACAGTTTTGTCTTTATCCATTAGCATATTTTAATAGTTTCATTGTCCTTTCATTTGGCATGAACAGTATTCCAACAATGCTCGATTTAACCCTGAACTTTGACATGAACATTGTACTGTAGGTTATAATTCATAGCTGGTGAACCTAAGGACTACTGAGTAAACCAGAAAGCCAGGGCTACTATCGGCACACTCTCCAACTGCTGACTATGCTAAAGCAGCCCATCAATGTAGTTGAAAGGAGTATTCGATAGTGATGGGCGAATTTGCGGTGAATTCCCACAATTCGCGAAACGCCAGCAAAAATTCGACAGCAAAAATTTGGCTAAAAAACGAGTCGCGCGTCGAAAACGACGCGACGGAAATGACGCGTGACTCGTTCCGTTAATTTTTTCGGCGACGTGAAACGGGTGAGATTCGCCCTTCACTAGTATTCGAGGCAGAACATGGTGTTACAGCACACTTGTCTCCAACTTGTCTCCAACACTAAGGCCCAAGAGCAGTGCATGTCAATAAAACCAACACAATTTGTCCATGTTTCTACTTTATACATTGCCTTTTCTAGAGTCAATGAAGTCATTTCAAGAAAAACTGAAATCATGCAGAATCTGTTCAGCACTTATCTAATGACAAAACTGTTTTGTGAAGCACGCACTTTTGGGGGAAAATTACTCTTTGGACAAACTGCTTCTTTTAAAAAGATGAGCCATGGTTAATTGTAGCATAAATCCATCCATTCAGATTTTAGAATCAGCGGTGCTTTGCAGCATGTGCAATACTGCTGAAATTCAAATTTCCCATAGTTTAATTAAAAAGAAAGTAATTTCTATTCAAGTGATTTGAGCCACAGTTACAGGCAGAAAACAAATGGGCTTTTATTTACTTTACTACCTTGCTTGTGTTTCGCAGACCCTGTAGTTAAATTTTCTTCTAATGTTATTAATAGTAGTGATGGGCAAATCTATCCCGTTTCGCTTCGCCGAAAAACTCTCGAATTTCCAGCGAAATTCACGAATTGGCAAAAAAATTCATGAAACGTGTCACGTAAAGTCTCATTTTTTTTTTTGACGCCAGCAAATTTTCAGCAGGCAAATTTTCACTGGCGTTTTGCAAATTTATATGCCGGCGGCGAATTGCGGGAATTCACTGTGAATTCGCGCCTGGCGAATAAATTCACCCATCGCTAATTAATAGGGGAGAAAGAAAACAAGTCAATATAGATAACTTGTTCGTACATTGAAATGTAAAGGATATTAATAGCTATTGATGTTTATGGGCATGGATTGCATAGGGCACAGGGACCCTGATAAAGGATGGCCAAATAATGTGCAAATGTCATAATTTGTAGAGTGTATTTTATGAACATTTGATCCCCAGCATCAATAGAAACACTTGCACATGGCTCAGCAAAAGAGGCTTCTGCATGAAGTCTGCTTTGCTTATTGATGCAACCCGTGGTGTGAACTGTGGAATTACAGTTGTACAGTGGAAGCTCCAGTGATCCCCAGCATTAATAGAAACACTTGCACATGGCTCAGCAAAAGAGGCAGGATGGGCACAATGAAGTACAAAGGGTGTTTGAATACTGATATAAGATAGCGTAATATTTGGGTGCATTTTAGAATGACCGCACTTGCAGCTGTGTTCATTAATGGCCCTTAATATTTTCTTTGTGCCATGAATTGTAGTTTCTCTTGCGTGTATGTTTGCTATTGGTTCTGGTGACAGAAGGCATATTTATATGGTGCTCATACAAAGCTTCACCGAGACTAGTGTGTTCAGTGCAGTTTTAGATAATACATATTCAATTTTTGACGCCCAAAAACTGAAAAATGTGGGATTTTTGCCCAAAAACCATGAAATCTTCGGATTATTGCATGAAACTCACAAAAATCAGAATATCTTTGTGACTTCTCCCATTGACTTCTACATGAACTCTCCCATGACTTATATATAAACTCTGTAGGTCTGAGATTTTAGGATTCTGACTTTTTCCATCCTCGAGGTATAATAAATCTAGAAAAAATTTCGTTTTTTCCCACTAAAATTCAGATTTTATAGTAAAAAAAAGTTTTGGCATCTGGACTTATAAATAACTCCCTAGGTGTAGTTAAAATGTTGATTCAGAATTATTTTTATCATCTCAAGGCCAGTAGTTTTTTAGATGGAATTTCTGTGAATTTTTCACATTACTTTTTTTTTCCAGAATTTACCTATGACCTGTAATAATGACACATACATTTGGAGGCCTATTTATTTAAGGTAAAATTTTAGTGGTTTTAGAAGTTTTTGAAACCCAGATTAAACTCTATAGGGGGAATGTAATATGTTTCATGCGTAAAAAAAAGTTTGCAAAGACACTTGCAAACATTAAGGACCATGTTTTTCCATTTTTTGAGTTATTAACAACCTCTACGACTTCATTGCAAAGTTTATGAACAAATTACTTTTTGCTAATGTTTTCCGTGTACAAAACTCCAGAGCAGGTGTTAAAGGTTCACATTGTGCAATTAAGATGCACAATGCAATAAAAGCCTAGCAAAGAATTTTACTTTGTGACAGGCAAATTTTTATTCGCAAATTTTATTACATTTCTCCCTGTTTCTCTAAAACTAAGAATGCCATGATAGTTATAAAAAGATCTGAATGTAAAAAGAATGTAAAAAGTACAAAGGAATAAAGAGAAAAAACTTTGTTGCGCTAACAAAAAAAAATTAATTATTGAGGGAAAAAATCAGTAAACCTCTAAAAGTCCAATTTGACTAAAAATGGCCTAATGGGACCACATCAGTTGAGTTTTAGAGAAATACAAAATAACCACAATTTTTTTGAGAAAAAATATGATCTGAGCCTAAGGGGGAGGTTAAGATTCTGAAGAATGAAGCGTGCTTGTATTAAAGAATACATTTTTATGATCTTGCATATGAATCTTTTCTACTAGTGATGGGCGAATTTCCGCGATTCGCCGTGGGCGAATAAATTCGCAAAACGCCAGCAAAAATTTTGCCTGGCGAAAATTAGCTAAAAAACGAGTCGCGCTTTATTTTTGATGCGATGAAAACGACGCGATGCGTGTCAAAAACGTGCCGCAACTCATTTTGTGAATTTTTGCCAATTTGCGAATTTCGATGGAAATTCGCTCATTTTTCGGCGAAGCGAAACTGGGTAGATTCGCCCATCACTATTTTCTACATGTAAAATGAGATCAAGTCAAAAGAGGGTAAAATCAGCAATCAGAGGAACTTTTAATACACAATTATTAAACCATTCTAAAAGCATTCTGTACTTACATGTAGTTTTCATTATAAACATGAATATGATGTACTCTCCTGTCCCTTCCACTGGGCATTTATGTCATTAGCCATAATTGAATCATGTTCTACCTCCCGCTGGTGCATTTAATATCATGTCTGTTTTCCATACACAGGTAAATGCTAGTGACAGTTTGGATCACACAAAGCCCATTCTTATTAAAGATATTCTCATTCCGAGACTAATGTAAGAAGTCACCTCTTGTTAAGGAGTTTTGAACCTCAAAGTTCGGCCTCATCCCTCTCATCAATCACAATCTTGATTCTCATTAAGATCAGCAGCGCTAAGAGATCAGCTGTGGCTCCTTCATCAAAAATAAAAGCAAGATAACAAAGTGTGCAGGACACTGGCTCCGATCTGTTACAACATCATTTGGAGCTAATCAGTTTCAACACAGGGGGATTTAAGGCCTTGTACACTAAGGTGGCCATAGACGAACAGATAATATCGTACGAAACGAATTTTCGTATGATATTCGGTGCGTGTATGGTGGGAAATGAGCCGACCGATATCGTCAGAAGATTAAGATATCGGTCGGCTGGTTGATCGGACTGGATGGAAAATTTTGATCGGATGCCTTTGAAAGCTCCCTGAACATTGGCCATTGTTAGTGCTGAATCGTCAGATACAAGTAGAATTCTATTGTTTCTACCTGTATATTTGACCATTCAGCTCTACACGTGTGTGTTGAAATGAAAGATCTTTCTTGGAAACATCTTTTCCGAGAAAGATCGTAATTGTTACGTCTATGGCCAGCTTAAGCAGAGAAGCTCCTGTAACGGCCCCAATTATCTGTAGTGCATACAATTTAGTCTGAACGCATTTAATTTATTATATATATTATTCAAGAGAAAACTAAAAGGAAAATAAAAATCTCGTGGGGGGGGGGATAAAAAAGTGACAAAAACATATAGTGAAATTATTGCTAGGGTGAAGCTTAGAGAAAAGCAAAACAATTTGCAGCATTTTTAGAACAGACAGCAATTTGTCACCTGTAAACCATTTCTCAAATGCGCAGCTGAAAAACGTTTGAGAGATGTACCATAGAAAAGGAATTGGCATTTCATGCCTGGTAAACCAGTGATTTAGAGTGGGGTATAATAGGGCTGTTGTTTTTGCAGTCTTTGAAAACAACGGGTGCAAAGTGTAAAACAAGGCTGAATTTACTTTTTTTGCACTGTGCACAATGCATTGTGCCTCTGCAGAATGGAGTGCTGCCTGTGTTAGGTACAATGACGTTCCCCCTCCTGCCCCTAACTTGTGGGTCATTCTCCTTAAGGCAGATGTTAAAGGACCAGTAACATAAAAAAATGAAATGGTTTTAAAGTAATGAAAATATAAAGCAGTGTTGTCCTGCACTGGTAAAACTGCAGTGTTAGCTTCAGAAGCACTACTATTGTTTATATAAATAAGCTGTTGTGTAGCCATGGGGGCAGCCATTCAAAGGAGAAAAGGCTCAAGTTACAAAGAAGATAGCCGATAATCTTTGCAGAGCATAATGTTATTGTATCCATGTATATGAACTATAGTAGTGTTTCTGAAGCAAACAGACAAGTTTTAACAGCGCAGGGCAACACTACATGATATTTTCTTTACTTTAAAACACTTTCATTTTTTGGTGTTACTGTTCCTTTAAGGACAGGGCATGGATGAGCCCTCTGATGCTCCTGGTCTACGACTGGTGCAGAGAGCAGCATTCCCTGGGCACAACTGCTTGGTAAATGGATACTAAGGTAAGTGAGCATTAAGTGGATCTCTTGAGTCCCCCCGCTCTCTAGCACTTTTTGTCCCAATCAGGATATAGATAGGACATAGATTTTTGTGCAGTGTGAGATGCATCTCATATGGAATGGAATTGTGGATGGACCATTTTACAAATAGGACCACTAAATGAATTTGTTGCAATTATATAAAAAATATATGAAGAACTATTTAGAGACATCAAGTAGTGATGGGCGAATTTATTCGCCAGGGCCGAATTCGCGGCGAATTCCCGCGATTCGCCGCTGGCGAATAAATTCGCGAATCACCAGCGAAATTTCGGCAAGCAAAATTTCACCAAAAAAATTAGTCGCGCGTCAAAAACGACTCGACGCGCGCCGAAAATGATGCGACGCGCGTCAAATGCGTCCCGTGACTCGTTTCGTGAATTTTTCGCTGATTCGCGAATTTCTCTAGAAATTCGCAAATTTTTTGGCGAAGCGAATCACGGGAGATTCGCCCATCACTAACATCAAGTACTTGGTGTTAGAGGACTGTGTGATTCTTAGATTTCTTTAGCAAGTTTGTTACTTTTTTGATGAACTTACTGCCCCATTCTGAGTGACGGCAATACTAGTGTCCCCATCAGAACTGAACTGGGATTCAAAATAGGCCCTGAAATTTCAAGTACTCCAAGGTCCAAACAGAAATGCATCCCAGGATTCACAGATTGCCAGTCTGGAGGGTGCCCTTGCATTAAAAGAAAACAAATTAAAAATAAACATGTAGCTCTTGATATTCCCATCAAGAAAATCAACTGGAAAAGTAAAAAATGAATGTATAGTGGGCCTTTGAAATAAAATAGAAAGCTACCATGTTCCAGCCAGACTTTACAAAGTTGATATTAAGAAGCAAGTTCTCTCCGTCCCCCCGTGTGTGCAACATGAGAGTTTGTAGCATGGCTCCACTTATCCCTTTAATCGGCATGTAAACTGGTTTAAAGTGAAGTGCTTTTGAATATAAGGGCGTCCTTCATTAGTACATGCTAAAGGATACATGTATGTTTTGGTGGTTGCTTTCTGCAGCATTGATGTTCCGCTTTTCCCTGTTAGGTAACTTGGCTTTAATTTAGCCAATTTTATTACTTTCCTTGTACCTTTTGAATGCTAATTGTGTCCTGATTTAATTAACTGAAATGTCCTACTCTTCATTCCTGTTCCTTTAATCACCGACTTATTGGGCCTCTGTTTATTTTAAATGCATTCCCGTGGGGTATATTCAGCTTTAGATGCTTTAAATTTATTTTGGCCAATTCCGTGGAATGATGGGATCAAAGTCATTCATGGTTGACTATGCTTCAGTAAATAAATGTATTATATTTTCTGTTTTAAGAACTACTGTTTTAATGGTCTACAATACTTTTTTATTTTATTTATCTTAATTATGCTATCCTTTTATATCCTTTAGGCCAGTATGTAGAAATGTGTTTTAAATTCATAGCTCATTTGTTCATTGCCTTCAAAATTCACTTTGCAAAGTTGGAGAACCAAATTGTCTGATCTTACAGCACTAATGAAAACTGTGTGTTTCCTGCATCTTTCATTTAAGGATTCATTGACCATCTCAGCAGGACCCTCATCAAATGTTTTAGTCTGACTAATGACTTTTTTCTGTACAAGACCCTATAACTTATTATTCTGAAATCGATGTTCTCGCAATCATTCTCCTTTTTGTGTACAAATAATGGCCTTTTATCATTTCTAGCAGCTGGTCAATTACAGATTGTGTGTTAAACCAATCACCAGCGATTTCTTTCTCTTTTTCATGTACAAATTGTGGCCAGATACTGCTTCTAACTGCCATTCAGACTTTAGAACAAGGAACTACAGGTGGGATAATTATCTGGGATTGAGTTAAAAGTAAGTGCAACATAGGCTTACTACTCAGTAACACCTAATTATTTTAAATACACTGAAGACTTAGAATCAGGGTTGGACTGGGTCAGAAGAACACTAGGAAAAAACCCTGAAACAGACCCGCTACGTGGCTGAGACCTGCCTGTGCCCTGCCTGCCTCCTGAGATTCCCCCCTGGGGGTGTGGTCAGAGGGGGGTTGCAGCTGAGGCAGGTGGGCCATGATGTGGAAGCCCCGTGGGCCCCATACACTGATGATGTTTAGAATGCTAATAGGCAGTGTAGGATGTATAATGAGAAGAGATTTCAACCTGGCAGAGTGTGCAGTTGGGGGCAGGACTGGACTGGGAATCAAAATAGGCCCTGGCATTTCAGGTACACAGAGGCCCAATCAGCCCACATAGAGGCCCAAACAGTCCCCACCAGCCCACTAAATACTGACTTTCTATGGCACCTTATAGCAGCCCATCTGGCATTTGCCCTAACCCACAGATTGCCAGTCCGGGCCTGGTTGGGGGATCTGTGGCGTCGGAGCTGACATCATGCGACTGAGCATCACTGAAATGTTCTGAGCATGTGCACACTGGGTTTTCACAAAAAATTGTGGAAAATTTCAGTCTTGAGGAAACGGAGGCATGTGTTGGAGTGATGGGACACCAGGGGACAGACCCCAAATTCAGGGAAAACATTTGGGGGTGGAGGAGGTTTGACAGCTCTGAGTGAGCAGCCTTGACGTTGACCATGAACTTGCACATATTTTGTCCAAAATGTGGTCCTAACATCACATTTTTTGTAACAATTATTTTAAAAGGCAAACTGGATGCTGACACTCATTCTCCTTCTTTATATCCTAAAACAAACTGGTTTGAAAAGCATATTTCCTGGGTTGCATTATTCAGTGAGGGGAGAAGTGGAAGTGTCTCCATTACATCAATAACATTACTAGGGCACTTGCGGCCTCTTAGATAACAACTGTTTCCATTTTGGCACAAATTAATTAATGTTGGGTGATTCGCTTAAGTGTGCACTTTCCACAAAACATACTGCTTTGTCTTCCCTTCTGAACACAAGTGCAGCTTGCAGAGTAAAATGGTGGTTTATTTTTACCCACCATGCAACTTGTTCCCAACAATTCCGATGGAATTGCATCCACAGTGCTGAGCCGGCAACATTTCAAAATGAATACAAACAGGGGCAGACCGAGCCAGCAGAACACTAAGAAAAAAGCTAGTAGGCTCAAGCTTTCAAGCAGCCCTCATGGGCCATAGATACCCCAATCTGACCCTGAATACACATGCTGTTGCACATTCTGAGGAACTGGGATCTGTAGGGTCTAGGGCTTGTGTAATTTTTAGCGATTGTAATTATGAAGATAATTGTATGTTCTTCATTAGGCACAAGTATTCAGTGGTGCTTATTGACACAGTCAGTAAAGAAAACCATGTAATTACCACCAGCTTAAAGCTGGTGGCAGCTTCAGGCTTCCAGAGCATCAATAGGTTCATCAGAGAAGGCAGAAAGGATGCAGTGATGTCAAGTACAACTATAGGAAAGAATTTTTAATGAATGGAATAAATCAGGAGTGCCCATACTTTTCTAATGTAAGGTCTACTTTTAGTGATGTTGTCCCATTATGATCTACATCCATATTATTGTATATTGCTGTATTTAACAAACCACTATTTCTTATGTAACCATAACATAATAAATATCTGAATGAAAAGGAGGGGGCTTAGGATCACCAGGTAAAGGTCTACCTGTAGATCCCGATCTACCTTTTGGGCACCGCTTGTGTAAATGCATGCAACAACTGTGTCCAGTGGCGTAACTACTCCTTGATGGGCCCCGGTACAGGATAGGCACCTGGGTCCCCTGTCAGGCCCTTACCTCTATATATATCCCATACTGGAGTGTTGAAAGAATGTGTGCTGTAAAATTTCCCCCTAGATAACCACCTTCCATAACCATTATTGTGGCTCTGATGGACCCCAAGGGGGTGGGGGCCCTGGTGCAACTGCACCCGCTGCACCCCTGGTAGTTATGCCACTGACTGTGTCCAGTAATTGCTGCAAACCTGAACAAGAGGCATGCATTTGCTGAATCTTAGAAAGTTCTCCTTTTCTCTTAGCTATTAATAATGTAAGTGGCATATACCCTATGGTCCTGGTTGTAAAGGGCGATAATTCCATGGTTCATGGTTGGTTCTTTGAGCTATGCAATCCCAGCGTGACACAGAAACACATGGTGCAGAAGATCAAAAAAATTACAGCGCTAAAAGAGTTGACCTTTCATCATTGGAGTTTTTGTGTTTCTTTGCATTGAATGTACAAAAGTAGGCTGAACCTGATGAACTGTTGTCTGTTTTTCAACCTTGCTAGCTATGGAACTTTCATGTTTGAGCACTTATACAGGTTGTGAAGAAAGGATGACATTGCACTCACACTTGGAGTTTTTATGCCATATTTTTCCTTAAGATGTCTACAAAATATTTTTAGCAGTTTTAAGGACTATGAATAATGAATGAAATAAATGTGAAAAGCACAGGACAAACCATTAAGTAACTGACTTCAAGTACTGAATTTTAAAGTGTAAAATGGACCTTCAAAATCAAGGTTGTGACTTTCAGAGGAGACCATTAAGGTTGGTGACTGTGCTCAAGTGGAAAGCATAAGTCTTAATGCCAGATTTAGAAATAATGACACTTTGATTATTAACAATTGACTGAACTAAGGGAAAGCAACAAACTGCATTTTCAGCTGACATGCTGTACTGAAGTTGACTGCTGACTGCTCTCAAAATTACAGAAAAGTATAGTTATTACAAGTGAACATCTTGTTCCAACAGGTGGTTTTCACAGTACAGCAAGCTCACTTTCAGAAAATCTAAAACTTTTTAATGAAAATCAAAAACTTCAAAAAGAACACAAATGTGCACCAATAAAAAACATAGCCATGTAAAGCCTGTTGGCCTAACAGTACGTACAAGATAAATGCAGAAAATTAGGTAAGAGATTTTAAAACTTCTGCTCATTTGTCTGTAAACATGTAGTACAAACACTGTTTCCCCACTTGCAGTAGATAGGAAGGAGAGGAAGGACCTCATCTAGTGAATGCATGTGTCCCTGGCCTAGACTTAGTGGAAGAACTAAGTGGGTGGCTCCACTATGATTTAGAACCTTATTATGTATAAAGGAGCTGTAATTGTATTTAGGGCAGAGTCAGAACATTTGTCCCTATCTGGGAGTTAAATGTGTTAAGGGGACCTAGTAAATGGGTTGCAGCCATTATGAAGAATGAAAAAGAAGGTTCTATAGCTGCCCCTTCCACTGATGTTATCCCTGGTCATCCTGTTCTGCACACTTATCCCACCAATTCACTTTGATCCAGTGTCCTTGGCTCCTGCTTCCTAGCACTCAGCGAGGCTCCTCCCAAAGTGATAGTGGATTTGCACTTAACTTAACTGAGAGATTTGCCAGTGAAAGTCAATGTGTTTGTTCTGTGGTGCCCCTTACTATGAGGTGCAAAAATATCCATAAATAGATAAATTACAGACATTATGTTCAGAATATCATCTTATTGGGGGAAAGAATAATGCATTTAGTGCCAGCTCTATTACTAAACTCTGTTCCATCTGTAATTGATAAAAAACCTAGATACATTTCAGCCATCAGAGCAAGACTTGAAGATGCATGAAACATAGGGAGAAAGGAAACATAAAATGGTCATGTTTTCCAATTAAAGTCAGAATGTTGAACGGGCCCTATAGATACTCAAACATTCCATGCTGGTGACAATCTCTGAATACATAGTACTTTAGTCATCCATAGCTAACCACTGAGTTTAATTGTAAACAAAAGAAGTTGACAATTTGGATGTTTTCTCAGTAAAAAGAGATGCGTTAGGGTTGGGGCAGAGGGGCAGATTCGGGGAGATTTAGTCACTTCGCAACTAATCGCCTCTTCTGTGGGGCCACAATCTCCCTGAACTGCCTTCTTTCTGCCTTCTGTCTGCTTGAATGAAGAGTCACCTGCGCTAATGCACTCACAGCGTTTCAATTTCTGAAGTCGCCACCGCAAGTGCATTAGAGCAGGCGATTCTTCATTCAAGCAGATAGAAGACAGTTCAGGGAGATTGTCGCCACACAGAAGAGGCGATTGTCTACTCTGTGTAGTTATATTTGCAAAGACCTTAACATTTACAATGTGCTTCTGCAATACAGTGTTTTGGGGGTATTTTCCTTTAAGCCCATCTTTGAGATCAAATATTTCATGAGGCTTCCCCCTTAGCTACTAACAAGGCTACAAATATATGAAGCTGTTGCCATAGCAGTCATTCTATTATGTCCCACCAGCACAGTCCAATACTGTTCCAGTAGTGCGGAGTCGTAAAAGAACAAACTGTCATTCAAATCTTATCCTAACTGGCCTTTGGGATAAGCTCCCTCCATCAATTTCTCTGGACCAGCCCCACAGTTTGAACAATCAAATCCAGCATTAATTTAACTAACACAATATCATTTCATTAGCTAGAGAATAAGGAAAAGCAGACTATGCTTAAACTTTGTATGTCAAGGTAACCTTATGGCTTGAAGGAGCATATTATGACTTGTTAGTTAATGATACAACTCCACAGAGCCCTGGTGGAAATAGCTTTTATTCTGTGTCCATGTACAGAAGAGCACTTTGGCGTTACTTTTTAAAAGCACTTCAGCGAAATGCAACTCAAAATGGAATGCAACTCAGCTACTGCTTTTTATGTTGAAATCATTGGATTTGTTCCATAAGTCTGAACCAACATCACTAAGTAGTACCTACATTGTTTCACCTACTGTGCTTTATTATTGCCAAAAAAAAAATCTCAGCAATCTCAAGCCAAACAACAACCTTACTTTCATGTTCCAAAAGCTTACGTTTTACATGCTCAAGGGGGTAAGCTGAATAAAGTGCCTTGCATGTTTAGCACAAAAAAAAAAGATCTAAAGAGTTATGACTGAGCTTTAGCTCTGCAGCGTCCGAAAGGGATCAAGCGATACCATTATAAAAATGTTTTTGCTTTTGTCTGAAAACAATGTAAATATTCCAGTGAATGACTTTAGCTTTGGAAAAAAATTGTGTCATTGTCATTGTGAAAAAGTTCAAACCCGTTTTCAAGGTATGGGTACGCGATCCGTTTCTATGAAATCCATTATCCTGAAAGCTCCAAAACACGGGTAAGGCCATCTCCCATAGGCTCCATTTAAATGAAATGATTCAAAACTGTACAACTCTATACAGATATGGGATCAATTATCTTATTATAGCTGTCTTACGCCGAAGGTTTAATGATTTGAGTGGACAAAGAAAACAAAAGCTAAGCCAAAAATAAAACCAATAAAAAACAAGCAAGTGTTTTAATGGTGCATGGGGCATTAAATCCTATGAATAAAATAACATTGCTGCAAAAGATTACAGTATACCAGATCCCTTATTCAGAAAACCAGCTGTTTTTCTCTGAAATAATAAAATAGTAGCTTGTACTTGATGGCAACTAAGTTGCATGAAATCATATTGCTGGCAAAACAATTCTATTGGGCTTATATAATTGAAATTATTTTTAGAAGATGTGTACAGATGGAGATCCAAATTAATGGAAGATCCCTTATCTGGAGACCCCAGGCCCCAAACATTCTGTGTAACAGATTTTATACCCAACTTGTTATCTCCCCAAGTTACAGATTTGCAAACTGCAAAGTAGTAATAGCTAGTGATATACAGTAGATAAGGAGCACTGCTTATTTTTACCTTTATTTATATGGGTTGAATATGACCTGTTCAGATTTACAAACAAATTGCCAAAAAACAACATTGAAAGTCTATGATGATCACATTTTTTGTTGCACAACTATTTTTTTCACCCATTGGTGTCTATGGGTGTAATTTTTGGAAGAAACTGAAAATTATTCATACACTAAGTAGCTTATATGAATAGCTACTGCTAGTTTCAGGACTGGAACCTTAAGTATGGAGAACCAAAATAAGGAAATATCTCTTAGCTCTAATTTCAGGGATGGAACTAGGAGTATGCAGAAGGGCCACATCCCTAAAGTGCAACTGTAGCCTGGCTCTGCCCCATCCCATTCAAAGACCCTGTAGTCAGTAGATTGGCCAACAATAAATAAATATATTATATATATTATCATATATTGTTTTCAGATATAACATGAATGAGACGCGAATATAAACTCTCCAATTAATAAATATTTCGTAGTTCTGTTGATTGCCCCCCTAACCAAGTGCAATTAAATCCTTGCTCTCAAGGAGCAGCCAGACCACCCTGCGATACAAAAGACCAAGGGGCAAATTCAGTAAGATCCGAAAATTGCCCTACATGTGCCCCCTGTATAGTTGTGTTGCCATATGTTAGGAAATGTAGGGGGGAAGGAGGGTAACCCCCCCCCAAAAAAATATCGATCTTTTTCAGACTATCACCATCCTATGCTAAAATACGCAAGTGTTTCTTTGGGACTTAGAAAAAATTTTAAATTTTTTTTTCAACCTCCTATCTATTGTATTGAACTTCGCCTGGTCTGACCAGGCGAAGTAACGTCTAACGTAAGTGCTAACGTTCAGGAAAATGTTCATCTTAGCGAATTTGTGAATCCTTCATCAGTGCGCAACTTCACCTGGCATAAGGGTGAGAAGTTGCGCAAGTCTATTTACTTCACTAGCGTAAATTCGCCAGAGCCGGTGTTAGTGAATTTCCAAAGTTACGAATTGACGTCACGCTGGCGAATTCGCGCAATAATTAATTTGCCCTCAAACATTTAGACAGTTTGATGTCGGAGTATCAAAAGGCCACAGAGATATTTATTGTTTGTTGCAGTTTATGTCTTTTATTTGTTGCCTTTTTCAGTCTATGCCAAAACTAGTATAATGTTTGAAGCGCAGACATTTGATATACATTTAGCATACACACATGAGTGTTGTGTATTAATGTATTTGATATAGTTGGAACAAAAGAGAATATGTTTTGCTGAATGCCTCTCTTCTTTCAACCTGAATTTGGCATAAGGTTTAAAGTAACAAGAACTTCTATAGGAACATTTGGGCAGATAGAGGGCTATTCTCTCCAGTTATGGCATGCAGCTTGACTCTTAAACCGTATTTATGGCTGTTCCAGCTGCATGCCATACATTTCTCATTCTTTCAATGTCTTTTGAGCAAGTGTGTGACCCTAGAAGTACCATTTCCTGTGCTGCACAAAGACGTGCTCCATGTGAAGGACCCCCTATCTCAAAGCATGAATGCGCTAGTGTTTGCAACATGCAAGAACTTTTCATTCTTTTATACATTTTAAAGCATGCATGTGGTGGGTGAATAATAAAATATCTTATTATATTATAGGTTGGTTGCCTAGACATACAAAGGGAAAATACACCCTGCTTATAAGAAGCAAATATACAATGTAAAATTAATTATCAGCTAATTATTCAATTATAACCATATCACCCTAATTACACATACATTCATCTACTGTAACAGCCTGCCTAGTGTTGAACCAGGGGATTGGTATTTCTGTCTGTATTGCTGCTACTCTATGTGAGCAGACAGCTAACACCCTGGCTCAATCCTATGCTTTGTAACTGCATGTAGGCTTGGCTTGTTCCACCTATTGCCAATCTGGTCTCAAGTGATCTGTGTAAGCCATTAGTCAGGCTATAAAACCCCTTGCACTGCACTGACTCACTGCCCAGCGTAGGTCTATCTTCTGATAGTTCCTGGATGTAATTATTGTCTGATTTTCTGTTCATGACCTTTGCCTGTTTTTGACCTTGCTGTATAGTTGCTTGAACTGACCCTTGCCTGTTTGACCACTCTTCTGGATCCTGACTTTGCACCATGTTACCAATTGGTTTGGCCTGTTTACGCTCCTGATCCTGTACTGCACTGTCTGGTTGATACTGTCAAAGCCTGTTCCACATCTTCCCTCTCTGATCCCTGTTCTTCTTTCTTCATTCGATCATTTGGCTGTAATTATCATCTGTATGCTAATGATGCCCAAATACATTTATCCACCCCTTCATTAACAGCTGAAACAGAGGCTCAAATCTCTAGATGCCTCCTAGCTATCTCAAATTGGATGAACCAGTGCCATCTGAAACACAACCTAATAAATCATCTTTCCACCTAAGCCTGCTCCTACTCCCCTATTTACTATTTCTACTGATGGCATGCTCATTAACCCTGTCAACTCAGCACGCTGTCTGGGAGTAATCTCTGAGTTCTCTCTCTCCTTCTCTGATCATATTAACACCACTGCCAAAACCTGTCACCTGTTTGTCTTATGCAATATTGCCAAAATCCTTCCTTTCCTTTCACCTGCTATGGCCAAGATGCTCATGCATGCTCTCATACTATCCCTACTAGATTACTGTAACCTTCTACTAACTGGCCTTCCAGCTCCCATCTCTCCCTTCTACAGTCTGTATTAAACACTACTGCCAGTATTATCCTCCTCTCATCCAAAAGGATACAAGTACAGGCCCCTCCGCTGCTGAAGTCCTTATCATGGCTTCCTTTAAAACAAAGAATAACTTATAAACTCCTCCTCCAGCCATCAAAGCCCTTCATTCCTCTGCACCTAACTACATCTCATCTCTTTTTTCTCTATATGTTCCTGGCCGAAACCTCCGCTCCTCTCAGACTAACCGCTTGGTTGTACCCCCACTTCTACTGCTGTTTCCCGTATCAAACCCTCTTGCCACACGTTATATTTGGAATATCTCCTTCAGAGACACCTCCTTCAGTGTTTTTAAAACAAACACCTTAAACCCCTCTGAATTGTGTCTGTATGTTACCCTCCCATTTAGACTGTAAGCCCTATGGGGTAGGGTCCTCCAGCCTTTCGTTTTCTTGACACTGAACACTTGATCTGTTGTGTATTTATATTTTATATTCATGTGAATTGTATTTCTAATAATGCACTTATTGTTACTTTTTATTTTAATGACCCCTTTTTTGTTACTACTAATTTATTGTTTTGCTGTTCAGTGCTTTGCCCTCAAGGAGCGCTATACAAATAAAAATATACATACATACATACATACATACATGTAAACGTTATGGTTCCCTTGCCTGCCCAGATAATTCTCCCTGGTCCACTCACCTTGTGGTTTGTTCTGGGTTTTGGGATACCATAGTGACATCTACCCAATGAATTATTTAAAGAAATCAATGTCCTAAAATTTTTCTTTTACTATATTAAAAATGCAGTTCATTGTACAGAAAGGAATATTGAATTCTCCTATTACAGGCCAAAGTCATCTGCAATCTTCTAATTCAGTTCAAGATTTTACCATAAAGACAAATGCAATTCAATGAGAAAAATTTATCTCACTGTTTATTACATGAAAACACTTTTGAATTCAATGGGGAAACTGATTTAGGAGAAAAGTTTCTCCAGAAAGTCTTCCAAACGTTTTCATTTGATATACCATAAACTACATTGTTATCACTGCATTGAATCTGGCTCTATATCTTAATGCGGTTAAAAGGCAGATTCAACTTGATGACCAATTAAGAAGGATTACAAGGAACGTAGATAGATATCTGTTATGATTTTCTTTTAAGAGCAAACAAAAAAAATTCTCTGAGCTGTATTATGTGTATTATGATTCCATGTTTTCATTTACCCTCTATGGTAAAGTATTTAAAGGCATTATTTATTGCAGTAATAAATATGGGCTATCTTGATGCCTATGAAGTACTTATACCCAAGCCAAGAATATCACCAGATGTGTGAGTAAAGCATTGCTCCAGATGGAAGAGGGAGATATATGAGCTCTCATACAGGGATATTTCAGTATGTATAAAAACATATAATTTGCTTTGTATCATTGGCTCTTAGAGCTAAACTCTGTTTATCTCTCTAAACCCCTCTTTCCTTTTTATCTTACCATGGATTTTGGGTAGTTCTGCATTTCTCTATTGTATTTTATTGTTCATTTACCCCCTGGCTTTTCTTCCTACACATCACCAATCTCTGCCAATATGTCACACTTTCATATGATGTGGACAATGTTAATACAGATTTACTTGGTTGGATTTTCCTTTAGGCCCATGTTACATGTACTGAATTCTTATGTAACTAGTAACTCACTGCTGCTTCAGTTGCAGAAAATATTTCCAGTTTTACTTTATGAATATATGGGCAAAGCAAGCATTGATTACCATTCAGTTGTGAATGTTGCAGATCAAGGTTACTGCATCTGTGCTGTGACAATTATACCTTACATTTATAGAAAGAGGGAACCTGGCACGGTACAAGTATGGGAACTTTTATCCTGAATGCTCAGGGGTTTTCCAGATAATAGATTTTGGATCTCCATACCTTAAAGTGCTACTGACACGTTCCTATTTCACTATCCGTGAAAAGAAGCTGCAAACAAAATATAAGCAGCGGAAAGTCTCCCAAAGCCACCCCAACCCAGAAAATCTTAGTCATGGCGACCCTCTGACATCATTAAATCATATTGCTGAGTTGTTTCAGTTACGCTGGTCTGGGGGCGGAATGATCCCTCCATAGGCTAATTACAAATGGAAACAGACTCCAGACTTTGGAGGGATTCCCCCAGCCCAACATAATTGAAATAACTCAGCAAGATGATGGTGTCAGAGGGTTGCTGTTGCTTAGGTTTTCTGGGCTAGGGGCGACTTTGGGAGGCTTTCAGCTGCTTATATTTCGCGTGCAGCTTCTCTTCACTAATACCAACACGTTCCTATTTTTATAGGAACGTGTCAGTATCACTTTAAGTCTGCTAGAGAATCATTTGAACATGAAATAAACCTAATAGACTTAATTCCACTAAGGATTAATTATACAGTACGTTAAGATTTTTAAAAAATGTTCAAAACTTTTCATTATGTAAGACCAAACTTATTCTGAAACAATTGTTTAAATGTACAATCTGTCCATCGACTAAAAAGACAATTTCAAGTGATATCATCTAGTTGAAGCCAGAAAAACTCTGGGTAGCTGCCTGCATGGCCCTGCAAACAATTTGACAATGGATACATTTCACTGAGACCGATGATAATTTTGTAACCTGCCCAATCGATTTTCTGACCAAAAAAAAAACATTAGATGTGCTGGATCGTTACAAAACCTTTGAGGAAGTCATGAGATGAAACACATCAGGCAGTGACGTCACCCACATGCGACCAGGACTGCATCAATTGAATGGGCAAGTCCGGAGTTCCATATTGCGGGGACTTTGAGATATGCTATTTTTACATTGTGGAAATGTGAGTGTAACATTATTTTAAATAATCAGAAAATAAAAAGATTTTACATAATTCCAGGTATATTTTATAGAACCACTGAAAACCGGGGGATTAAAGACACTGATTCAAAGTCTGAAAATAATTAAAAGTTTATAAGTACCCACCCAAACCCCTGAAGACATTTAGGGGCAGATTTACTAAATTCACATGAAGGATTAGAAATTCGATCAAAATTTCGAATGTTTTTGAAGACCACTTCGACCAGTGAATTTTGAAAATTCGATCGAATCAAATGATTCGAATAAAAATCTATTTGAATATTCGACTATTCGACAGTCGAATAACTTCCCCTTTAAATTTTTATTCGACTGCCTAGTTCGCCAGATTAAAGCTACCAAATTGGGTTTCATTAAAGGGCAAGGAAAGTCTTAAATAGAATAAGGCTAGAAATGCTGTATTTTGTAAACTAAACATAAACATGAACTTACTGCACCACAAGCCTAATCAAACAAATGATTTATGCTTTCAAAGTTGGCCACAGGGGGCTGTCATCTTGTAACTTTGTTATACATCTTTGCAAGACCAAGACTGTGCACATGCTCAGTGTGGTCTGGGCTTCTTAGGGATCATCACAAATTATCAAAAAATAAGGCTGCTTGAGTTCTGCATGGCTGGTAAGTAAGGCAGGGGCTCCCCTGAATAAAAAAATTTGATCGTTCGATCAATCCTTCGAACATTCGAAGTATTTTCATTCCCCAACAATTCCCAAAAATTCCCATGGTCAAATTCGAGGGTTTTTTAACCCTCAAATTCAACCCTTAGTAAATCTGCCCCTAAGTGAGCAACAAAAAAATTCCCTGTTATGTCCCTAAGTAAGTTACTTAATTTAGTTAATTACACCTAAACATGCTTTGAGCCCCAGACTTATGCTAGATGGAGCAATTGGTTTGTTGTTTCAGGTAAAAATTTTAGGTGTTATTTAAGAATTCACTGGTCTAAAAAAAACTTGATCTAGCAGGGTCCGGGTACCTTAGGGGCCCCCACTCTGTCCCGCAGTTGTGAGTTTGAGGCCCACATTAGGGGCCCTCACTCCCTCTCAGGTTCCCATCCCCCAGTCGTGAGATCCTGCAGAGGATGTACCCCCCACCGCAAACCCTTTCCCCCGCCTCTTTGCTGCATCTACCCTTAACATTTTCCTTTTGCATGTGCAATCAGGGGTTGTTCAGGAGGAGTACACAAAGTTTCTGTCAGGGAGCGAGTCTGGGTCAGCAGGGCCCTCCAGTTTTTTTGCACTGTCCCAGTTCGACCTTGTGATCCAGCATCTCTGATTGCAAAGACCCTATTAAATAGCATCACTCAACTGATGCTGCAGAGACAGAATGTAAGGTAAAGAAGGAATACTAAGAAATCAATACCTAAGAAAAAATAATAGATGGAATACAACCCTACAAAAATCTTAGTTTTCAAATGATTGTTCTCACATTGAAACAATTCTCTTCCTACTATGGAAGTATATTCTTTATCACTCTAAATACAAGTGTCATGTATATGTGCAAAGCAGTTTATCACTCTCTGGCTGGCACTTAGTGACAGGATGTTATGCTAACCTCTGTGTGTTTTTCTTAAATAAACTAATCCTGCGGGCTGCCTGCAAATTTGAAAAGAGTTATTGGAGAATTTGGCCAGTAAAAACATAACATATTGAAGATGACGGTGGAACTTAGCACAATGGGTACTGGGAACCAGGAGCCAAACCCTGGGTCATTTTTCAGTCTTGGTTACCTTTCTCACTGCATAACTTGAAATGTCTTCTGGTGGCTATATACATATATATATATATATATATATATATTTATATATATATAATAAACAAAAGCCGTGAATATACTGTAAATTATATCCTTATAAACGGTGAGTTCTGATGTCATTTCTGTCACATGACTCACTGAAACTTGTGTATTATAATAAATAAAGTACCCCCTGTTGCAAAATATGAGGATATTATTAATATCCTTATACTTTACAAGAGGGGGTACTTTATTCACTATATATTGCATAGGCAACAAAGCAGTGTCACTGCCAGGTAATAAAGAATACCGCAGACCAGCCAGGGTGTTTACAAACTACATGAGTTAGGTATGATGATATTCATAAAAGGGGCTTCTCAGATCCCTTGGATGTGCATGTCACATGTAAAGCAATAGTAACATAGTTGACATAGACCATACACACTCAGTATGGCATTGCTACATCTTCTTGGAGGATGCTCAAGCTGTATAGTTTATAAAAACCTGGAGTTCCTGTCCTGGTGGGTCTCTTCCATTGGTAACACTATTGATAAACATGACGGGTGCAGCGTCAAGTCTGCACCTCTCCCTTTTGCCCATCCCCAATAATACACACCACACCACTGGTTTGGAGAGAGATAGCCGCAGTTATTTATTCTACAATTAACATGAATACTTTAACATGTATACATTTAACTTTAACCAACCGTTTGTATAAAAGAGGCGTGACTGTCCCCCAACTGTCAGGATTGATTCCTGCTCCATTTCCAAGCCCTAAACAGGGCTGCATATCTCCCCATGAGGACCCAGGCCTACCAAGCTTCTTCCCATTTTAACTTCCCATGGGGCTCCTTGCAAAGGTACCCCGGCAACTGCGACAAACACCTACAACTCAGGGAGGGAGATGCTGCTTCCTTCTGCCTCCACGTCCTGGCGCCGAATGGTAAGTAACTGCGCAGTGCTTTCAACTTGCCCAACAACCCCAGGACCCGCCAGCCAATCAGGAGCCAACAATCTAGGGGGTGGGTAGGGATAGGTCCCCTCCTAAGCCCCGTCAAGCCCTGCTTCCCTATGTAGGTCATTGGGCCCCAGTCTCATTTTAGTGGTTTTGGAGGTTTTGAAACCACCACTAAATTCACTTTCTCTAAAACCACGAATGTCTTGAAATCTATTTAAACATCCAAAGCACAAATGGGAAAAGTTGCAAAATGTATGACTTTTTCAAGTTAAGTATTAAAGGGATTCTGTCATGATTTTTATGATGAATGTTTTATTTCTTAATTATACTTTACAATATAAGATGTAATTCCTGAACCAGCAAGTGTATTTTTTAAAGTTGTAATATTGGTGTGTAGGTGCCATCTCCGGTCATTTTGCCTGGTCATGTGCTTTCAGAAAGAGCCAGCACTTTAGGATGCAACTGCTTTCTGATAGACTGTTGTTTCTCCTACTCAATGTAACTGAATGTGACACAGTGGGACTTGGCTTTTACTATTGAATGCTGATCTTAGATCTACCAGGCAGCTGCTATCTTTAGTTAGGGAGCTGCTATCTTGTAACATTCCCATTTTTTTTGTTGTTAGGCTGCTGTAGGGGAAATGGAGGGGGTGATTATACTCCAACTTGCAGTACAGCAATAAAGAGTGACTGAAGTTCATCAGAGCACAAGTCACATGACTTGGCGCAGCTGAGGAAACTGACAATATGTCTATTCCCATATCAGATTTCAAAATGAATTGCCTCCTTAGGCAATTTCGAGCGATTTTAGGAAAGCACAGCGCCGCGTGTGAATAGGCGCAGACGATTATTTGTTAGGTAGCTGGAAGGCAGGGGGAAGTGGTTCGCCTGGCGACAAATCTCCCCGTCTGGCCTTACCCTTAAAGTTTGCCAAAATGGACACAACTGTGCATGGAAGTCTGGTTTTTTGTGTTCACTCACCCAAGTTCCTGTGCTGGATATGCATCAGAATCTATAGGAGCAAGTATGTTCTGGTTGCCAGCTTTCCGTGGCCCACAATCCAGACACAGGGCAGAGCCACGATGTCAGAGGGGTGGACCAGTATTGTGGGCAAGCAAGCAACATCATGGGGCAGGGCTATGACACAGCTATCAGTGATTGGCTGATCACCATGTAAATCAAGTAATTAACATACTTATTTGGAAAACCAGGAAGACTCACCTAGGCAGCCCTACTGAAAACAAAGCTGTCCGGGTCAAATCTGGACAGGGTGCAACCCTAGTGTTTTGTCTATTGATGCAAGGTGTTGAGGGACCCCCTGGTTTGGAGGTAATGGTAGCTCCAGGGTACCCTTGAGTCAGTAGTAGGAAGGCAGGAGGCACTGAGCAGCACCACGTACAACTATACAGAAACGGGCACTTGAACACATGTTCATTTAATGAAAGGTTTTAGGGGAGACTTACAAGTGGCCCACTGGGTCTGTGGACATAACCACATAACCAAGATATCTGGTTAGAAAGTCAGAATAGGAGCAATAGCATCCATTTTTTAGCTTCAGCTTGACTGGTTTAGGCTTCTATGCCTTTTACCCTTATTTTGCATTGTAGTATTTGTTGGCTTATGAAAATCCCTTTTAGCATGTTACAGCATTTTCGTCTTGCTATCCATCAATCAGAAGCAGTATATTTTTATGTTTCTCCAAAATGAATAGCTTCTAGTTCTCAAAGTAGTTTTGGTTTATGGCATAAAAGAATTTCCCACATGAATCAGCTAGCGTTTGCCCTTCTCAGAATTTCTACATTTGCAGAACAGGAACTGCATAGACATGCACCAGCTAGTTTTCTGGGAAAACATTAGTAACAAGGAAGTAACATGAAATGACAGAGTATGTGTTATACCATTCACTTCACCTGTTCCCTCTGGAATAGAAAAGTCAAACTCATGACCTACCATATGTTTTCAACCATAACTTTGTACACCACTAATCTTTACATGAAGGTATATATTATATATTTGTTTTTCCCATCATTGTCAGTCAGCTGCTAGTGCATAGTTTGGTTATGTACAGCCAAATCCTCAGGCAGAGACTTACAGGTGGATAAAAAGGAATTTGGCTCCATGTTATAAAAATTGTAAGATCGTTTACTTGGGTTTTAGCTTCAGTTCTTGATTAGAAGGAGCTTTCCATAGAATGTACATAGGTGGTCTACTTTAACCAAATTTCCCAGAGTTCATCCAAATAATCCCTCAAGGCTACCATTGTTCTTCAAGATTGAAAGTAAGCATTGAAGGTTTGCTTTTAGATTTACATAGGCATAGATTTATGTTTTTTTAATGATACCCTGCTGACAGTATACACCCATTCCTTCAATGTGATTAGCAAAATAAGCAAAGACAGGCACAGCAGTGCAAAATGTAGGCGTTTAGGAGAAAACAACTAATTGAATGGAGTTTCTGCCACCTTCAAGGTATTGGTAGCTCCAAGGTTCTTGCAGCAGCCTTCGTTTGTAAACTCACTATATTTGTGTCTTAGGGCCAGGGCACACAGTGCTCCTGGAGGAGATTAGTTGTCCAGCGACAAATCACTTCTTCTTCTGGTGACTAATCTCCCTGAACTGCCTTCCCACAGGCTACAATGTAAATCGTCAGCGGGATGGCACTCAGAACACTTAGGCGCAGATTTACTAAATTTGTATGAAGGATTCGAAATATGATCGTATTGAAAAGTTTCTTGAATTTTCGAATATGCAAATTAGGCCACTTTGACCATCGAATTTGCAAACTGGAATAGATTCAATAAAAATCTATTCGATCATTTGACCATTCGATGGTCGAAGTACTTCCCCTTTAAATTTTTATTCGGTGTCCTACTTCGCCAGATTAAAGCTACTGAATTGTAATAGAAGCCTATGGGAGGCCCCCATGGGCAAATTGTGTTGATAAATGAGCCCCACTGTGTCTTAAATTGAGGTTCCATACTGTAGGTGAAGATATATGAGACTTGCACTTGAGGGGCACAACTGCCAATTAAATCGAGTTCCAGGCTTAGCCTCACAAAGCAGGAGAAGCAACATGGCAGATGGCACGCTTCCACAGACAACTTGGTCATCAGTAAGTCTTAAAACTCCAGATTTTGTGTTTATGTAGCAAGCCGTTAAGACAATGAAGCTGCTCTATTGTACATCAGCCAGAGAAGTACATCTGAAACTGGACAGAAGAAATGATCTGCATAGAGAAAGCTCTGAACCCACGATTCCCTATCGGGGGGATTCATGTTAAACATTTCTAAAAATAGGAAATCATTTACCTATTGTCATCCTTCAATAACAATTCTATTTTGCATTTTTTTCATTTTGTATTCTATTTAGCATTACTGTTATTTTGACTGGTCTGTGCTTGTTTATTATTGTAAAGTTACTGCTTCCTCTTGTTTAAATTGTTCAGCTAAAAACTTTGCCATACGGCCATAAAACAGATATAGAAGAATGCATGTGTCAGCCATACATATAAAGATCCCTAATGGCCTGAACAAGACTACAGTTTCTATTGAAGAGCGATGCCTATAAAGAAAAGGCTTATTTTTGTTTGGCTGGACTTGGCTACAGGGGCCATAAATATCAGGCAGTCAGCCATCCAAAGCAAATAAAAAGGATACTTTAATGGTTGTACACAAAAAGTAATAAAGATATAAGAAAAAAAAAATACTCTGATTTCTATAAATATCCCCACTTGGGAGTTTGGTTTTGCTAAATCTTTGCCCACTCCTATATATTCTGCTAAAGTATTTGAAGAAATACAAAAGCAATCCCAATAAATCTTTACCTACGGAAATTGTGTTTCAGTGACAAACATTTCACAGTTGGATCTAATCTCAGACCTTCAAGTGGCTTTTGGAAGGAAAGCTAGGACTCTATAAAAGCTATGTAACCACAAAAGGAAACTGGGAAATATATTTACTGATGCCCAGAACCCCCAAAGAAATTAAAGTTTATCCAAGGCCCCATCTAGAGCTACCCATCACTTCATAGATGAAATGAAAGTAGGAGAGTAACTGTTGCCTTTCTTTGACCCTGTGTTTCACCCTATTCCCCTAAAAAATGTACCCTGATTGCCAGTACATCAGAAAAAAAACTTGCTTTAGCACTCCTTTAAGCCACTCTTGTTATTTTTTTAAAGTCCCATAAACCATTCCTACTGACCCCTCGAGTATAATGGCAAATTACAAAGACAAACGGAAATGTCCATTGCAGTCTGAGGCATGTGGTCTTTTTTGAGAAGATGTTTTTTAGATGTGTTCAGAAAAAATTCAAATTTTCATGGAATAGGGCTGTATTTTTTGGTGATAATTTTATAGATGGAAGTTGGCTTGAAAAATGGTCACTGGAAAGAGAGGTGTAGCTGGTACGTAGTACAAGGAAACATAATATGAGGTCTGAATCTTACAAGTCCTGCGTTACAGGCCAAGCATAGTATTATTCTTTGTTTTTACAGTGCAATGCTTTACAGAGAATAATAGAGCCTGCAATCTAAGATATACAACATTGGTGGAAACAATGACTTTAAACACAATATACAGTACTAGCTAAGTTGTCCATCCTAAAATGATCTATTCCTTAACATGACAGTGGTCATCTGCTGATGAAAAACAGAAAGCAGCAAAGTTAAAAGTTCACTCTCATTACCTATGACAGAAAATAAAATTCTGTTTATGTAGATTTTCCCATGGGCGCCCTGAGTTGCATGGTTTATGTTCTCAAGCTAGCCTTGGTCACTGCTACCCTGGCCTTGAGGACAATGCCACCTGTTTAGCTGTAAGAGCAGTTCTTTGTTTTTTTTTCCTGCTATGGAGCGATATCTCTGTGCTCTTCCAATGGTAACTCCCTTTCACGCCTGTATGTTCTCATCCCATATGTTCCTAGTCTATAGCAAACCCTGTGATTTTTTTGTTCAGGGTTCTAACTCTTTTTGAGTTCAGAATCCACTGAGTTTGTGTCAAACATACTTTGCCTTGTCTCTCAAGTGGTCTTTGGTAACTAAATTTCCAGACCACCTATAACACTAGAACACTAATATACTTACCCCCATATGTAATAAAAGGCACTACGTTTGCCCAGGAGCAGTAACCCATTACAACCAATAACATGTTTGCTTTTATACAGGTGTGTAAATGCTGCCTACTGGTTGCTATGAGTTACTGCCCCTGTGCAAACTTAATGTCTTTTATTACATAACCCCATTAGAGCTTTAGTAATAATATTGAAAGTTGACTTAGTGAAAAACTGTGACTATCTTTCCATAATGGAATTGTCAACTCTCCACTATTCATTTTATAGGAGTAAAAACCCCAGTGGAAGCATCTGGAAATGACTAACAACATAATAACTAATGGTCTCCAGTTGCTGAATTTCCACAACACTAGGAGGCATATTTTTTATCCTGTGTATTACAACATTTGTAGAAAAAATGGTGTAAAAACCTGTGTAAAATAAATGGTGAGTTTATCAAGGTGTTTAATTTTATGCCATGTGAATGCTGGAGTTGACGCAACAATTTTACATTGCTTCTAGAGGAAATCACTCCAGGAAAATATTTGTAAAAATGTTTACACCAGTTTTTTTCAGTGAATGTGTGTTGTACAGTATTATCCTGCCATTTTACACAGCATAATATATATGCCCATTGGACATTAGTAGTGATGGGCGAATTTATTCGCCAGGGGCGAATTCGCGGCGAATTCCCGCGATTCGCCGCTGGCGAATAAATTCGCGAAACGGGCAAAAAAATTCGCCAACAAAAATTCGCCGCGCAAAAACGAGTCATGCGTCGTTTTTGACGCGACGCACCGAAAGCGACGCGTCAAAAACGACACGACGCATCAAAAACGACGCGACGCGTCAAAAATGGAAAATTCGCGAATTTTTCGGCGAAGTGAAACGCGGCCGTTTCGCCCATCACTAGACATTAGTATACTTAGAACTTTAGAGGTATAATGATCTGCTAGGGTTTGAACCAGGAACCACTGGTTGTTGACTGCTTATTTTAACCACTGAGCTGGGAGTCTAAACTTACTCTGTCCTGTCTCTCGTTCTTCACCTGCTTCATTCTGCCCCTGCCAGTCTGTTCTTGACCCACACCAACATCATCCTACTCCAGCTGGTCTTTGACTCTACCCCTGCTCCATCCTATGCCAGTCAGCCCTTGACTCTATACCCACTCCAGCTTTTTCATGAGTCGGAACTGCTTGTTCACAATCCTGTTCCTGATCTCTAGCCTCTAGCTTCTCAGTTCCTGTATTAAGGACTCACTCCTTTCCCTATCATTCCCTTATAAAAGACAAGCATTATTCTTAGATTTAGATGCAGCAAACAACTGAGCCCAATAATAATAATGAGAGGTGACAATGAAAAACTCTGGATCTCTTTCCATAATGGAACAATCTGCTCTCCATTATTCAATTAATAGGAGTAAGGGCCCTGGAATAACTATCTGTTTCCTAAAATCTGTGAACTGCAGCATAGTTTATGTTATCTGGAGAATTCTGGGTTATGAAACAGGGTTCTAAATCTACAAATACAAGTAAAATACCTTTTCTTTTCAGTTAAATCCATTCTCTTGTCATAATCTTGTTACAGAGAAAATTCAAAAATCCAGCCCTAAAAATTATGATTTATTCTGACGTCAATATCAATTATGAGACAGGATCTAGAAGTGGTAAGATATTCACTGTCATGTGAATATCAATAAAGCTAACAGACAAGCAAAAAGGTGACTCAAAATGCATTTTGTCTGAAGCTTTGATTCTGTAAACTGGACTATGACATAGCTACTATTTCTCAAAGCCTTTTATAATAAATGTTCCATTCAGCTTAATGCTTTACTAATTGTTTTAGTCTGAAAAAAAACTATACCAGATGTATATTTATACTGGAATGAATGCTTATGCAAACAAATAAATCTAGAACTTCCAATGTTGACCACCAATAGCAGCAGTTTAGCATCCAGGGAATTCAAGCCCCTGAGCAGTTAAAGAGTATTTGGGCGGTGATTTTAGCCACTGCAACGATCAGCCCTGAACTGTGAAACCATGGATAACCAATATTATAACAATGAAAAAAAATTATAATAATACTATTAGGGCACATGTATGAAAGTTCAGATTTAAAAAATTTGATCAGATAGTTTTATGAGCAAATTCAAGCTATACATCATAAATACCTGTACATATAGGTCACAAATACTGTTTTCATTTTCATGTTTACATTCTAAAATTCCATCCAAAACTGCCAT
Source organism: Xenopus borealis (assembly GCA_024363595.1). Taxonomy (NCBI): domain Eukaryota; kingdom Metazoa; phylum Chordata; class Amphibia; order Anura; family Pipidae; genus Xenopus; species Xenopus borealis. The sequence goes on from CM044442.1 coordinate 15,081,878, forward strand.
ATAAACTCATTCAGCTCCAAACAGGACCAACTTCAAAGTTTGTGAGATATTTTACTGAATAAATAAAGTGACTGGTTTCTAATATGATGTTGCCTGAATCCATTATTTGCTCCTATAAAATCCAACCAACTTGTACAGTGGGATAAAGAGGCCTGTCCTACAATATTTTAAGATGTAATCCAATACTTTTCATCTGAAACAATGCAAGAGTAAATGGGGGCCACTCTTCTGTTCAACTATAAAGCTGTTTGGCAGCTACTGAACATCTCGATATTTGCCAGTTGCAAAATTGCCCATCACTAGGCTTAACAGCAATGAATAACTTATTATCATTGTGTTTTTATAGTATCCTGTATTATTCATCAGCCCTCCCCATTAATGATTGAAGCATTTGTGCAATAAAACACTATATTTTCAGCAACAAAATATATCTTCATTAAATATTAAGCCTGGATAACATGTTTCCCTGTACCTATAGAAATATAAATGTTATAAGCCTGCATACTAAAATGCTGATATAAGAGGTAAATCTTTTATATATATATATATATATATATATAT
>CM044442.1:15082570-15115913 GCA_024363595.1 Xenopus borealis
GTTGTGACATATTACTTGGAGTGAGAAATAATTTATTGGAAGTGTTATATAGTGTTACACCGAGCGATATGGCGCAGCTGTGTTGTGATTTGCAGAAATCCAGATTTGTACATAATGCCAGTAGCATGTAAAAAATACATGCTAGTTATAAAGACCAAGGGTCTTTGAAAAATCTATACTTCAACAGTTCTCAATGCTGGATGATTTGGAAAATCATTTATTGGTAAAACACAACAAGTCACTCACTGCTTCCATAACTCTGTAACTATGGGAGGCTGTTTAAATAACTGAGTGTAAATAATAAAAATGTGTTGCATTATATGATATCTTACACTGAGGGGCAAATTTACTATTATTCCCGAAAATTAGCTCGACCAAATTCGCAATTCGATAAGCATTCGACCATCGAATGCTTATCGAATTGTTTTAGGCTATCATTTTGCTCGCTATACGATTTCTTGATGAATTCGTATGATCGGATACTGATCGTTCGATTTCACGAAAGAATCGTGAAATTTCCTTCGAGCTACTGCAAAATTTGTATTTGAGCAGGACTATGGGGGGTTTCCCATAGGCTTCTATTGCAATTCGGTAGGTTCAATCTGGTGAAGTAGGCAGTCGAATAACTTTAAAATTTTGATTCCTTCGATCATCGAATGATTGAATTATCGAATATCCGATATTCGATAATCTAAGAGGCCTAATTTGCATATCCAATTTCACAAAAAATTCGTACGATCGTTATTCGATCTAATTCGATCGAACTTCGATCATTTCACGTGAATTTCGTAAATCGGCCCCAATATGTACAGTACTATAACTTTGGGGAAAAGGCTTTATCCATATGCTGCAATCCTTTTATTCATGGGGCCCAGCCAAGTTCACTCATCTGATTTCCCTGTACTGACGGCACCAGCACTTGTGGACCTTGGGTCCTTGGGCAGCAACAGAATAGATCTGGTGGCCGCATTCAGAAAAGTTTAAGCATTTAATCCGGTGCATATATAGATATCTACAGAAAGTATGTTGTGCCCAGTTTAAGAAGCAAATAAGAATGTGTGTGTGTGCATCGTTTCTGGTCCTTTTTGCATTCTGTATGTTAAATTATTGTAAAGCTGGCCATAGATGCAAAGATCCACTCATTTGGCAACATTGCCAAACGAGTGGTTCTTTCCCTGATATGCCACTAATGGCAGGGCTATATCAGGAGTAATCTGAACTTTCGGCCCTATGGTGAAGGATCTGAAAAGAAGAGGGCAATGGACTCTGATGGGTCAGTCGGGAGAAAATAAAACCTTCCCAATCAATATCGTGGGCAGATATCGATCGGGAAGACCTGTCAGAAGCCCCCATACATGAGCAGGTAAGCTGTAAAATTGGTCTAAACAACCAATCTCAGATGTTTTTTCTGCCCATGTACAACCACTCTAACACAACTGCTTGTCAGACTTTTTTTGATGATGCAATAAATTAGGATGATGATATAAATCATTAAAAATCCATTATAAGCTACCCAGTGCATGGAATTGGATGAATAGCCACAACTGTGCCAACTGCCAAGATTCACAACAAACTATGTGGTCAGTCACTTGGCCACACTTACTTAATGATTGAACAGGTTTGGTGCATTCATCATGCTCCATTGCTCATTAATGCAATTCCAGAAGATGCTTGTGATTTGATGCACATGGTGACATATTAAAATGGCAAGCAATTTAGATAATCCCCAGATTCTGTTGGTCCTGTTCTAACAATACATTTATTACCGGATTCCTGTTGATTTTTTTTATACAGCCTTGTTGTCTAATTCTGCTTTGAATTTCTGCCTGCCCTCAGCCTACCCAGACAGGAGAACCATAGAGCTCATTTATGGCCTGCAGGGCACAAAGTGGACACAGTTGATTGTTTTGAGTTTCTTCAGTCCAAATTAATTCCTTGAAACTCTGCATCATGCTCAACTGCATTTGTCTCACCCCCTAGTTATTAAGAACAAGGGTCTTTGAAAAATCTATAATTTAACAGTTCTCAATGCTGGGTGATTTGGAAAAGATACTGAGAGATACTGAAACCAGAACATTGTTTTTGCATGCAATTTGTAATTTTGACATAACTGTATCTGCCCCTTGCTTTTTCATTACCTATCCGATCACCCATGTTCCTCTATGGTGATTCTGCCGCATTTGTACAATAGTAGTCGGTTTGCATTAGAAATTCTAACTGACAGGTTGAGAGGAGACAATCAGTTTAATGAAACATTGGCAACTTGGGGGCCAGTGCTCCAATGAGCATAGGAGTATATAGACAAAGGGATAATGGAAATTATAGTAGAGTATTTCTTTTTAGAAATGCACCCTTAGTTATAAGTTAAGAACTACTCACAGGAACTAGGTACAGAATACATGATTTTAATAATTCTCGTAACACCAGCATTCACACCATACAGAGGTAGCTTGCTATACCAAACCAGGTGATTGCCACTTTTAGTAAAATCTCTTGTGGTAGAAATGGATACCGATAAACTGTTAAAGTATCATGTCCCTTCTAAATTCTCCTAGTTTGCTCCACTTCATGACTCAGGCCAAAGGGACTTTACTTATGGTTAATATCTAAGAATATCAATCAAGTCTCTTGCTGGTGCCCGCGATGTTGCTCTGTTTGTGGAATGGAGAGATTCTTCTTCCCCTGCAATGTTGTAACTTCCAGGCTGTCTCATCAGAGCTTCAACATGCGCTGTGCAGCTCTTGTTGAACTACATTTCCCAGGATCTCCCCTTGAGACTAGTGATGGGTGAATCTCTCCTGTTTTACTTCACCTAGAAATTCACGAAACTCTAGAAAAATTGGTGAAGCAGTGAATTGAAGTCAATGGGCGTCAAAGTTATTATGACGAGCGACAATTTTGACATGACCAATAATTTTTATAAGCGTGACTCTTTTGTCCAAATGCATTACAGTCAATGGGTGTCTGATTAATTTTGACGCACAACAAATTTTAACGGTGCAACAATTTTTATACGTGCAACAATTTTTACACATGGGACTCTTTTGCCCAACTGCATTAAAGTTAATGGGCGACCAGGCGTCAACATGACCTATAGGTAACCTTTAATGTACATTAATGGTTTGAAGAGTAGTTTTTGGTGTTACTTTAATATCCCTCTGGCAAACTATGCATCCAGAACTGCTGATTTAGCAAAAGTCCAACCAAATTTTCAGAGCCAATTAGCCAACTTACAGACAGCTTCTTTTGATCTCTTGAGATCTCATCAGTTTAAGATATTGGAACATGGCTTTATAGAGTATCACTTATAGAACAACAAAATTAACCCCCCACACCATATCAAACTATCCCTGCTTAAATTACCATAAAAAGATCTGGTAGCATTGCTCAAGCATACCAGCTGAGTCACAATGTGCACAACACCCTTGTTCTTAGGACTTGTGCAAAAATAAACACTAATGTGTGAATTGATGCCAATCACTTTTTTAAATTAAACTATATTGGAGATATATTTATTTTTCATTAAAGAAAGTAAAAATGGGATTTTATTTCTTTGCCTTTCCTTGCCCTTTAATAAATTAATCTTCTCCCTAAATTCCTTCATCAAAACAAAATACTAAATAATAAGAAAAGGGAACAGTTGCACAAGGATCCTCTTTTTGGGATTTTGAGGTACTTTTGAGAGTTACATCGGCAGCATAAATATACCATCTACTAGATGTGACAGGGAACTTCCTGGAAGACTTAATATAGAGCCGATGACATACATCTGACATTATTATTATTGCTTCATTTTGAAAGAAAATACTTTCATTATCATTGCTGACTTCATTTCTAAAAACACAGAGTCCAGTTAGATTTTTCCTGGGTTTGTGGAATTGTGTTTCCAGTAATGTTTAGGGCCTCTTTAGACTAAAACAAGTTATTCAGTTATTCATATTAGGAGTGCTCAATTAAAAATTAATAGTGATGGGCGAATCTCCCGCGATTCGCTTCGCCGAAAAATTCGCGAATTTCTAGAGAAATTTGCGAAACGGCGAAAAATTTGCGAAACGAGTCGCGGGATGATTTTGTCGCGCGTCGCGTCAACTTTGTCGCGCGTCGCGTCGTTTTCGGCTCGCGTAGCGTCGTTTTTGGCGCGACGCGCGACTCGTTTTTCGGCGAAATTTCGCTGGTGATTCGCGCATTTATTCGCCAGCGGCGAATTGCGGGAATTCGCCGCGAATTCGACCTAGGCGAATAAATTCGCCCATCACTAAAAATGAACAGCAAAGTTATTTTTCTATGAAAATAATATTGATAAGGGTAAATAATTTATTAATAACTGGTTTTCTTTATGGGTATTAGGTACATGTTCATGTTACATGTTCATGAACCAATGAACACAATTCGGCTAATTGTAGGCAAATGTCTGTTGACTGATTCATCCAAGTGGAATGTCCTGAATGGACTTCAATAAAGGTTTACTGCTTCAATTCTCCAACTATAATATTACTTTTTAACTAAAGAAGGAATTTCACATTGGCAATAGCGTGTTTTTTGGTTACCCAATGAACTCAGACTTCAACACTTTGTCTGGTTTGGAGTTGTTCATTAAGGGGTTAGTGGTAGACCTATTACTGTATGTCTGATAAATGAATCATCTTCATCAATCATGCATGTTGGGTGTGGATACAAATTCTTTTGTGTGAAGATCTCTCCATGTCTGCTGCTGCCTGCCGTTATCACCCAAAGCTTGATAAAAAACATCAGCGTTCACTTATATACTGGCAGGGATCCAACAGCATAGGCTGATAGTCCGAGCTGCAGTTGCTGAATCATTAAGCCTCCCTTGATGCATCTGATTAAAACCATTGATCAATACCATACTCCGAGAAACATTGGCGTGGCTATGATACAGACGAAACCCCATGAATAAATAACTGCGATAATAGCATTTATTTTACTATAAAATTCATTCATTATTTAGCATTAATATAATCCATTACAATAGAAAGTAAAAAAAAAACAGGGATTACTGACAAAATAAGGAGTTGATGGGTATCCATGTTCTGGGAACCAACTGAAGAAAAATGCATTACTTATAGATGTACAATACCTGTTATGTGTCTACCTCGATTTTTCCCATCATTATGAAACCATAACATTAGGCTTTCTTTTTTCCCCCATTCCCATTATCTTTACTCTAATAAAACATTCATTGTGTACAACATGTCAGGTGATCCCACTGGTGTCTAATAAAAGGGCAACCAAGATTGGGAGTTTTACTTTGAAAGCAGCAAGTAAGTTGCAGGTAGAACTTCGGCCCTTTGTAAAATGTATACTGAAGCAATAGAATTCTTAATGAATCAGATGCAATTTGAGAGTAGGACTGGTCACATATGGGATGACTTTGACGTAGTTGGCCAGCTTAAATATATTGCAATGTATGGACAAACAATCCCTGGTTTGTTAAAAAGGGGAAGGTATTTTTTAGTAGCTGTATGCACAAAATGTCTTAATTAGTGATGGGCGAATCTCCCCCGTTTCGCTTCGCCGAAAAATTCCAGAGTTTCCAGCGAAATTCGCGAATTGGCGAAAAAATTCGCGAAACGAGTCGCGTTTTTTACGCGCGTCGCGTCGTTGTCGACGCGCGTCGCGTCATTTTCGTCACGTTGTTTTCGTAGCATCAAAAACGACGAGTGACTCGTTTTTTTTCGGCTAATTTTTTTTGGTGAATTTTCGCTGGCGTTTCGTGAATTGCGGGAATTCACTGTGAATTCGCCCATCACTAGTCTTAATGTCTTAAATATATTGATAATAGGTTGAGTGCAGAGGACCTCTTGTATCTTTCTATCACATAGTGAAACAAGGCTACAGCCTTTGGATTTTGTATTTAAATTTCTACTTTTTAAATACTCTTCTCAGCTCCTTTGTGTTCTCATGCATGCATACCTGTTGTTATTTCAGTTTTTCTATCTGCTTTTTTTCTCCGACCATCATTATAAATGTTCTTGTGTAGAACTCTCTGTGGGGGCTTAGTTTCAAGGTTCTGAATGTGAAAAAAAATGCTCAACTTTTACTTTGCTTAGCAAGGCCCTTTGATATAATTCAGTGCCATTCTCTACAAAAAATTCTTTGTACCCTGGATGATTCATGTTATTACAGATGCTGTACAGTCAGAGGGAGGATGACTTCATATAAGAACTGTCTAACATGAAGCAGAGGCTAAATCTGCACTAGCAAACAAATGTATTAACTGTTACTACATACTTTTGCTGAATAATCCACACAATCATAAACATTGAGGCAGGAAAATGTGGTATGATTTACACTTGTAATATGTGCTTCTAATGCTTTGGCAAAATCCAATTAGAGCAAATATTCTGCAACCCCACTGTCCAACCTCTTACCACTGATCCGTAATAAAGCCATATTGATTCTTACCTATAATGCCATTCTTGACATAATTGTGAATGTCTTCAAGCCTTCAAATAACTTGCCAATCACAGGTGTCAAACTTACCAGCCTATAATTGTCAGGCTGAGATTGTAATTCCTTTTAAATATTAAAACTACATCAGCTTTCCTACAATCCATAAGTAGAGAGCCTGAGAAAATCAGAAATATAGACCTACCAAAGACCCATGGGTGAATTCCATCTGTCCTTGGAACCTTATTCACATTCATTTTGAGTCATCCTTTATGTACCATATCCGATGTCAGCCACTGACTTGATTGAGCTGAGCCAAAATTAACGCGTGAATATTTGCAATATTTTACCGCCATCTATATAGTGGCGTTAAAATTTGGTCAGAAAATTCTCAATGGGAGTTTAATTCTCATTAAACTGTGCATTTAAATAATACAAAGATATAACTGATATGATTTTTTTGTTCATGTTCAGTTAATGTAGCAGGTAAGGAATAACTAGTTCAATTATTATTCATTCATTTTAATTTATTTATTTTTAAAAAATTGGTTGCACATAAAAAAAAAATGTTGTCATGTGTCTAAAAAACTATTTCACCCAAAGACAATTTTTTCACCAATTTGCGAAAGCGAAACAGAATGGGTCAGATTTGCCCATCACTACTTTCCACCTACCCAATCTGACACCCCGGTTGGAATTGCACTTCAATAAATACTAAGTCTAAGTGGTCTTGCACTTTCATTTGGAGTATTTGTAAATAACGCAAATATTTTATACATTGTGATATTTTGTTGTATTAATAAAAAGCCTAATTATTGCCTCATACTCCCTACATCCCTTCAACAAACCTTCAACCTAAAAATTTTTGATCCTTGCTCAATAGAGATCAAAAATAAAATAGTGTTATTTGGAATTATCAGGATGAATGGACTCTCCATGGATCTAATGTAACATTTGCAACATTGACAATATTCAGCTCCCTTTAGGGTATTTTAATGGCAATAGTCAGTGAATAACTAGGGACTGGTTTGTGTTCTATTTCTTCTGTAATACATTTACTGTCTCATTTCATTCCCTATTCCCATACTAACTATTCACATTTATTCTTTTTCATGAGGAAAGGTCACTGTTGCATCTACATATTCAACAGGAGCAATCAGAAGACCCTTTCTCCAGTGCTCTCCGCTGTGAGCCATTTCTAATTTGCAACAGAGAAATAAGATGAAAATGAATGTGCATATCAGCCATGCAATTTTAAAGATTTGAGGAGAATCATCCTTAGACCCCTGTTGAAGTAATCTCTTATAATGATAAAAAAATAATTATTTAGACGAGACACGTTATTTGCCATTGTCTGCATGCTCTACTAAGAAGAGGAAAGATGAAAGGTATCACGTGCAGCCTATAGTTAGCTTTAATAAGACAAACTGTGAAGAAGTAATGAATGCATTTTACCTACTTTATCACAGTAAATACACTTAGGGGCCAATTTACAAAATTCACGTTAATAGATCGAAGTTCGATCGAATTCCGATCGTAGGATTAATTCGATTGGTCGAATGTGCAAATTTGGCTTATTTGATCATCGAATAGCGAACGATCGAATAGATTTGAATGATCGAATATTCGATCGTTCGATCATTTGATTAGCGAAGGATTTAAAACTTTATATTTATTTGACTGCCTACTTCACCAGATTGAACCTACCGAATTGGAAACTCTCCCATAGGCTTCTGAGGCGAAGTCCTGATCGAATAGGATTCGTACGATCGAAGTCTTCGATCGTTCGAATCGTACGAATCATTTGAATGATCGAATAATTCATTTGATCGTTATTCGATCGTTATTCGATCGTCGAATGATCTAAGACTGAATAATAGGGTAGCCTAAAATTGTTTGATTAGCATTTGAAAATCGAATGCTAATCGAATATCGAGGAAAAACTAATATTTTTTGGGGAATAATTGTAAATTTGCCCCTATGGGGCAGATTTACTAAATTCACATGAAGGATTCGAAGTTTGATTGAATGTTCAAAAAGATTCAAATTCGAATTTTCGAATGTTTTTGAAGACCACTTCGAATGAATTTTGAAAATTCAATCGAATCGAATGATTTGAATAAAAATCTATTTGAATATTCGACTATTCGACAGTCGAAGAACTTCCACTTTAAATTTTTATTCGACTGCCTAGTTTGCCAGATCAAAGCTATCGAATTGGGTTTAGTTATTTTTGATTGAATAAAACTATTCAATCGAATGATTAAAATCGATCGATTCGAACAAATCTATTCAATCGTTTGACCAATCGTATTGCGGTATCCTTCGAATTCAAGGATTTTTATTCCCTGACTATTCCCATCTATTTTTTAACCCTTGAATTCGACCAATAGTAAATCTGCCCATTAATAAACATCTCCTACAAAACCATTAGAAAGATATTTTATTTTTGGTGGTTGGTGTGGAATATGCTAAGAGGTAACTTTCAGGAGGTTCTTTATTAAAGTCATATTTTTTTCTGGTCCGACTTTTATAGGGGAAAAACCATGAAATTTTTTCATAGAAAAAAAAACTTGAATTTTTTATGATTTCTTATACCCCAATTGCTGTTAAAAGTCTGAATTAAAAAGTACCCCAAATCAGGCCTGCCAAGTTCATGTAAAAGTCAATGGCAGTTCCTTAGATATCCTGATCCGTGCTGGGTTTGATCAATAATCCAAAGATTTCTTGGTTTTCAGGCATCAAATCCAAAAAAAGCCGCAGGTTTTGGATGTGAGATGCGAAACATTTGCAGTTTTCGTCAATGAATCCAAATTTAGACGAATTTGATTTGTTCAAAATTTTATTGATTTTTTCCTGCATAATAAATTTTCAGAAAATGTTATTGATAAATGGGAGCGTCTGTGCAGATTTTGGCCGGAGTAGTTTTCAGAAAATAGTGATAAGTTGAATTAAGATAAAACCCTCCTCAGTATTTCTATAACTGTGAGTAAAGATCAGTTTGCAATTCATGAGTTAATTACATTAGGTTAATGAATATCTGCTTGTTTTCTTGCTGCTGTAATCAATCACTTCTACATTGCGTTTGAAAGAATTACGTCGTAATATGGGATGTTAAGCATCTCTAGAAGGAATATCCGTTTTTCTCCCAGCAGGTGTTCCATCTTACAGAGATAGAATCTTTTTTAAAAAAAATTATGTAATGGGGACAAGGACACTAATAATCTTACAATGAGGTGCCTTGTTCCATGTGGTGAAAACATAAATTTATAGGGAGCATAAGAAGGTGAGCTCCAACTGTGAAAAAAAGTCTTAAAATAGTACCTTGCAAAAAAACAAGACATGTCATATATAACTTTAATGTCATGCTAAGGTCACACTGACATATCTGGAAACGTAGCAGTCATGACACATGCAAGTCAATGACAAAGTCTGCACAATCGCATAAGCACACATAAACACATTCAAAAGTCATATTTCAGTCCTGTTCAGTCATCCATGTGATCCAGTGATCCAATAAAATGGACTCTTTGGTGTTTGTTCTGAACAAAGAAATGGAACGGTTCTATTTCCCGGTCTTGTATTCCACAAAAAATTGCAGAGAAGATGCAGTGGCCTCATGAGTTACAGAGCAACATTATAGTTCAGTTTAGTCCACAAAACTTATCTGCTATTTAACTTCTGTTGTACAAATAGATTGGGCAGTCAAACTCTCGAGTTGCCTATTTATACCATGCAGCAATTAATGAAAGATCAGAATAAAGCTTTTCATTACATAAGAAAGCGAGTACACATGGATTTTTGTTTGATAAGGATTTCTTCCATTTGAAATCCATTAAAGTTAGGGATACATCGAATCCAGGATTCATTTTGGGATTCATCCAGGATTTGGCCTATTTGGGCCGAATCCTTCTGCCCAGCCAAACCGAATCTGGATCATAACTTGCATAGCAAATTATCTATGGTCAAGGACTTTTTGTCACAAAACAAGGAAGTAAAAAAAGTTTCCCCTTTTCCCTTTCCCTTGCATATGCAAATTAGGGTTTGTATTCAGTTTGGTATTCGCCCGAATCTTTCGCAAAGGATTTGCGGGTTCGGCTAAATTCAAACTAGTGGATTTGGGGCATCCCTAATTACAGTACAGATATGGAACATGTTATCCAGAATGCTTGAATGAAAAGGCAATTGGGCGATCCATCGAGTGGCGCTTGATTTCTACTCCCTGCATTCCTTATAGGAGATAGCCAAGGAGGAGAAATTGAGCGCCGCATGATGGATCGTTGCCATGTCACCTTTTCTGAAGAGGAGCACAAGCTGTGTTTATTTATTTTATAGTTTGATTTGTGTTGGTGTTCTTTTTTTCTATGTATTATTGGTCCTTTAAGTCTACTAGAAAAACATAAAATAAACTCAATAGGCTGGGGTTGCCTCCAATGAGGATTCATTTTATCTTAGTTTGGATAGTGATGGGCAAATAAATTCGCCCTAGGCAAATTCGCGGCGAATTTCCGACATTCGCCGATGGCGAAAGTTTCGGCGATACGCTCACGAAAATTAGCTGCGTGTTTTGTTTCGCCGTGCGCCGAGTTCGTCGCGTGCCGAGTTCGTCGCTTCACTTCAAAACAGCATAATCTGTGCAGTGAAAAATTTTTTTAAATATAAATGAATATATATTAAAATATGCCTTTTTAATTTTTCACTATTTTAAATAATAATCACAGATGTTTTTAAGAAGCTGGCAAAATGGGAGGCCTTTTTTTCTTTTGAAAAAAGAAGTAACAATGCAGGGCATGTGTGTAACTAAGTGAAACACGTGTGTAAATTGCTCTTCTCATTGACTCCAATGCTATTCAGCACATTCACACACAAAGCAAAAGATGCCATTTTTTACAATTTTTTTTTCACATTTCCATACCTCCCAACATTTTGGAAGTAAAAAGAGGAACAGAAATTTTTTTTTCCATACGTAGCGCTGCAACATTTTGACCACACCCATTTTTGTGGTCACACCCACTAATTAACATGTTCGTTTTACCAAATTTGGCAGGTTATGAAAGTTTGAAAATATTTCTCCTTATCTAAACTGTTACAAATACAATCAATTACTTATTTTATTATATCAAAATTGTTAAAAAGCATCTTTTTTGCACCTGTTAGCTGTTCTTCTAGGCTCTCTGCCAAAAGCCAATTAAGTTAGAAACTTCTTTCTTTTTCTGGCTATTCCGTGCAGAGAAAAAAGGGACTTTCCAATACAAATGAAATGAGGGACTGCAGGTTGCGCTGTCAAAAGAGGGAATGTCCCTCCAAGAAAAGGGACTGTTGGGGGTATGCATTTCACCTGGCAGTTTCATTGCATTGCACTGTGCGTCAAAACTATTCTGGCGCGCGTCAACTTGGGCGCACGACAAAACATCAGCGCCAATTTTTTTGCCGTTTCGTGAATTTCGCTGAAAATTCGCGAATTTTTCGGCGAAGCGCCACAGATTCGCCCGTCACTAAGTTTGGATCAAGTACAAGGCACTATTTCCATAATTCAGAGCTTTCAGGATAATGGGTGTACTGTCTACAATATAGTAGCTATGGTAAGGGCAGTGTCTTTGCATGTGAAGACATCCTTTGGTTCTTTTCTTGGTTCCATTACCTACATCTCCTAGAGAGTGTCTATTACCCATTGTCCACAGCCCCAGCTTTGTGTAGTTTTGTATTCAAATTCAAATTAAATACATCCAGAGATCAAAGAAAATCAGCACAAAAAAACCTTTTTCAAACTTGAGGTTTTTAAACTTTAATTTCCAAAATATATAAAAAAATTTAATGAAAAAATGCACATAAACGGCCACATTTTTACAGATTCTTTGAACATTAATTCAACAATGAGATTTGTTTTTGTTGCAATCAAGATTCCCCCCCCCCCCCTGTGGCAACACAATGAAGGTTTCTGATTTCGGCTATTTGGTAAAGATGCTAGTGAAGGAGAAATCATTTTTTTTCCCCACAATTGTGTTTCATTGTATGTTAGAAAAAAAATCATTTTGAAAATGAATGAATGAATGAATGGCCCTCGTATTTTATACTTGTCATACAAACCCTAAGCAAATAATTTAAATACAGACCAATTCCAGGTTGCCTTAAGGTGGCCATAGACACACAGATAATATTGTATGAAACAAATTTTCATACAATATTCGGTGCGTGTATGTTGGGAAATAAGCCGACCGATATCAGCAGAAGACTTGGATATAGGTCAGCTCGTTGATCGGGATGGACGGAAAATTTTGATCAGGTGCCTTTGAAGACAACCAAAAATCAGCTATTGGTAATGCTGAATCGTCACATGTAGAATTCTATTGTTTCTACCTGTATATCTGACAATTCAGCTCTACATGTGTGTACTGTAACGAACAATCTTTCTTGGTAAGATCTTTTCCAAGAAAGAAAGTAATTGCTACTAGTGATGGGCGAATTTTTTCACCTGGGGCGAATTCCCGCGATTTGCCGCTGGCGAATAAATTCGGGAATCGCCAGCGAAATTTCGCCAGAAAAACGAGTCACGCAGCGTTTTCTGATGCTACGTGCCGGAAACGACGCGACGCGCGCCGGAAACGACGCGATGCGCCAAAGTTGATGTGATGTGCGTCAAAAGCGTCCCGCGACTCGTTTCGCTAATTTTTCGCCAATCCGCAAATTCTCGGGAGATTCGCCCATCACTAATTGCAACGTCTATGGCCACCTTTACAGTACTTCTGTATATTTTGTAACATATTCGCTTTTCAACGTTTTGTGTTGCTTTTGTGTAAAATATTGTGCTCATACAGTATATTCTCCAGTTCTGTGGTTTTCCATTTAATATATGCATTTCCTTATGTTTACTGGCAAGATGTCATGGAATAGATTAAGGGCCTTTCTCTCCCACCTTAAACATTGATAACCAAATACTGTTTACTTAATAGTTTACTCCAGGTAAGAATAATCAAACTTTCAGATTAACCCACATACTTTTCATTTATTTTGAAACCCATTTGACTTGGGATCTGATTTAGACAGCCTGACACATGCCGAAAGAAAAACAAATATTCCATCTAGAGAAGATTTACTGTTCCAATTACGCAGAAATCTTTAAAATAAATGTATGAGTGATTGATTGCAGCAGCAAGACAAAAAAGATTATTGCACATGAAGCAATTAACTCATGAATTGCAAATTGGTCTTTACTCACAACTACTGTATATAAAAGCTTACACCCATAATAAAAACTACACATGTCGTATAGACACTCTGGGGCTGACTCACTAAGGCTCGAATTTCGAAGTGGAAAATACTTGAAATTTGACCATTAAATTGAAATACTTGGACTTTGAATATGGCTATCCTGCAGTCAAAGTAAAATCGTTCGATTCAAATGATTTTAGAGTACGATCAAACGATTCTACTTCGACTACAAAAATGCTCTAGAAGGTCCCCATAGGCTAACACAAGGAGTTTGGCAGGTTTAATATGGCACAGTATTAAAGTTGATTATCGAATGGTCGAATTTTCAAACGGTTTTTACTTTGAATCAAAGTCGTAGTAACCTATTCGATGGTCGAAGTATCCAAAAAATTACTTTGAATTTTGAATTTTTTTGAAATTCTGAAAACCTGTAATAATAATTCTTGTATATAGGCTGCCTGTTTTTGGCGAATAACATAAAAATAATATCACATTGTATTGGTTTTGTTATTAAATCTATAGATTAAAATGAGTAGCGTTTCTCTTTTCGATATATAAATAGTTAACAGCAATGGGAGGACCATGACTTACAGTTAATTGTGATGAGTTTTGGAACAAATGTTCCTTTGTTGTTCTTGATAATCTTGGAATCATACAGGCTGTTGCAACAGTGTACAGTTATGGGATCTGTTATTCTGTAAACCCATTATCCAGAAAGCTCTGAATTACAGACTAAGAAAAGACTAAATTTTTTCATAATAATCCAGATTTTTACAATTGATTTCCTTTATCTCTGTAATAATAAAAGAGTAGCTTGTACTTGATACCAACTAAGATATCATTAATCCTTAATGGAAGCAAAACCAGCTTATTGGGTTTATGTAATATTTAAATTATTTTCTAATAGACTTAAGGTATAAGGATCCAAGTTATGTAAAGATCCTTTATCCAGAAAGCCCCTGGTCCCAAGCATTGTGGATAACAGTTCTCATCCCTGAATTTAAGTACAGTATCTATATGATTGGAGCTTAGATGCCCATGCTAACTATATTGGTTCACAAAAGAGTATGGAGTTGAACCAAAGCTGGCCTACAACCCACAGGTATTATTTTTCATACGAAGCAACCAGCTTCATTGTGAGGCACATTTTCCATTCTGGAGGTGTAGTGGAATTTGTGTTCTCTGCACTGTAGAACCTTTCTTCTTTTCTAGAGCACAAGTCTTCAAGTCCAATATAGATCCTGACACGATTTCAGTCTATAGACTTTCATATGTATATCTGCTGTAAAGCTTTGCTTTCTAATGACTAAAATACTAAAATACAACCGATAAACAGGGTCCTACTCAAAATCCTACTCAAAAGAGCTTACAATCAGAAATTGATAAGAGGCTTGTGTCTCCTACAAGGTCTAGGGATGGGCAAGATCTGGACTAAGCAAAGTGAGAGATGTAATCAATCCAGAAATATCTCCTACTTAACAGGTGCAATGGGCTGGTTACATTGGATCCTCAGTCTCAACTTGCATACATGTATGGGTTATGGAAGATGTGTTGCAGAACTATATGTCTTAACGGCACAAAAATTATAATTTTGAGCAGGTTGTCGAATCAACAATATGTATATTTTGCACACAAAATAAAGTACTCATGTAGTACCAATTGGGTTAATGTAAAGTGGTCAAAACAATACGATTGCAGAGCATATCACACATGGACATTATCTTTTGAGGACAGCCTTAGCAGAATCCCATTTCACCTCTGTGATACCCTTTTTTAGAAATGGGTCACCGCCAGTGGAAACTCCAGGAAATTCTCTAACCTGAATCCCTATCCACTGTGATCCCTACACTAACAGCAAATCAAGAAAGAAAGTGAACCCTATCTGAGCTTTCATATAGAGCAGCATTAGGACATCCAAGTAGAGATAGCAGACAATCAACAAGACTGTCTCTTGTTGATTGTCTGCTATATCTACTTGGATGTCCTAATGCTGCTCTATATGAAAGCTCAGATAGGGTTCACTTTCTTTCTTGATTTGCTGTTAGTGTGGGGATCACAGTGGATAGGGATATGAGGGCTCATTTACATCTGCAAGTGCAGTGAGCAAAGAGCAATTTAGAGCACAATTGCCATGTTTCCCCCCCCACCACACTCACACACTTTGCACCATTTTTTCCCAGAGTTCCAAAAACATTGTGATCGCAGAAGGGTGCCAGATGTAATTGCATCAAAATGAATGTAACTTTGCTCACATCTCATTAGAAATTCGAAACACTTTCTGAAATAAATTTTCATTTACTTTTTACGCGATCTGTAATGGATGGCAGATAGTGATGGGCGAATCTCCCGAGATTCGCTTAGCCAAAAAATTTGTGAAACGAGTCGCAGGACGCTTTTGACGCACGTTGCGTCGTTTCCGACACGCGCCACGTCGTTTCCGCCGCGCGTCACGTCATTTTCGACGCACGTCGCGTCATTTTCGTCGCGGCTCGTTTTTCCGGCGAATTTTCGCCAAGCGAAATCTCGCTGGTAATTCGCGAATAAATTCGCCCATCACTAATGGCAGAATGTAAATTGCATTGTATATGAATAGATAGGGTACACATTTAGCTTTGAGTATGCTGACAGCCATTGCACTCAGCTTCTTGGCGTTTTGGAGGAAGTGGTTACCTTACAGCAGAGGTACCACTTTAACCATTTGCCTTTTCCAGCTTTCAAATGGGGGTCACCGACCCCATCCAAACAACCAATGCTCTGTAAAGCTCTAGCAACTAGATTTCTAAAAACTGCAAACAGGAGAGCTGCTAAATAAAAAGCTAAATACCCACAAATGATAACAAAATTAAAACCAATTGCAAATGGTCAGAATATCACCCTCTACATTATATTAAAAGTGAACTAAAAAATTAACTACCCATTTCTTGATCTTTGGTGCTTATAGGTTACGTAGGGCGAAAATGTAAGAATTACCCTGCTTTCTACTTGATTCTTAAGTGCTAAAAGCTGTTTGGTTTTTATCTTGTTGTGAATCAGATACAGAAAATTTTAAATGTTCCTAACGACAGTACTGGCAGAGGCTATAGCTGTCTTCCAGAAATAGTTACAGTACATAAAATAATGATTTCTTTTCATAGAAAATTATGTTGAAAATACTTTGATCTAGCACAAATGTAAATGAAAAATATCAATTGTAAAAAAAATTAACATCATTTTTTCTTTCCTACTCAAAACTGCCAATCTAGTAATAATTTTAGCCATACTGATGTTATTGATTTCTTTGGAGTTTTTTGGGAACCTCATAAAGGTTGTATCCTGGGCCGCTGGTAAACATTAAAGTGTGGCAGATCAGCAATGAGACAGATCAAAATAAAGCAATAAGCACATTTTATGTGGCTTTTAGAACAAGCTCAACTTGGATTTCATTAGGAGTGTCTGTGACACTCACATGCTCAGTGAGCTGTGAGCAGCTGTAGAGAAGCTAAGCTTAGCGGGTCTACACAAATCATCAAGAAGAAAATGAGATTCAGCTGTCATATAAGCTGATGCTGTAGGACTGATAATTGTGCCAGCTTTATATTGTGACTATATTTCTATTCTATGTGTACTGTATATTGTGAGTGGGTCCCTAAGCTCAGTAAGTGACAGCAGCACAGAGCATGTGAATCAGTGAATCAGTGAATCAGTAGAAAAGAAGATGGGGAGCTACTGGGGCATCTACTGGGGAGACACAGATCTTTACTGCTAAAGGGCTGTGGTTGCCTTGGGCTGGTACACAAGCACAAAACATCATGTACAATATTTCTGCCTTATGTATTTAGTTAAGCTTTAGTTCTCCTTTAAACTGTTTATACAATGAGTTGGCTTCCATACCACAAGTCTGAGAAGGATTCTGTACTTCTGGCAATAGAAGATTCAAACAATGATTTTCTTACTGAGTGGTCACCTAGAGGCAGTGGCGTAACTACTCCCTGGTGGGCCCTTGCAGGATGGGCACCTGGTGCCCCCTGTCATGCCCTTACCTCTATACATCCCATGCTGGAGTGTTGATAGCATGTGTTCTGTTAAATGTTATCCTAGATAACTGCCTGCCATAACCATTATCGTGGCTCTGATGGGCCCCAAGGGGGTGGGGACCCTGGTACAATTGCATCCTCTGCACCCCTGGTAGTTACGCCAATGCCTAGAGGATTTGGCCACTATCATAATGCAAAGGAGCCAAATTGGACGTGTGCATAGATGTAATACAGACTCAGCCACTGGCATTACTTTACAATGGACACCATATTGTGAAGCAAATCTTTAGAACTTGAATCAAAGATGGGGCATGATCATAAAATTGGCCACATGCATGGTCAATGCATAGCCAACAATATTCAGCATGTTTTGGTTGTTTTAGATGTTGTAGATAAACTAAGCTTCTAAGTCTTCTTTTGACTAACTACTAATCTCTATTTCAAATCGCAATGTAGAAAAACCCTTTCCCACCATTACTTGTCCTAATCATGTCCAGCTATGTTCAATCAGAGCAAAACGTGCCTCCTCTCTCCTATCCCATATCCTAGTAAGGCCCATCTCTTTTCTGATCTGTCGCTCTGGACTAGCCAGCCCGTTCAGATATTTGGTGAAATATTCAATGATTTAAAAAATATATATATATTTTTTTTATATATTTTTGCTTCATATTTGCAGCCCCAATCAGGCATTTATGAAACATGTGACAGAGATATACAGTAGAACACACTCATTTTTGGTTAGAGGGTTTGTTTGTTTTTTGGTTTATTAAGAAAAACGACTCACTATAAAGTGTCATGTATGGGCTTTGATTTTCCTTTTTCTGGGTGACTTCAATCATCATCTCTGAGCTGCGTCTTCCTAATGCTACTAAATAATTGTATTTGTTGTATTTGTATCCCTTCATACTTTCATTGGAGATTGATATAACCGGTCGTGTACAATAAAAAATTGAAACCGTCAAGAATCTATCGCTATGAAATAAAATCTGTCATTGAATTGAAAAAGAAGTGGTTCTTGACATTTTGAAGACTCTCCTTTTTTTTGAGGTATAAATTTCCACTTTTATTGCTGAGCTTAAAGAAGGAGTTTCAGTATGATTTTTTTTTTGTGTGTGTGTGCTGACATCAACTTTTCACATGTAAGGGAAAACAGGATTAGGAGTTAAACACCTTTTATTCTTGTGCTTGGGGTTTCTTTTATAGAAATATACTCAAGGAGCCACTTGCCTATAGGCTCAGATGAGAGAAAATATTCTAGGCTGTATATTGCTATATGTTATACAGGTGAAAGGATATTTGTAGATGATCACATGCAGCGAGTGGAAGAACATGTCCTGATGTGGGACTTTTTTCCTGGGGATTAATTGCAAAGGAAACGCAGCTAAAACATTGGCCAAGACCTACAGGGTAAAGTTATTTGAGCCTCCCACCGGAGAACCTGCAATGAAAGCTTCCCAGTGGACCTATTTAGGTGACAGGTATATTCAACAGCTTATTTTGGCTTGTGCACGAGGTCAAATATGTTGATTTCAACATTCCTTGGGCAATATAAACCTCTGTGAATATATACTCTGCAATTAAGTGATTGTTTATTATAACCATTGGTAGCTTCCCAAAAGTTGTTGACAATCTAAGGTCCTTAACATAGGAATGCAAAGGGAAAATTTATCAGGGGGCCCATACAAATTCCATGCTTTGACTAAACTCAAACCCCCAACACCCCCCCCCCCCCCCCCCAGTATTAAAAGGCAGAAATGAAATCAACAGTGTTACAAATTGCCTTCCTAAATAGTGAGCTTCTGGGGCTTTGTCTGACATCATGTTCCCTTCTCACATCCCATGGCCTACTGAAGTGCAGATAAAGTACATAACATATTATTGGTTGGACCTAAAACAATTTAGTATAGGCTTCAATGGAATGATTCATATATGTCCACATTCATTTGTCAGGGAAAGGAGAAAGATTAGTCAGTTGACTCTAATACTGGCTCTGCATTCCCACCACAACCTAGTATGCCTCTGCAGCCTGTTTTTTGATGACATTGCCTGGTTGCCCATTATGCCTTACAAATACACAAATATAATAGTCAAGAAGTATGTTATTGCTTCTGCATTTGTCCATAGGTAACTGCCCCCCCCCTGAACATCCATGACCATTGTAGTCAAGAAAAGCTGTCTAAGTTCATGGCTCAGACACATTCATACTAGGAGATGATGCAATTTATTTACTGGAATATGTCTTGTATAATCAATCTGTGTCAGCTAAACTGTGCTTAATATATGCCAACTGGACAACAATTAATATACTCTTGTTGTATGTGACCCTCTTTTTCATTTTGGAAAATGCATGGACTGGCAATCCTTCCCTCTAATGATCTGTTATCTACCTATTCCTTTACATATATATCTGTCTATTTGTCTATCTATTATATATCAATATACAGTATATTTCATATGTATATATAAATATATATATATATATCCCTTTATCTGTCTACTTAATATATATCTATCCCTTTATCTCACTGACCATGTATCTATCGGTCATCTATCTACCTATCTAGCTACATATATATCTGTCCATGTAACTATTACCTCTCAATGTATCTATCATATATATATATATATATATATATATATATATATCCCAATCCATCTATTTATCTATCAATCTATTTATCGATATCTACCAACTGCCTATATCTTCTGACCTGTGTAATTAAGGGACTTAACATAAAAATAGGGTGGCATGTGTCGTAGCACCTCAGACAAGAATGACCATTTAAAGGAGAAGAAAAGGCTTTGTGCACTTGGGGGTGCCAAATGTTAGGCACCCCCAAGTGATTGTATTAACTTACCTGAAATCCCAGGCTGGTGCTCCTATCAGCAGAAAACTGCACCTGCCCGGGGTTATACCAGTGAGCACCACTGAGTGATCTTCTTCCGTCTCCCTCCTTCTTCACGCGATTGCGCATGCGCAGTAGAACAAAAAGCCGAACTTTAACTAAAAAGTCGCCTATTTCGTTCAACTGCACATGCGTTTTCACCGGGAAATTTGAAAAAAGAAGTAGCCGGAAGAGGATTGTGCCGTGGTCCTCATAAGATTTTAGGCGCGGGGTTTCAGGGTCAATACAATCACTATAATACAATCACTTGGGGGTGCCTAACATTTGGCAACCCCAAGTGCACAAAGCCTTTCCTTCTCCTTTAAGTAGACAAAATTGTTTGAAAAATGCCCTAGAGACTTAGATTGTTTTCTCAAAAACCTACAATAATTTAGCTTTGCAACATATTAAAAGTTGTCACATAGACTCCTGTCTCAGTCCATTATCATATTGATCTTGGAAAGTGGCATCATTGAAATATACAGGGCTCCTTAAATATGAATATATTATTAAGTACCATAGAAAAATAAATATTCAGTACTTGGTGGAAATAGTGTGCAGCTTGATGCCAGCAAAATAAATCTATATTGTCTCTATGAAGTGATCTGGGCCAGAGAAGTAGTATGTGACATATGGGGAAGCAACAACCTCGAGTCTTTGGCCTGCAGGCTGTTAGAGTGAAGCATAACAAGAGCTGACATATATGTATTCTTATGGGAGTTGAATCTGTTCTTTACACTTTCTGAGAGCATCGAGCTTGACAAGCAGTAGAGAAGCTACAGCGGGGTCAGTCTGCGATGGAGCTGCACTTCATACTCCTCTAACCAGAGTAATCTCATTCAGACATTAGGATGAGATGAAATCAGCACTAAATAACAAACGGCAAGATGGTATGTCATACGTGAAAACTAATCGTGATTCATTGTTCCTTTTAAACGAGTTACGAGTAATCCTGTCTGAAATATGTTGGCTGGGCCAATTAGAATTAATCCGTCTATCCATCCATTACTGTTCTTTGTTGTGTCTTGGGCTCCCATGGTAGCTCATTTGCAATATAGATGTGTTTGTATCACAATCAAAGCAACCACAACTGCACATTGGTCTTGTCATTTAGGGATCAGAAAACATGCTGTGTGTGAATGGTTGTATTTTAGAGTGTTTGTGTACGTGTGAAATGTACACCAGTGTGTGAATAAACCAAATGTGGGAGACAGTGTATGTGTTTGTATCAGTGTATGTGTTTGTATCAGTGTATGTGTTTGTGTCTGTTCGTTTGTCTGAGAGAATAATAACATAGATATGAACATGTAAGTATTCGCGAATTGGCGAAAAAATTAGCAAAACGAGTCACGGCACGTTTTTGACGCACGTCGCGTCGTTTTTGTTGCATCAGAATTAACGCTAGTGAAATGTCGCCAGCATTCAGCAGCCGAGACACAACTTTGCATTTTAGTGAATTAGCGTAGTGGTAACAAATTTGCGCCTGGTGAAGTGGTGTGAAGTGTGGCAAAGTAGTCAGTGGCGACAATTCGCCCTTTAGTGAATTTGCCCCAAAGGGTGTTTTTGCGCAGCAACTTTTTTCACAGTGAAAAACAAATTCACTCATTACTACTCGCTGTCTGATTTGATGCTGTTAGTCACTGTACAGTTTAATACTGGGAGCCACTATACTATTAAGTGGTGGGGTTTCCTGGGAGTTACTATACCATTTAATACAAGGAGTTGGTGGTGGTGCTCTTTCTTTTGGCATGTCAGTATGGGATCCACCTATTGCTGGTATGCCAATTTAGGTTCTGCATTTATTTTACTGTCAGATAAATACTGCTTCGTGCTGCTGATCAACTAAAATTAACTTGTGCAATAAAACAAGCTCTTGAATTGTAATGGAATATACCAATTTCAGCATTGGTAATAACTTGTATTGCTAATTGCTAATATTATAATGTATTCCTAAAGGCAGGGACGCACTGGGGGGCCTGGGGCCCACAGGGGCTACTACACCTGGGCCCCCCCAGACACCGGCATGTGAGTCGCATCAGTAAGCATGCGCTTGATCACCGCATCAGTGCATATACGCTCAGCACTGAGTCAGTGAGCATACGCTCAAGCTCTGCGACAGTGAGCAGGCGCTCGCCCGGTGCCAAGCCTGGTGCCAAGCATGGGCCAATAAAAGCTGCCGGTAGCTCATTGGCCCATGTGGGGCCATCCGATGGGCTTCCCCAATTGATATCTGGACAAAACTCGGGCAGATCTCAATCGGGCAGGTTAAAAAGTCCCGTCAGATTGCGGCTGCATCTGTGCGTTGATGCGGTCATGCAATTGCTGTATCTCTTCCATATCGGATCAGCCTGATATCCACACCTCAGTGTGGGGAGAGATCCTCTTGTTTAGTGACATCGGAAAACGAGCAGATCTCCCTGTGTGTCTCCATGTTTGATATTTAGCTCTCTTGAAATTTTCTAATGCAATTTCTTTGCAAGCCCGCTGTGGGCCTAGGTACATGTTTCTGTGGGAGGCACACGTTGTCCACCAGGCAAGAGCTAGCAATGCATTCATAGAAGAGAGAGAAACAAAACAAGAGGGATATAATTATACAAAGGGAATATAAAATATACAAAGGGGAAATTATAAAAAGCTGGTACAATTATCCTTTAATGTGTCTGCTGAGATAGTTTTTAAAATACAGTTGACAAGCAATATGACCCACTTTCATGCAGAAGATGCCTTTCGTTTTTAAAAAATAAAACATTAATTAACATTTAATACGGTTTTGACATCTAAATTACAGTTTAATGAATTAAATTACAGTTTGAGTAGCTTTTTAAAAAAAGGCAAAAACTATAACTGGATTTATAAACATTATAGACAGTCTTTCTACAAAAGATTTCACTTGAATCACTTGCATCACTTCTACCGATTTACCATTATTTTATTTGACCATTTTTAAAATATGTTCTCCTTAAAATCCTGCCTATGGCCACAGCTAAAAATAGGATCCATTCTTGGTCCCCAGTTGGCCAACAATATTTTTGAAATAATTTTGCACTGTTTTTTTTGGAGAACAAAGCTATTTCTGGAGAAAGTACTAAGGATATGTTCTTTAAAGAGTTTTTTCAGAGTCTTCTGGAACGATTAAACTGAATATCCTTTGGTTGCAGGCTGATACACAGTCACCCACTTAGGAGCCAGTAATAATTTCTATTAAATGTCTGAGAATCCTGATAGAAAAGATATCTGATAGCAAAGAAGCTCTTAACAAATATAAGACCGTTAGATAAAAGAAACAGTGTTATTCATTGAAGACAATGGCTAATATTAGCAATATGTAGAGCTTAAAGGGCCTGTAACACCAGGAAATGAAAGTACCCTATATGCATTTACACACAAGCCCAATATATATAAAGTGTCAAGCTTGTGAAAACTGAAAATAATTGCAAACTGTGCTTTTTTCCATCTCATTTTGGTTAGATTAGGAACAACTGATTTGGCACGTACATTGCTAAAATCTGTTCTCCGCTGAGATCTATTTATATCCCATTATCTTTTAGCAGAGAATGAAGAGTTTTGGTTTAGCAAAGTGAGAGAAAACATAGTTCATATTTAAATGTCCATGAATAACCTTGTACATGACTCCATAAGCACCATCAGCTACTCCAGATGTTCAGAAGATCATACCATCTCTGTTTACCATCAGTAGACCTGGATTTGATGGTTGACCTGAAACAGGATCAAATGTAAGCACTCTTAGTTTACTTAACAGAACCTCTTTATTTTCCAAACGTTCAATAACCTTATGTGCAGGGTCTCTCTGGGAACAGTTTTGTTTGCTCTGTCCCACAGAACCAGGGCTTTTAACCCACCTCTTCACTTCTTGACACTTATCTTGCTCTACTCACAACTAAAATGGCCATAGCTCGAGAGTAAGCACCGTTCTTGTAACACACTTCATAGATAATGCAAACTGGACAGCAAAAGAAAACGCAAAGCCTACAGACCAATAACAGCTTAGCAAGAGGAACAACATCCAATCTCCAGTAGTGCATGTAAAGATATAGAAGACCACCATCACAAAGTTTATAGTACACTTGCTTATTCCCATAGCTCCACCCAAATAAAGTTGCCTTAACAGGACTGGTGAGCAAAAATGCTCTATCACAGAAGTTCCCAATGGCCCCCTTTGGCTTTCAAGACAGTAGATAGGGACCGCAGAGAGATTTGCTTATTGCTATTGTGGATATGCTGCTATGCACCTCTCAGGGATATGTGAAAGCCATTTTGCTTGGGAGGCAGTGATCACTCAGGGTTCAGGGACACTCACATATATTCTGGCATTAGTTTTAATGCTGAAACAGAGCTTTTCTGTTTAATAAATTGTTAAACTGTAAATACTTTTTAGGCTCTTGCATGCCTTGATATCTAGGGGCAGATTTACTAAGGGTCGAATTTCGAGGGTTAATTAACCCTCAAATCTGACCCTCGAATTTTTATAGAATTAAAACCCCTCGAATTTGAGGGGTTTCAACACAATTAGATTTTTCGAACGATCGAATATGAAAAATTCAATCGATGCACTCTATCTTCTTTTTTTTTTAATTTGATCAAAAAAAACTTGTAAAAATTCTATGGGAGCTTCCCATAGAGATATATAGCAATTTGGTAAGTTTTATCTGTTGAATTGTTATATCAAATGGCCAGTACTTCGACAATCAAATTCGAATTGGAATTGGAATTAAATTCGACATTCAAATTTTTTAATTCGAATTTGATTCGAATTTTCACTTCGAATCAATTCGAACCTTCGTAAATCTGCCCCCTAATGTTGGCGGGGGGGTTCCTTCCTGGATGCCATGGGACACTAAGTCAAAATGACTGTGACCGTGTCACATGCACAAAGGTAAATCCCAAAACAATATATTTTAAAAAAGATGAGACTTCAAAGCTAAAGAAACAGTAGATCAAATGAGCAATGATTATTATATTGAACATTTTTATGTCCAGCCGATAGACAGATAGATATTATATAGATACAGTAGATAAACAGATACAGTAGAGAGATAGCGATAGATATTGCTATAATGATTATATAGATATTAGAAGTCACATGGTACATAATGGCTGAGGCCTTCATCTAGTAGGCCAGTCTTATACTGGTCATGGATCTCCAAGGTGATTTCTACTATCTTTTTTTAATTAATGTAGGTGTACATTATTTCTACAATAATACACAGTATGTCAGTGTGTCACGTTACACAACTGACATCAGAGAATTTGTAAATTCTGCACAGGAGTGGGTGCTGCTACATAATGTACCTTAGCAGATGAACTTCCAAAAGACTCAAACAGAACAGTGTCATCTGTGTTCAACCATGTGATGCTGTGTTGTTCTAGCTGTCAGAATATGCAAATAAGCACAAAAATAATTCCCTTTGCATTATAATCAACAGAATTAGAAATATGAAAGATAACCCTGACTTTCCCATTAGCAGTGATTCTAAGTGCATCCTTTTGTGTTATTTAGCCTGGGGAGCTGGTCATGGGTCATGGGTAAGCCATCAAACTATTTAACTTGCCTGAGCATTTTTTCCAGATGAATTTTGTTTTCAGAACGAAAGGTCAAGGTAAGATGGAGCTGAAGAATAACATGCTCCAGATGCAAAGGCTAGCTGGGATTCTATGAGAAATGAATTAAATGGGAGATGGATTTTATCTAAGAGATATGAAGTGTTCCAAACTTGAGACTAATGGAGTGGGTTAATTATTGAGGTTGGAGCTCCAGTAAGTATTATCAGACAGTAATACTATGATATCTGCCTTCCTTGTCAATAGCAGCCTGGCTCACAATGTAATGAATGGCTCAAATAAGCTATGGGGCAGACAAGGCAATTAATACTGTATTCTGGAGGCCAAAGGCTGGGTAGAGAGTAATTGACTGTAAGTTACAAACCAACAGACAGTGAAGATAATGATTTATCTTTAACTCATGGAGAGACTAAAAGTTTTCATAGTTATATGATATATAAAGTGCACAGGATATGAGTTTAGGGAGTTAGGGTCACATTTATCAAGCCATAGTATCTTTAATGAGAAGGGCAAAAATCCCTAAAACAAATTTAGCTATGGACTGATGATTGAGAACTTCTATGACAGCAATGTACTGTATTCATGCTGAAGTGAGGATGACACGTGGGCCCACCCCTTATCTAGAGTATCAGTTATTAAGATTTCAAATTGATTAAAATGGATTCAGAATGCTCAGGACCAGGGGCTTTCCAAATAATGGATCTTTCTGTAATTTGGACCTTCATACAGTAAGCTTCGGGATCACAACAGACACTTTCTTCACAATAAGGCAGTTTATTTACACACAGGGGTGACCATTTCGGGATACAAAAACACAAATCATAAAGATAAATCCTGCCCACTGGGCGCTACCTTCACTCACGAAGAGTTCCCTTATTAAATTCGGCCCCTCGTGGATTACCAGTAAGAAAACATTTCTATTGGGCTCACTCCTGTACTCACGATTCTTCTGGGGGATTGCTCAGTCTAATGGCTTTTCCTCAGTCTGACAGACTCACTGTCACTTGGTCTTGGCTCTCTCTTCACCATGCAGTGGCAAGTAGAACCCCAGCTCCTCTGGCAGTTGCTCACACAGGCAGGTGTCTTCCCTATTCTGTGCCCTGCTCTGAGAGACCTTCCTAACAGTCTCACTAGAACTAAAAACCTTTCCACAGGACAGCCTTCCTGTAGTCCAGTTCACTGATTAGTGAGTTCTAATCTGTGAACTGGACTACTGGATTGGAGCTCCTGGTTCACCTGTTCTTTCCAGGATCTGGCCACCAAAGCCTTTAAACAGAGAGTTGAAGAGAGCTTTGGTTATATTAGACAAGGAGAAAATTCCCTGTAGCTCTAACAAGCAGTAGCAACAGGACCTCTTTACTTGCCAATTATGCAAAACAGTAAAGGGTTATGGTGACATGAGACCCAGAAGTATTTTTCCTTCTGTTTTCACTGGTCTTTATTCTTCAAAACTTATATATCATCTTTTTTTCTCCTCTTAGTTTTCATTCAGAGATGTGGAATGACCACAGTCGTACAAGGCCAAATAGTTGTGTGAGTTGTATGTGTGTGTCTTTCTTTACAGGTGCCCTGGTGGACAAGCTCAAAACCGGCCTGAGACCATGAGATCATTACATACACCTTTCAATACATATTAAAGTGGTTCTGTTATTATGTTTATGATATCATTTTTAATACTAAATGACACTGTGTACATTGCAAGTAATTCATTCTACTATTAAAAATTGTATTCTTGAACTAACTTGCAATACTGTTGTGTAAGTAGCTATATCAGGTCCTTTTGCCTGGTCATGAACTTTTTAGAAAAAGTCAGCACAATGGAATTGCTTTCAGACAGGCTATTATTTCTCCTACCCCGTGTAACTGAAGGAGTCATGACTTTGGTTCACCACGAGGTGGGGGCATGCAGGTGCCAGGGAGCTGTAATCCTGTTACCTTCCCATAGTTCTGCTGATGGGCTGTGGGTGGGGGAGCAATAAAGAGTGACTGAAGTTTATCAGAGCACAAGTCACATGAATTGGGGCGCCTGGGAAACCAACAACATGTCAAATTTCAAAATTAAATATGAAAAACGAGTTTCAATGCAGAAGTATGCCTTTAACAACATTACAAACACTAGCAAATGTACCACAGTCGAATGAACTCTGTATAAAATGCAGTGATGTAAAACTAAATGATTAATTTCTGATCTTGTTGGTTTCCTGTGCCCTACTGCCCTACTGTCCTACTACCCTCCCCTCCCTGCAGTGGAAACATCATCCCAGTTCTGCTTTACTAAAAGTTTTTTCAAGGCTGCAGTTCCCCACAATGTTTCCTTGTGGTATCTTGCTTTCTGCTTTTTTAAGACATTGTAGAGGAAACAGCAAGCTCCCAAACACAGGAAAAGAGTTCATTGTGAGATAGGGAACGGGTGGGGGGGTTGTAGAAAACCATCAATGTTATGGTGCCTAGCAGATCTGTGCAAAGATAACGAAACAACTGAGTATGGCAGCAGGAGAAATTGTTTTCCTTTGTTTGGTACAAAAAAGGAACAGTGGAAACCTGGTAATTAGGTTTTTTGATGGAATAATTCCTTGAATGTTAAAAACATGGAATGCAAATAGATACAGGCAGGATGTCATTTGTTTTACAGCCATACGAATGGGGTCAATTATCAAAATCAAAAAAGTTCTCACAATTTTCTGAAAACTACTCTGAGTAAATCCGCACAGATTGTTCCCCCTATTTATAAATACATTTTCTAGAATTTTTTTTTGTGCAGGAAAAAAACACAATAAAATCGTGAAAAAAATCCTGCAACTTTTTTACAGTTGATGCCCGATTACCAAGACTTTTTCGTTTTGATGCCCAAATACTGCAACTGTTTTTTGGAAACCCAGCACAAATCAGGATATCTTTAGGGCATATGCCACTGACTTCTACATGAACTCATCAGGTTTGAGTTGGAGTATTTTTTTTGTCTGACTTTTAACACTGTCGGGGTTTAATAAATTATGAAAAATGTTTTAAAAAATTTCCCCTGTAAAACAATCAGGTAGAATTACATAGTAACATAGTAACATAGTAAGTTAGGCTGAAAAAAAGACTTGAGTCCATCAAGTTCAACCTTTTTTTTTTTTTTTACTTTTAACTGCCTAACTGCTAGTTGATCCAGAGGAAGGCAAAAAAACCCCATCCTAAGCCTCTCCAATTTGCCTCATAGGGGGGAAAAAATTCCTTCCTGACTCCAAAAAGGCAATCGGACTAGTCCCTGGATCAACTTGTATAATGAGCTATCTTCCATAACCCTGTATTCCCTCACTTGGTAAAAAGCCATCCAACCCCTTCTTAAAGCTATCTAATGTATCAGCCTGTACCACTGATTCAGGGAGAGAATTCCACATCTTCACAGCTCTCACTGTAAAAAACCCCTTCCGAATATTTAGGTGGAACCTCTTTTCTTCCAAACGGAATGGGTGACCTCGTGTCATCTGGAAAGACCTACTTGTGAATAAAGCATTAGAGAGATTATTATATGATCCCCTTATATATTTATACATAGTTATCATATCACCCCTTAAGCGCCTCTTCTCCAGCGTGAACATCCCCAATTTGGCCAGTCTTTCCTCATAGCTAAGATTTTCCCTTTACCAGCTTAGTTGCCCTTCTCTGTACCCTCTCTAATACAATAATGTCCTGTTTGAGTGAGGGAGACCAAAACTGTACGGCATATTCTAGATGTGGCCTTACAAGTGCTCTATAAAGTGGAAGAATGACCCCCTCCTCCCGTGACTCAATGCCCCTTTTAATACAGCTCAAGACCTTATTTGCCCTTGACCAGGGTCGGACTGGCATTGCTTGCTACAGCCAAGTTTATCATCTACAAGGACTCCAAGGTCCTTTTCCATAATGGATTTGCCTAGTGCAGTCCCATTAAGGGTATAAGTGGCTTGAATATTTTTACATCCCAGGTGCATGACTTTACATTTATTATTTAAAAATTAGATAAAATTGGATTTTAAAAAATTACCCCCTAGGAGTTGAGTTCTTAGGAGCCATGTAGAAAACCGAACCTGGTTAGGGTAAGATGGGCTAAAAGGAGCCAAAAAAAAAGCAATTACATGTAAAGTGAAGCCTTCTGAAATCAGAAGGTATTTACTTGTCT
Source organism: Xenopus borealis (assembly GCA_024363595.1). Lineage (NCBI taxonomy): Eukaryota > Metazoa > Chordata > Amphibia > Anura > Pipidae > Xenopus > Xenopus borealis. Next base: position 15,112,813 of record CM044442.1, read on the forward strand.
CATGCCATACGCATAACACCGCCTAAATACCAAAAATGGTTTCTGAGGGCACGTAGCTAGTTGAATTCTGGAAGTCCTTTGGTAGTGACAGATAGTCAGGTGGTAGAAAGGGCAGATAGATAAGTGGTAGAAAGGGCAGTCCTTTGCTAAACCAAGAGGTAAGTAGTTCCCATGTTACAATATTTTAATTAAGGTCTGCAGGCAAAATGTTGCATACATTGAGTTACACTAAATACAGCAGAAATAAATTTTAGCGGTGTCCATCATGACTGTGGAAACAAAGCTTTAAGCAAAACTTTTTACCTTGACTTCATCTTAGAACTCAGGGGAATCCATTAAAACCAATGAAAAACATGTAGAGCCAGTTGTGAAGCTGCCGTATACAAACAAAAAGCATAAGAATCAGAGGTTTGTTTCCTTTTTCAGTGGAATTTTGCAGAGAGTGGTTTCTGCAAATCAATACATGGCTCAGCAGAGATGCCACATTTAATACCCGGCAGCCAATTTCCTGCTTTATCCGTCCTTATCATTATTATCATGTATTTTATAAAATGTTCTGCAATTTAGTACAATAAATAGCTGTATACATTAACCATACAAAAAATACTCAAAATAACCAATACAAGAGGTAAAGATGACCCTGCCCAAAACAGCTTACAATCTAATAGGTCCCTTAACATATAATAGTTAAATAACTTACCCCATTTCATTTGCAGAGTCTCTAGTGATCAACTCTTTAAATCCAGCCCATGTTTGGGGAGTTACTGTACATAGTCTTCAAGGATTATATACATGTGGGTATTTTACATTTCTTGTTTTACTCATATAAAAAGGGCATGCCTGAGCAATATTTTCAGGGCTGAATATAGGGTAAGTTAGCCAATACCTCAGTTGGCTTTTTGGAAAAAAAAAATGTTTAATTGTGTAACAATTGTTATATATTTTTACAAAATACAAAAGGTAGAGTCCTGCATGGGTCCAATTGGAAGGACCCATGCCCAACCCAAACCCACTGAACTTTAGCCTGACCCACACGTGCAACCCATCACATCCCTCTACCCAGAGCCACTTCCCAAACCAGATCTTATAAGTCAAACTTACCCAAAACCCAGGAAAAAATTCCCTTGCAGCACCAGGAACGGTGGGTCTGCCCAGTACTGAACATTTGCCGGGTACCCAGGCAAGTTACCAGCGGACTACCCACGCGGTCATGGAATCAGGTATTTTCAATCCAGAAACCATGGGAACCCAACCTTGTGTAGAACAGAAGGCAACTGAGATGTTCAACTAGTAATGGACAAATATTTTTCCCCATGTTTTGGGACCATTATCTCTTAGTAATGATGGGCGAATCTCCCCCGTTTCGCTTCGCCGAAAAATTCCTGAATTTCCAACGAAATTTGCGAATTGGGGAAAAAATTTGCGAAACGAGTCGCGTTTTTGACGCGCGACGCGTCATTTTTGTTGCGTCGTTTATGACGCGCGTCGCGTCAAAAAACGACGCGCGACTGGTTTTTTTCAGCGAATTTTTTTGGCGAATTTTTGCTGCCGTTTAGCGAATTGGCCTCTGGCGAATAAATTCGTCCATCACTATCTCTTAGTCCTACCCTGGCCATGGCAAACATAAATCTATGAATGAATGTAGAAGGGAAACCATGTGTACAGAGTAAGCTATTGTCTATCTGTGGAAAATTAACTGATAGAGAAACACCATTTAGGGGTACGGCATAGATATTACCCTTCTAACCTCATCTCTGTGCATGCCATAATTTGATAAAACATGTTACATTTTAACAGCAAGCCCTCCCAGGCAGATAAACAGTTAAATGGGCATTAACACCATAAAATGAATTGGCATTATATACATTAAAATATATTGTACTCATAGTCTGCACTTTGGAAAAAAATGATGCTGTTACTTCAGAAACTGTAATATCTTTTATATAAGCATAATCACATTTGTAGCTATGGAAGTTGCCATTTGGGAGCTTGTTGGGCTCTAGGGCTCACTTTCTATAGCAAATAACTGGGAATATATTTAGAATGCAGCTGTAACTGTACTCAAGCAGGGCCAAGTAGGGGTCAAATATCTTTCAAGGCACAATAAACATAAATATACATTTTATGGTGACTGTTATTATATGAAACAGGGCTGCTGTAATAAAAGCTTATTTACTAGGATTGAACTAAAAGACTAATATTGTTTTTAATTCTTATTGGCCCTGGTACTTTTTTGCCTTACATATATATCTACCTTTTTATCATCATTAATAATATGCAACATCTCTCCCTACTATACCTGCTATCCCACAGTCACACTCCCTTCTCAAAGACTATTATCCCACTGCTACTATAGGCACCATCTCTCCCTACTATACCTGCTATCCCACAGTCACACTCCCTTCTCAAAGACTATTATCCCACTGCTACTATAGGCACCATCTCTCCCTACTATACCTGCTATCCCACAGTCACACTCCCTTCCCAGAGACTATTATCCACTGTTACTATAGACACCATCTCTCCCAACTATACCTGCTATCCCACAGTCACACTCCCTTCCCAGAGACTATTATCCACTGTTACTATAGGCACCATCTCTGCCTACTATACCTGCTATCCCACAGTCACACTCCCTTCCCAGAGACTATTATCCCACTGCTACTCTAGGTACTATCTCTCCCTACTATACCTGCTATCCCACAGTCACACCCAAAGACTATTATCCCACTCTTACTATAGGCACCATCTCTCCCTACTATACCTGCTATCCCACAGCCCAACTCTCATCCAAGAGACTATTATCCACTGTTACTATAGGCACCATCTCACCCTACTATACCTGCTATCCCACAGTCACACTCCCTTCCCAGAGACTATTATCCCACTGTTACTATAGGCACCATCTCTCCCTACTATACCTGCTATCCCACAGTCACACTCCCTTCCCAGATACTATTATCCCACTGCTACTCTAGGTACTATCTCTCCCTACTATACCTGCTATCACACAGTCACACCCAAAGACTATTATCCCACTCTTACTATAGGCAACATCTCTCCCTACTATACCTGCTATTCCACAGTCACACTCCCTTCCC
>CM044442.1:15119600-15243451 GCA_024363595.1 Xenopus borealis
ATTCGCCGCTGGCGAATAAATTCGCGAGACGGCAGCAAAAATTCGCCGCAGAAAAATTCGACAACAAATGAGTCGTGCGTCGTTTTTGACGCGACTCGTTTCGCGAATTTTTCGGCGAAGCGAAACGCAGGAGTTTCGCCCATCACTAGTCATACTCCCTTCCCAGAGACTATTATCCCACTGTTACTATAGGCACCATCTCTCCCTACTATACCTGCTATCCCACAGCCACACTCCCTTCCCAGAGACTATTATCCACTGTTACTATAGGCACCATCTCTCCCTACTATACCTGCTATCCCACAGTCACACTCCCTTCCCAGAGACTATTATCCACTGTTACTATAGACACCATCTCTCCCTACTATACCTGCTATCCCACAGTCACACTCCCTTCCCAGAGACTGTTATCCACTGTTACTATAGGCACCATCTCTCCCTACTATACCTGCTATCCCACAGCCACACTCCCTTCCCAGAGACTATTATCCCACTGTTACTATAGGCACCATCTCTCCCTACTATACCTGCTATCCCACAGCCACACTCTCATCCCAAAGAAAGGTAATTCCTGCCAATATAGGCATTTGTAGCATGTGGTCGAACTTTCACGCAGAGAAATACAGGCCTGTGTTTTTGGTCCCATAATGGGATCACCGTGACGGCTTTTCTATTTATGACAATTAATGGTGATAACATGCCACGTATCTAGGGAATCTATTCTGTATTTTATATGTATTTCACAATTTTTATTTTATTACACCATTATTTAGAAAAAGAGAAGATGATTTATTTTTACCCTGTAAATGCAGTTTAGTTTTGATCTAAGGCTAGAGCAGTCTGCAGGAAGGTCACCTTATTTAAACTAGACACATTAGCGTTAATCAGCCCTGCAGACGGCTCATTGGTTCTCACAACCCCATAAAACCACATTTTCTTTTTACTTTTCATTTGTGTATATTGGTTTGTAATTGATTAGGTCTGTATGGGAGAACATGCACTTGCAGATAGAGTATCACTGCCTCTAGTACATAGCAGACTGCTAGCATCCATGCTCCTTAATGAAAATATATGGGCTGCTGTTAATAATGAACACCACCCAATCAGACTTAAGCTGGCCATAGACATCCAGAATGGATTTTTTTTTCATTTCAGTCTAACGATCTACCACTAACCATTCAGATTAAAAATAAGTAGGAAAAATAACACACCAGGAGATGTTTTGGCCATTAACAGACTGATGGCAATCGTACAAAAGTCATGCCCGACAAATGGTGGTCACAGTCGCCCAATGATTTAGTAAGATAGGCAATACATGCAGAGTAGTGATGGGCGAATCTCCCGAGATTCGCTTCGCTGAAAAATTTGCGAAATGAGTCGCGGGACACTTTTGACGTGCGTCGCGTCAACTTTGGCGCATTGCGTCGTTTCCGACGCGCGACGCGTTGTTTTCGGCGCGTCTCATCAAAAAACGACGCGCGACTCGTTTTTCCCGCGAAATTTCGCTGGTGATTCGCGAATTAATTCGCCGCGAATTCGACCCTGGCGAATAAATTCGCCCATCACTAATGCAGAGAAATTATCAGCAGACAATATAAATATTTTAACCTGCCCAATAGACTGAACAACCAATTGCATTGGTAGGAAAAATTTTGGAACGCTCCACACAAATCCCAGCTTTACTGATCTGCCTTTTGTTCTGCCTGGGAATCGTTTTGCATTCCATTCAGTTTATTTTTTCTTTGTTTTACCTTTGGTGCTTTTCCTAGTGCAAATATAACGTATTTGTGACTTCATTGTCAACATTATTGCTTTTATTTCTAAGGAAGGGCAGGAAATGGGAACTTCTTGCCTGGAGAGAGCCTGGCATATTATTCTCTCTCTCTATATATGTATATAAGTTCTGAAGTAGAGTAAATTATGCTCTCCTTTTTAGAGGCTGAATCAAAGCACATCAGTCTGTTTCAGAAAAAAACATATCAGTAATTGTGTGGGAACCCTCAAAGTAGCTCCAGGGTTCCGTTGCATCAGTTGGCGCAACTGTGCTTAATTGGAAACAGGAGGCAGGATGGGCTGATTGGTGCCAAGACCAACTATTGTATATGGAATTTGAAAGACTGCTGTTTGACACAAGTACAGGTATGAGATCCATTATCTGGAAACCCATTAGCCGGAAAGACCCAAATTACGGAAAGGTCATCTCCCATAGAATCCATTTTATCCAAATTTTAAAAAATTATTTCCTTTTTCTGCGTAATAATAAAATAGTCCTTGTACTTGATCCAAAACTAAGATATCATTAATCCTTATTGGAAACAAAACCAGCCTATTGGGTTTATTTAATGTTTATATGATTTTCTAGTAGATTTAAGGAAGATCTAAATTACAAAAAGGTCCAGTATTCGTAAAACCCCAGGATATATATATATATATGTATATATATATAAAAGAAAGAAGTGATGGCACTCACAGGATTTGCACACCAAATTCAATATGGATAAAAAGAGTTTATTAATCCAAGATTTTGGTCCAACACAGGAATCTTTTTCGAGGAAACTTGTATGGGACCGAAACGTTGAATTAAAAAACTTTTTTTCTTTTTATCCATATTGACTTTCGTGTGCAAATTCGGTGAGTGCCATCACTGTGGATTTTCTATTTCCTTATCTAAGGAGCGACGCGCGCCGCAAACGACGCGACGCGCCAAAGTTGACGCGACGCGCGTCAAAAGCGTCCCGCGACTCGTTTCGCGAATTTTTCGCCGATTCGCGAATTTCTCTGGAAATTCGCGAATTTTTCGGCGAAGCGAATCTCGGGAGATTCGCCCATCACTAAATGTAAGCAGCAATTGTTTATATAAAGAAGAACTGACCAACCTTGATTGTAGTCATGCAGTTTAAAGGACAAGGAAAGTTAAACTAAAGAAGTAGCTAGAAATTTTGATTATGTTTTGGACTTCTGTACCATACCAGCCCAAGGCAACCACAGCCCTTTAGCAGTAAAGATCTGTGTCTCCCCAGTAGATGCCCCAGTAGCTCCCCATCTTCTTTTCTGCTGATTCACTGATTCACATGCTCTGTGCTGCTGTCACTTACTGAGCTTAGGGACCCACTCACAATATACACTACACATAGAATAGAAATGCCACAATATAAGGATGATTAATAATTAATACAGATAATTACATAATTTTTCTGCTGGATAATTAGTGACGACCCCTAAGCTTAGCTTCTCAACAGCTGCTCAGAGCCCACTGAGCATGTGAGAGTCACAGACACTTTCCAAGATGGTGACCCCCTGTGACAAGTTTGAAGTCCTGGATCATTGCTGCTATTGACAAGCTGAAATTTTAGGCTGTTGCAATAAGTTCACTATATAAAACTTAGCATTTTTATCCCTATACATTCTTAGTTTAGCTCTCCTTTAGTAGGTATGAACAGACAGGGGGCATCATTATACAAATTCACAATGTGTTTGGCCTACAGGCATGTTTATCATACTGATGCATTTTGGGAGGATTTTGAGCACAGGGATCTGTGAGGTTTACAGAATATGTGTGGGAACCCTCAGCTAGAGTCCTATAGGGGAATGTAATATAAGTCGGTAACGTAAAAACTATTCGCAATGTGAAAAGTTAAGCCTTTGCACGAACAATAGCGATTTTCACTAATTTGTTCTGATCACGCCTACTTCCGATGATGTCACTTCTGTTCAAAATGTCAGCACTTCCTGATTCTTGATTAGCAGCAAGTCAGCACTTCTTCCTGATTCTTGATGGTCAGTGGGTCGCAGGTCCGGGTTGAGAATAAGGTACTTGCGGGTCTGGGTTGGGTAGCAGGTCCAGGTGTGTAAGAATGCGGGATACGGGTCCAGGTTGCGGATTGCAGGTTGCGGATACGGGTCAAAAAAAAATTGACTTGCGCAGGACTCTACCCTCAGCTTCCAAAGCATGTGCAGAAAGGTGGTCCTTATTATTATTATTATTATTATTAATAATAATAATAAGTCACACATTGTGTTCTGCCTACAGGAATTCTTATTATACAGAGGCATAATGTCTCTTTTATAGGCACAGTGATTTGCAGTGTTTAGAGCCTGCTTGGGTTTTGTACTGTAGGCTTCTTGTATTGTTCCTTTATTTTTCCTTTGGATATTCTTTGAAATTCAGACACCCCTTTTGGAATAAGGTGCCACACAGAGTTTGCTGAGACCTGGCAGCTAATTTGTTTTTGCTTCTGCTTTGGGAATCAACTTCTTTTGGACAGGAGTAGCATGAAGTGCCCGAGGCACACAATGGGTGAGCTTAAGAGATAAAAATGCATGGCATTTTCTTCATTCTAACTTGAATGTATCAAGGGTATAGGCAGATCATTTCTATTCTTGCTGGGCTCTCATCCTTATTCTTTCTTTAAGGTTTGAATTTGACTCAAGGACAGAGCTTGCAAGAGGGAAGGTGAGAGGCGAGAATGCTGGCAAAGGAAAAAAAAATTCAAGCTGAGGTGCTAACGTGAGCTGACATTTTAATGGACAGCTAATGTTGCTTGCAGGGCAGCAGGAAGGGCACTGGATATCTAACACTGCGGCAAAGAAATGAGTCTGACATTGGGGTACTAATACTCACGGGAGGGGTACATGGTTGCAAATGGCAAACTTATATGTTATCAGCACTGGATAGATAAAGCAACTGGGCAAAGAAAGAGGCTAGGCTGAAAGACTTATACTGCTGGTAGGGGGTGACGCTGACAGCTGGAAAACTAATGCTCCTTGGATGGCAACAGTGCTGGAAATAGATAAACATAGCTCCATGGGGGGCATGAGCTGGAAACTGATAAGGAAACCTTCTGGAAATGGTAGCCTTTGTTGCTGGGGTGGTAGAGGGGCATGAACCAGATAACAAATGCAAATGGAAAGGTCTGCTTTTAGCAGTAAATTCTCCAAAAAAACTTAGGTTGCAGCAAATTTATAGCTTGAAATGAATTAGATGTGATGTATAAACACTGTTAGTCTTCTCTACTTTTATTAACAGTTTATTAGTTTGTTGCCTTCATATGACATCACATCTACTCAAGGGTCCACATTGCGTTCCACTTTATTGGAATCTGCATCCTGCAAGAAGTTCCCAGATTAAGTTAAATCCCGACCAAAATCAACTTTGGCAAAGTTTAGAACCATTCCATAAACCAAGTACCAGCCCAAAAATGGAAAGTCGGAAAGAAAATTGTACAATAGTGCTTGCTGTTTTACCCTTGGTGGCACCAATGTTTTTTGAAAAAATATTTTTTAGGGCCCCAATGCTTTTTTTTTTAACTTTTAAGGGAGCCCTGACCATCAATGGTCTGTGTGGTCTTTTAACTTTGATGTGGAGTGGGTGGGATCAGGGGTGGGTCTCAGGTGCCAGGGTAGGTGAAAAATTTTGTTGTGTGGGGTCCTGTGATTCTATGTGTAGTGTATATTGTGAGTGGGTCCCTAAGCTCAGTAAGTGACAGCAGCACAGAGCATGTGAATCAGTGAATCAGCAGAAAAGAAGATGGGGAGCTACTGGGGCATCTACTGGGGAGACACAGATCTTTACTGCTAAGGGCTGTGGTTGCCTTGGGCTGGTACTTCTTTAGCTACTGTACTTCTTTAGTTAAGTTGTTAGTTAATAATATTAATACTTTTAACGGTATATATAAATACTGTGTTACTTAAATGCTTCCAAGTTCCTACATATATATATATATATACATATATATACATACACTTCTGTTTGGTGCTCACAGTCAACAGTTCATCTATTATATCTATCTATCTATATATCTATCTATCTATGTGTTTGTGAGTGTATTTATATATATATATATATATATATATATACGTATATATATATATATATAATTTTTTTCTTCTTCTTCTTTTATGCTTTTCTACAGACCAAACACCAGCCGCCTTGCCCAAAATGCTATTTTTTTCTTATCAAGATCATCTCTGGTGTGCCTGCTGAGTGGAGACATGAAACATGATCTAATTAGCTCCTGGAAGCTACCATTTATGAGTTCCTCAGATTTCCTTCGTTCCCCTTGTTTTTCTCACCATTGGGAGCAATTAATCAAGGTGTTCTGGAAACATTTTCCACTTCATAAAAAGGTTTCATAATATTACACAGGTTGGAAACGCTTTCTCTCAATAGTGCGTATTTTTAGAGCATCTCTCTCTCAATGCCTGAGGGATCGTATAAAAATAAGAGAAGTCTTTACTGTGCTGTGCTTCTGTGAAGGTTTACTGAATCTTTCCAGTTCTTAAGATTTGAAGGTGAGTACAAGGTGAAGGAATCAGATTCAATTACAATCAGAAGTAAAAAAGATCTGCTAAAATTGTCTGAGCACCATCATTTCAATGCATTCTGCTTCCCAAATTTAAAATGGGGAGAATATGGTACAGAACATTGCCAACATTTTACATGGTTAATTCATTGAATTTGACTTCTGTTGCCTTGCAGGTAATTATTGTTGATAACCAGTGATTTTTTTCAGTATATAGGTACCTTTTTATTGCCTACATTAATACAATAGCATAACTAAATGCCTACTTAACTAATGCACAAGTGCAAATTCAGAGAACAATTTGGCTGACTTTTGCACTTTTAGGACACTTCAGAGGAAAACATCTGGATACCTGTAGCAAACTAGATAATTCTGGCAAGATACTGACCCACTTCCTATCCTAGGAGAGTTCTGGGCTGCTTGGTTCAAAAAGTCCTTTTAAATTAGCGCTAAAGCTCCACAGCTTAGGATCTAGCACTTCATAGATTTATTGCCCAAGCATATACACATTCCATTTTAATCGACTAACCCCACAGCAACCAATAAAATGTTTGTTTTTTAACAGAGTGCCATCAGCTGATTGCTTGCCATGGCTTATTGAACCAAAGCATATTTAGGTGTATAACAAGAGGCAATAAAAAATCTGGCACACATCGGCAGGTATAAAAAACTGCGTACTGATTTTTGGCAACCGTGTACCTCCATGTACAAATCCAGAGAAATTGTAAGCAGTTGTTTGAAAATACTATGGGAAAATACGGTATTGATAAGTGTCGGGTGAATCTGACCTGTTTTGTCAAAAATTTGCGAAACTGTGAAAATTCACGAAATGCATTGCAGTCTATGGACGACAAAATTTCTTTTTGATGCACTTGCTCAACAAATTTTTGGCACACCACAATTTTTTTCACCCATTACAGTCAATTGGCATCATCTTCACAGCAAAACTTGGAGAAAAATTTCACTCATCACTAGTGATGATCCTTTGCCGGCTATTTACTGTAGAGACTTACTTTTTCTTGCTGCTATAATTTTTTCGATTGCGGAAGTTCTGAAGCGGCCTAGAACAGCGGCATCAAATCCACTCTTCAGGCATAGTTCAAACCTTGATAAATATGCTGTTTATTTTATAGCGCTTTTCCCAATTGTTTGGTGAGATTCTTTTTACACTGCATAATAAAGAGGGTTCTTTAGTGTATTATATTAAATAACCCCATTCATTTAGGAGATGCCTCCTGAACTCTGGACACATTTGTTCCTCTATGATGAAGGGTCTGAGGACATTAACTAAATCTCTTTAGAGAAAAAGGAAATAATGTACAACATTTTGAATTATTTTATTAAAATGGAGCCTATAGGAGATGGCTTTCCATTAATTCACAACTTTCTGGACAATGGGTTTTAGGATATGGGATTTCTTACCCGTACAGAAAAAAATACTCCCATATGGGATCTGTTTGACATAGTGACGTAGTCCGGCAGCTTCTGCACATGTCCTTTCTTCCTCCCAATGGAATTAATGGGGGAGCAATCTGCCTACTCATTTACATATATATATATATATATATATTCTTATATATATTCTTCCATTTAAACCAACACTAGATAGAATTAAGCCTATGTATGTCATACTTTAGTTTCCAGGGCTTCCGTCATAGACTTTCCATCCCAACTCAAACAATTACAAGAGTCTTCTGATGTTCAAACAAATGTAGGAACTGTCAGCACCAAAGCAGACATTTTTTCCCCCCCTTCTTTCCGAATGCAGAGTTGAAAAATGAACTCACTTTCATGATAAACTCATTATTTTTACAATTGGCCGTAAAAAAAAGTTCAGGCCCCATCAATAATTCACATTACCATGATGATTGGCATAAAAACACATATTTCTGTTTAATGGAGATAAGGACTTCTGCGGCAGAATGCCATTTTCGGGGGAAATTTAGGCATAGAACCTTACTTACTGCAGATAATTACTGTTGAAAGGGATCTCATCCTGGTATAAATCTGTTTACAAATGTAAATTTTTTTTTTACTGTCATAAGGGTAGAAGCTGATAGCAGATTATCCCACTGGCTGCATAATATAATGTACTACTTTGAACGTAAGTAGCTCAGAATTTTATAGCATAAATCCTTGATGCACGATTGCTGCCTGTTAAATTCTAGTGTCAGGTGCCGTGTGCCCTAGGGAAACAAATGAAATGGGTTGTTTGCTTGAAAATTAACATATTGTATACTGTATACAGCTACATCCTAATGCAGTTTGCAATTAGCTTTAATTTTTAATTTATATTGTATTTTTGTTCTGCAGCTCTCCAGATCAGGAATGGTTGTACGGTTACCACAAACTATAGCAACCATGTAATTGGGTGATTCTGAATGAATCTACTATCTGTGTAACTGTCATATTTTGTAGATGCTAAGGGGAAAATTCACTAAGCGGCGAAAATTTGCTAGCATTGGCTTCGCTAACGTTCGGGAGAATTTTCGCCAGCACTATGAAAATTCACTAAGATGTGAATTTGCGCTCAGGGCAGCAAATGTTAGCAAAGTAGCGCTACCGTTAGTTCACCAGGAAAATCGCATTTACGCTAGCGATGCCTAATTTGCATACGGCACAAACTTAAGCGTATAATAGAAGTGTATGTTACAGCCACTACATTCCACTACACAAGCCCAGGAAACCTTTAATAAAAAAAAATTGAGTTGTCCTATTGCCCTACATGTGCCCCCTGTATAGTTGAGTTGCCATATGTTAGGAAATGTAGGGGGGAAGGAGGGTAACCCCCCCAAAAAAATGTGATCTTTTTCATACTATCACCCTAGAATGGAAAAACACACCAGCGTTTTTTTGGGACTTACAAAAAAATTTCCAATGTTTTTTCAAACTCCTATCTACTGTATTGAACTTCGCCAGGTCTGACCTGGTCTGACCTGGTGAAGTAAAGTCTAGCGTAAATGATAACATTCAGGAAAATGGACATCTTAGTGCATTTGCGTAATTACGATCCTTCGTCAATGTGCAACTTCGCCTGGCTTAAGGGTGCGATGTTGTGCAAGTCTATCTACTTCGCTAGTGAAAATTCGAATTAGCCCTAGCGTTAGACGCTTCGCGCTTTAGTGATTTGCCCCAATGACTCCCCAAAACTTTATTTCACATTTATGCCTGGAGGAAGATGTAACACACAGGCTCTTCACCTTTACATTGATCAGCCCTTAATCTAAGACTCCTGAAAAGGTCCAGTTTCTAAAACCCAGACCCTCACCTGGACTCACAACCCTTGTTTAACCAGCTTGAACCTTCATCCTGATCTAATATGATTTGTCTACAAAGTAAAATGTGCTTCAAAAATGTGGTTCAGTCCCACAAACCAACCAACATTAGTGCCTAAAGGCAGATCTACCATACAGTCAGTGGTATAACTATAGAGGAAGCACACTGCATAGTAGCGGGGGGCAGGGAATGGGAGGTCCAGGGTATGCTTCTTCTTTAGCCAACAATAAATCCTTCCCCAGCCGATTTAATACCTGCGGCAGTGAAGCAGAGCATTTCGGCACAGGGAGAATAGTGGGTGGAGTCTAGGTGGGGAGTGGGTGGAGGCAGGAAGTGGGCATGAGGATGGGGATTGGAGTGTACTGGGCCCCTCTGAAGATTTTTTTGCAGGGGGGCCCGGAGCACTCTAGTTACACCACTGTAAACAGTGTGGAAACATTGGCTGATCACCTTTACATAAATTAGCACTCTATCTAAAGCAGGCCATAGACGTAAAGATTTTTGAAAGATCCAATTGTTATCGTGAGACCACGATTGTCTCAAAACGATAGTTTAAATGCCTGATGTGTCCATCAACTAAAAAGACCATTTCAGGCGATATTGCCAGCAAAACTGAAGGATCGCAGCCTGCTTGGCCCTGCAAACATAGGTAGATTGCATGGAGACCAATAAAGATTTTCTAACCTGGCTGATCAATCATCAGACTAATGTCGGATGAAAAATCGTAAGATGAACGATCGTTTGTATCCCACTAACCGCACGATAATTTGACAGATTGGTCAGACTTCCCTAAGATCTGTCATTGCATCTATGGGGAGCTTAAGAGTCCTTAAAAGGTCTATTTGAGTCCTGAATGGGTCCAATTTCTGAAACCCATACCCTAACCAACACCCGCAATCCTCATTTTTACCAGCATGAACATGCTACCTCAGGGGTTCCCAAATTTCTGTTCCCTGTGATCAACATGTAATCAAATGTAAAAAGAGTTGGAGAGCAACGCAAGCATGAAAATTATTCATTGGTGGTGCAAACTAAGGGCTGTGATTGGCCATTTTTTAGCCCTGTGTGGACTGGCAGCCAACAGGAGTCTCTATTTGGAAGTACACCTGGTTTTAATGCAACTAAAACTTGCCTAAAAGCCTGGAATTCTAAAATAAGCATCTGCTTTGAGGTCACTGGGAACAACATCCAGGGGGGGTTGGTGAGCAACATGATGCTCCCAAGTCAGCTGCCTTATTAGCTAACACCTATGTACATATCTTAAGAGCTCACTGTCACCATCCTTAATTCTACCCACTCCCTGCTGCAGCTCCTTCTTTCCCTTTTGAAAAGTTAGAACATGTCAGGGTAGGTGGAAGCAGAGGTATTGTACATCTCGCTACCCCCCATACCCTGTGCCTATATAGGCAAAAGAGTATATCCTGAGTTCACTAAAAAAAGTCCTACAATCTCAAAATCCTGATATAATAGGGGTGAATAATGACCCTGACATTCAAAGCAGTTCATAACTGCCCCACCGTACATCTCTAAATTTATCTCTAGATACCAATCACTTACTATGCTCCTCTACTGACCTGCTCCTCAACTCTTCCATCATTACTTCCTCACATGTTCACATTCAAGATTTGCAAGGGCTGTACCCCTCCTCTGGTCTTTCCTGGTCTGTCCAATTTTGTCCCAAACTTTGTGCTTTAGAAAGATCTCTTAAAAGACACTTATTTAGAGAAGACAACTCTGTTTAGCTACTGAATGCAATACAATATACATCTCTCACCTTTCTTATTTTTGATCATTCCCAATCCCACACCTCGGGGCAGATTTACTAAGGGCCAAATTTTCGAGGGCTGTTTGCCCTGGAATTTGACCCTTCTACGATTTTGATTGAAAATTCCAAAAAAAACATAGTAAAATTTGATGGTTTTTGGCAACTATTCGATTTCTTGATAAAATCATACGATTTTTTTTTTTTTTAAGAAAAAATCGTAAAAACTGTTCGAATAAAATTGTATGAATTGAACGATCAAAGCGTTCTATCGTACGATTGGTATTCGAACATAAAACTTAGAAAACAAGTCTACGGGGGGTATCCATAGGCTTCTGTTGCAATTCGGTAGGTTCAATCCAATGAAGTAGGCAGTCGAAGAAATTTTAAAGGGGAAGCACTTTGATCATCGAATTGTCGAATGATCGATCATTCGATCTATTCGATACAATCGATTTTGCATATTCAATGATCAAAGTGGCCAAATTTGAAATTTGATCATTCGATAAACGTTTGATCGGAACTCGATCGAATTCGATCGACTTTAGAATCCTTCATATGAATTTAGTAAATAGGCCCCCTTCTGTCTCAATTCTTTCCCTTTTTAAATTGTAAGCTCTTTTGCACAGGGCCTTCTTCACCTCTTGTATTGGCTACTGGTTGCTATGTATGTTCTATGTATGTAATTCTGTATTTTCTTTTTATATGCACATGAATATGTTGGCACATGTTAATAATAATCATAACAATAAAATTCTGAATTCTGTTTAAGATTTGTCCATATCTATGCATTTTAGGCAGCATTTGAAATTGGGCTTATACTTAAAGGGGCAAATTTACAAAATTCATGTGAATGTATCGAAGTTCGATCAAATTCGATTGAATTCTGATCGTACGATTTTTTTCAGAGGCTCGAATATGCAAATTTGTCCACTTCGATGATCGAATACCGAAAATTTGAATGATCGAAGAGATCGAATGATCGAATATTTGATTATTCAACCATTCGATGATTGAAGGACTTTAACTTTAAAATTTTATTCAACTGCCTACTTCGCCAGATTGAACCTACCGAATTGCAATAGAAGCCTATGGGAATCCTCCCACAGGCTTCTTTTTCAAACACCTGCTCGAATACCATTCATATGATCGAGCGCCTCGAACGTTTCGAATCATACAAATTTTTCAAGCACTTGAAGGAAAAAGTAAGATTTTTTCGTGAAATCGAACGATCGGTATTCAATTGTATGATTTCATCGAGAAATCGATACTCGAATGCTTATCGAATTTCAAGGGGATTCGAGGGATTTGTGGGTGAATTATAGTAAATTTGCCCCTTAGTGTTCCCTTAAAGTAGTGTAACTTTATACTGAAGACAATATCAGTTTATTCTCAATGATTACATTCTTATTAAATTTGAATGCGCAAATGAGGATTCTGAATTGGCATTCTACCCAATTTGTTGTGAAGGATTTGGTATTTGTCCAAAAATTATGGATTTGGTGTGTGTAAGTGTTCCTCTTTAAAGGCCTTATTAGACTGGATTTGGGGTTAAGTCTGACAGATGTGTGTGCAGCAAATAACTGAAATAATGTGCAGTTTTCCTTGAGAAAAATGCTGTTTCCGAGCCTCGCAGCAGTAGTGTTTTCTGTCTCCTTTTCATAGTATGCAAATCTATTTTTACCCACTGGCTTACTACAGTGGAAGTGACCATAGTCTGCGCTTCTCCACTAATTGCTACTTCTTCACTCTCCGAGGAATTGCCGTTCTCTCTCTAATGCCAAGTCGAGTTCATCTCATGCGCATCTGTAGAGACGAAACACGAAAATGATTTTTACTCTGCCTTGCACTTTCTTTTTATAGTCATGCCGGCTGAATTAAATGGCTGTTAAGAAGAAAGTTCTCTTTCCTTCGCCGCTGTAACTTCTCAAAACGCATGGATTTTCCAGCAGGGTTAGGAAGTTCTCATCATCTCTTTTTTCTCCGTCAGAGAGTGGAGCCTCTGTTAATAATAGATTAGTGTAGGAAGAAAATTGGGTCAGGGGCAGCCTGCTATTTCCTATGCACCTACAGGTTCAGCGAGGGTTGCTATATGTACTGTATGTCTGGGAAGTCATGAATTATTAATTTTGGTGTCTCAAACTACAAACTTACTTTAAAGGGATACTGTCATGGGAAAACATTTTTTTTTCAAAACACTTCAGTTAATAGTGTTGCTCCAGTAGACTTGTGCCAGCACTTTAGGAGGGAACTCCTTTCTGGCAGGCTGTTGCTTTTTTCTTCTCATTGTAACTGAATGGAATGCAGTGGGACATGGGTTTTTACTAATAAGTGCTGTTCTTAGATCTACTAGGCAGCTGCTGTCTTGTGTTAGGGAGCTGTTATATGGTTACTTTCCCATTGTTCTGTTGCTAGGCTGCTGGGCGGGAATAGGGAAGGGGTGATATCACTCCAACTTGCAGTAGAGCAGTAAAGAGTGAGTGAAGTTTATCAGAGCACAAGGCACATGACTTGGGGCAGCTGGGAAATTGACAATATGTTCAGACCCATGGCACATTTCAAAATGAAATATAAAAAAAAATCTGTTTGCTCTTTTGAGAAATGGATTTCAATGCAGAATTCTCCTGGAGCAGCACTATTAACTGATGCATTTTGAAAAAAACTTTTTTTCCCATGACAGTATCCCTTTAATGTAAACAATAACAGTATCACACAAAAATCAATGTTTTCACGCAGGATTCTTGCCCCGCTTATTAAAAAAAAGTTATAGTTTTAATTGAAGTTTATTTTAAATGAAATCATAATTCATATATAAGGCTTTTGGCAGTGGCATAACTAGAGTATGCCAGGCACCCCTGCTAAAAATCTTCAGAGGGACCCAGCGAACTCCAATCCCCATTCTCCCACCCACTTCCCGCCTTCACCCACTTCCCACCCTGACTCTGCCCAGACTCCACCCATTCCATGCCTGACTTCTCCATTATATGATCAAACTGGGACTTTCTTCTGCTTAGATTCTACAAGACTTTTTACTCACACAATTCTTTAGATCCGTGGCAAATAAAATTATATAGGGGTGCCATCACTCACATTTTTTTAACAGCAACAGAAAGCATAAAAACCCCCCCTTTGGCTAGCAGTATAGGTATGGGATCATTTATCCATAAATACTTTATCCCGAAAGCTCAGAATTACAGGAACACCATCTCCAGTGGATTCCCTTTTATCCAAATCATCTAAAATGTTTAAATTTATTTCCTTTTTCTCTATAATAACAAAACAGTACCTTGTACTTGATCCCAACTAATATATAATTAATCCTTATTGGAAGCAGAACCAGCCTATTGTGTTAAAATGATTTTCTAGTAGACTTAAGTTATGAAGATCGATTATAATTAAAGAACCATTATCCTTAAAACTCCAGGTCCCAAGCATTCTGGATAACAGGTTCCACACCTGTATACGCAGTTTTAGATTATTCTAATTGGGAGCAGATGGTTGGTTGGCATTTTGAAGTCTTTACCTGTAATATAGGCCTTACTCTGAAATGGCATGTTGCAAAATTTAGGCAGTAATAATCCAGCATGATGCAGGGACCCAGGTGAAGGTTTGAGAACAGACCTTCCCATGAGAGACTGCTGTCAAAGTGCTTTTGAGAATTGGCAGAGGCCTGTGATAATAATTACTGTGACTGGGCTGTTATCTATTAGTTATCTGCTGTGTTCCATTGTGGTATTTATTGCTAGAATATGTCATCCCAAGAAGCATTTTCATAGAGATAAATAGACCACACATTACTACATAACTCCTCCAAACCAACTGGAGTTAAAGAACTCTTAGAGCAGCCAAAGTGATGAATACAAAGCCAAACATGTATTTACACCAATGCACTCATTTCCATTTGCGCCTCTATAGATTTATATGTCCATGAGGTCCTTGACAACACCTAGGGGCAGATTTACTAAATTCACATTAATTCACATGAAGGATTTGAATATTCGATTGAATTTTCAAAAAGATTCTAATTTGAATTTCGTATATGAAAATTAGGCAAATTCGACCATTGAATATTCGAATTCGAATGATTCGAATATTCAAATTTAATTTTATTCGAATATTCGAAAATTCGATGGTCGAATACTCCCCTTTTAAATTTAAATTCGATCACCTACTTCACCAGATTAAACCTACCGAAATGGGGATCATTCGTTTAAAAATCGTTCGAATATTCGATACGAATTCGATCGAATTTCCCTATTCGATCATTCAATCGATCGAATTGCGCTAAAAAAATTTGAATTCGAATTTTTTCAATCCCCCACTATTCCCTGGTCGAATTTCAAATTTTTTTTGCATTCGAAATTTGACCCTTAGTAAATCTTCCCCTTAATGTCCTTATAATTTACAGTATCAATTGAGTAATCTTCCTAATCATGGTTTCTATATCAAGAACTTGCTATGTAGGCCACTCCACCTTTGGTACCCCCTTTAGGCTTTAACCAGAAAAGCCAGTAAGATCATTACTGAAAATGGACAATGAACAATCTATTAACCTCAGGCATACTAGTAAGATCTCTGCAGAAAACAGATGATGAGCATATTAACTCAAGATATGACACTAATATCATCGCAGAAATAGACCTTGAGCACTACATTAATACCACTCATTATAGTAAGAGCTCTGCACAAATGAGCACAATAACCCCAGACATGTCAGTAAGGTTGTTGAATGTGAATTTTAAACACATTTACTCCAGACAAGACCTTGAGTGAAATTTCATGGATTTGTAAATTTCTCCCACAGTTTTGCAAATTTGTCTGCACCGGTTTTGGATTTGCATAGATGTTTATTCCTGATGAACCTCAAGAATTTCCATAAAGGAGTTCACTTGTCCACATGATTCCCCATGCCAGTACCACCCAAATTAATAACTTACTGGCGAACACTCAGTTTATACAGATCTATAAGGTTATTTTCCACCAAGAAACACAAGATATGATCTGGAACCATTCTCACTTAACCAGCCCTTGGCCGACCTTTCAGTCATTGTCTGTGGCCTGAAAAAGGTGTGATTTTTCTATTTCACGCAATAAGGTCACCTTGAAAATGTAACTGATAAAGCCACTGTGCTCAGCTGTCTTGAAATAACTGTATTTATCTTGTGAATAATCTTGTAATGCACAGAAAGTAATTTGTGGGTTTTTTTAAAGTGAGCAGCATACCTCATTCCTATCAAACAAAAAATGTACTTTGTTTAGGAGAGTGAATGTGCCTTTTACACTGGAAGCGATAGAACACAGGGTCTTTATATGAGTAAGAGCAGAGACTAAAGACCCTTTTGAATTTCCTAGAACCCTCTTCCAGATTAAACAGCCATTTATACAATGTATATTAACCTTTGTGCAAGTGGCTATGAAGCACCTCATTTGTTAAATGGGTCGTTCATCTTTGAGTTAACTTTTTATGATGTAGAGAGTGATATGTTGAGACAATTTGCAATTGGTTATTAGTTTTAGTTATTTAGCTTTTTATTCTGCAGCTCTCCAGTTTGCAATTTTGGCAATCTTGTTGCTAGGGTCCAAATTACCTTATCAACCATGCACTTATTTGAATAAGAGACTAAACTATGAATAGGAGAGGCCTGAATAGAGAGGAGAGTAAAAAAAAAAGCAGCAATAACAATACATGTGTAGCTTTACAGAGCATTTGTTTTTAAATGGGTCCAGTGACCTCCAAATGAAAGCTGGAAAGAGTCAGAAGAAGAAAGCAAATGCTTAAAGGAACAGTTCAGGGTAAAAATAAAAACTGGGTAAATAGATAGGCTGTGCAAAATAAAAAATGTTTCTAATATAGTTAGTTAGCCAAAAATGTAATTTATTAAAGCTGGAGTGATTGGATGTCTCACATAACAGAATACAAAACAGCATCCTGCTTTTCAGCTCTCTAAATCTCAGTTAGTCAGTGGAGGGGGGGGGCAAGTGGGACATAACTGTTCAGTGAGTCTGCAATTGATCCTCAGCATTCAGCTCAGATTCAAAAGCAACAGTTATGACCAATGTGGCCCTCCCTTCACTGATTGGTTACTGCCTGGTAACCAGGGTAACCAGTCAGTGTAAACAAAAGAGAGCTGAAAAGCAAGAAGTAGTGTTCTGTTCTGTTAGGTTAGACTTACAGTCACTCCAGCATTTATACATTACATTTTTGCCTAACTAACTATATTGAAAACATGTTTTATTTTGCACAGCCCATCTGTTTACCCAGTTTTTACTTTTATACTGAACAATTCCTTTAAAAAACTCAAAAAAAACTGCCATTTCACCAATTATTCAACTGATTTTCTCAATTCAAAATAACTTGTAAATTATTGAATAGAGAAATCTAGTTGAATGACTGGTGAAACATCTTCCAAAAATGCACAGCAAGTCCAGCTGATTTGATTTATTTCTACAGATATACCTTGACCTGGATGAATGAGAATCTTCACAAGTATATATATATATATGTATGGTATAATACTAATAAATGCTATAAAAAGCTATACTATTAAATACTGTAATTATCTATACTATATTGTATGACCATCAAGCTGGAAAACTGAGGGCCAGGTGTGACCTTCCATGGAACACCCACTTCCTAAAAAGTCCATAGAAAGGGCATGTAAACACAAACACTATAATGAAAAAAATGTATTTCTAAGCAACTCTCCTCATTGGGATAGATATACTAGCAAAGAAAAGGGATGGTTTGCTCCCATCCACCATTTCTTGAGTTGACAGTCACACTATTAGCTGTCAGCACCATGAAGAGAATTTTGGAGTGAAAATGCATAGTTTTCCATTTCTGTGCTGACATCGACCCAATATGTGTTTTGATGGGCTGATGCTGTGAAGACTGAATAAATGGGAGCAGACCAGCCAGAAGATTCGGCCAAGGATGTAAATAAATCAGGGTTACTTGGAGTCAGACTGGTCCATTCTGGGCTCACTGGGACTGCAAACAAAGGGCCCTCTTATCAAGCATCCAGTATCCAACCTAGGCCCCTCTAGGGCAGGGGAGAGGCTATGTTTCGGTGGGGTAGAGGGTTGGACCCACAGTGTCATGGTCATCACTGGGGTGACTGGGTTGCTTAGCAAGGGCAACATTTGATTGGGTTACTACTCCTGCCTCCACATATTTATGGGGTTAATTTCATGTCTGTTGAAAGCAGCAGTATATTCACTGCCCACAGTGTTGTAGACCTGGAGAATTGGCTTCTGCCATATTGTTTCAAGAAACAAAATCACACAACAGGGACAGACAAATTCTGCTTTCAATAGGAATTACGTTTGCAAATAACTTGACAGTCTTTTAAAATGAAATTGACATATTTTTATATACTTCTACAGTATAACCTTCAACTTGGTTATAAAAGTTGGACAGCCCAGCTTTTTTTGCATTGCTTATTAAGCTCCCCGCATGGGTTAATGTGTTAGAGAGACACATCCATTACATTTATTTCTTAAGCTTAGCAAGAAAGAGAAATCCTCATTATTCCTTTTTGCCATTTGCGAGTTTAGCAGCAATATGTCTTGGGAGGTTGTTTGGAATGTTCAGTTCTGCTGAATGGACAACAATTAATATCAAAGAGGAAAAGCATTCTTGCTCCCTCGCATTATTCAAATACACTAATGCCAAATGAGTTCATTATGATGAATGTAATTATTAGCATGCCATTATAAGATTATGTTGTGTAATGCATCTGCCCCTTTGCACTTGGCTACTACATTAACTACTCCCAGAATGCCACTTACTGTATTGCCACCTCTGTCTCGCCCTCCGGGTACTTAGCGTACCTTGTGGTTTTGCATTTGCTTAATCCTTTTTTTTCCTTTGGATATATTGTGTATTTATGGATATTAAAAGTTAGAGCAGGGATGTTATTTCCTGTAATGGCAAAAAAAAAAAAGTAATTTTGTTTCTTATTGTAAAAGCAATTTAAATTCTCTTGCATAAGCATATTAAGTAAGGATGGCTTACTGCTTTTAATGCTGGGAGCAGCCAAAGTGATAAATACAAAGCCAAACATGTACTTACACCAATGCACTCTATGCATTTATACGTCCATGAGGTCCATGATGACATCTAATGTCCTTATAATTTACAGTATTAATTAAGTAATCTTCCATATCATGGTTTCCTCTTAACAGGTATCTGTATCAAGAATTTGCTATTTAGGCCACTCCTCCTTTGGTACCCCCTTTAGGCTTTAACCGGATAAGTTACTTGAATATGGGCAATAATCAATCTATTAACCTCAGGCATGCCACTTAAATATCTCCAGAAAGTAGATGATGAGCATATTAACTCAAGATATGACACTAATATCACTGCAGAAATAGACCTTGAGCACTACATTAATACCACCATACAGCTCTGCACAAATGGAGTATGAGCACAATAACCCCAGACATGTCAGTAAGGTCATTGCACAAATGGATTTGGAACACATTTACCCCAGACAAGACCTTGAGTGAAATTTCATGGATTTGTAAGTTTCTCCCACAGTTTCGCAATTTTTTCTGCACCAGTTTTGGATTTGCATCAATGTTTATTCCTGATGAACCTCAAGAATTTCCATAAAGGAGTTCACTTGTCCACATGATTTCCCATGCCAGTACCACCCAAAGGCCCCCATCTGAGTTTAAGTGTCCCCAGTCTGAAACTGCTCATGCCCCAGACTTTCAGCCTAAGGAAATGATAGATAGACAAATTGTCAGCAGTTCTAGCAAAACAGGTGTTGCAATGGGAAAGGGTTACAAGAGCATATGAGGTACAAAAGGTACAAAAAACCTTACTTGTTTCATCATATTCATTATATATATCAAAGGCTAGTTTAAACATAATGTATATTTAGGCTAGGACAGCCAATGGCAAAATAGTTTTTATTGTACCTGACATGGCTCTTTACTACTTCTTTTTTTTAATGGGACCTAGAATCCCCCCCCCCCCCCCCCCCCCCCCCCATTAGGACTTCATTCTCTTTTACTTTTTAAACCTAAAACAAGATCTCTAAGATCTTTAGTGTTATACAGATGTTTATCATTTGAAAAGTATCAAAAGCTTAAGGAAACTCTACATGACAAGCCACAAACCAGATCAGTGCGTTACCTGAGAAAGGCACATAAATATTAGAAAATCTGGTCTTTATAAAGTGACTGTAGATATCTGGCCATTTCTGTAACATTGAGTCCCACAGTCACAAAATGAAATATTGAAATGTTAATTATCTATCAGGTGTGGTTATGTTGGGATCATTATAGGGGTTGTTCACCTTTAAATTAAGTTGTATTATGACATATAGATTGATATTCTGAGGTAATTTGCAGATGATTTTCATTTTTTATTATTTGTTCAGCATCTCTCCAGTTTGACATTTCAGCAATCTGTTTACTAGGGACCAAATTCACCTAGTAACCATACATTGATTTTAAGAAGAGGCTGGAATGTGAATAGGAGAGGGTCTGGAAAGAAAGATGAGTAATAAAAAGTAGCAATAACCTTTCAGAACATTTGTTTTTAGATGGGGTCAGTGACCCCCATTTGAAAGCTGGAAAGAGTCAGAAGAAGAAGGCAAACAATTAAAAAACCCATAAAAAATAAAAGGCCAGTCTATGACATATTAAAAGTTATGGTAAAGGTGAACCATCGCTTTATCCAATGGAAGTGACAGATGCTATAAATCTGTCCTGATTATTGTTTGACTTGTGGATCAAATGGCTTGGTCCGTACAATCTCATAATGGACCTATGTGGTCAGGGCCACCATCAGGTGGGCACAAGGTGTACTCCTGTGCTAGACCCTGGCCTGAATGGGGTAACGGGGGGCCCGGGTATTTAAAAAAGTGCAACACAGCTGGGACCCCCTTGACCACACCAAAGACATGCCGCCTCTTCCGTCCCGAAAAGCTGAACAGCCAAAGTGCAGAATAGCTGAAGTCCCGAAGCGGTGAGATGACCAGAAGTCCCAAATCGGAGAAAAGACCCGTAGCGGGAAAAATACCCGAAGTCCTAAAGCAGCAAGAAGAACAGAAAAACAGTCAAATTTGAAGTCCCGAAGCGGTGAAAAGACCCAAAGTCAAGAAAGGAGGCGAAGTTCAATTCTACTGAACACCAATATGGTTTTTTTTTTTTAATCCGTTGGCCACTATTGTATTATTTTAATATTTATAGGCCCCTGCCACTATATGTTGTTTAAAAAAATATTCTCTGGGGCCCCGATTTTTTTAACGTGTAAAGTTGTCCCTGACACCAATGTTTTTTTAAAAAATATTCTCTGGGGCCCCAATTTTTTTTTTACTTGTAAGGGGGGCCCTGGTGCCAATATTTTTTTAGAAAATATTCTCTGGGGCAAAAATGTTTTTTTTACTTGTAAAAAAACCTTTATGGGGGCCCTGGTGCCAATTTTTTTTTTACTTAAAAGGGGGCCCTGGTCACCAATAATTTGTTTTAACTTGTAGGAAGGGGCCCTGACCACCAATTTTTAAAAAAGAAAACAATTGTTATGGGGGGCTCTGGTGTCACAGTTTTTTTAACTTATAAGGGGGCCCTGTCCATCAATAACTTTTTATAACTTGGGGGGGGTTACCTTTTTTAGTACTGATGTCTGTGCTGTGTTTTAACTGTGGTGTGGAGTGGGCGGGATCTGGGTGGGGCTTAGGATGGGCAGGATCTGGGTGGGGATTAGGGTGTGCAGGCCCTAGGAGCACTGAAATGTTGTTTCTAATGGAAGCCCTGTACGTGGTGGAATCTCATAGCGCTCTATGAATTTGTTTTGCAGAATGATCGTATCACAGCTAACAGATATAGCACCTGCTTAAAGGAGAAGGTCTTTTAACTTGTGCCAAAAGTTAGGCACCCCCAAGTGATAGCATGTTCTTAGCTAAAATCGGGATTCTTCCAGAGAGCTCCAGGGAGCAATACATTCAAACATACTGTAAGAGTATGAGACCTGTAGGGCAAGGACTGCATCGATGGACAGTTGCTCTCCTAACCCAATCATTTTTTTAACCTATCCAATAATTATCTGGACCATTTCTGCCTATACGGAACCTACCATGTCTCCCTCTCCTTACTAACACAGTCTCTGGTCTTCCGATATCTGTACTTCTGTTTGTTTTCTCCTGAGATAAGACATAATGCTAAAACATGATGCAAGCCATTAGCTCGCACACAGCTGCTATTTCATCATTCTGAGCATTATTTTTGGAGATACTATTTTTAGTTATCCAATAATTCATGCTGAAAACAAGCTCCAAACAGATTAATCTTCTTCCTCAGGTCAAGTAGTGCTTAAGCTGCACTTGAAATGAGGAAAAGAATTCAACTCTTGAAAAACCTGAGTAGGAAAATAAATTGCCAATCCGTGTTAAGGGGCTAGGAAATACTACAGAACTCAGAATTTCACTTAAAATAGATTAATATGTGCCTTTCTGCATTTTGTGCACAGCAGACTTTGTACAAGAGATGCCTGCTGCCACAGTTATTGTTTCCTAGTGTTTTGAATGTCCATTCCAATGAAGAACTAAACCCACTGATTGAGTCCTAAATGAGAACTAAACCCCAAAAACAAACATGGCTAGAAATGCTGTATTTTATATATAGAACTGTACAGCTGAGAGCAGATATGATCCAGGCCTTCATAACTGTCCATAGGAGCTCCTCATCTAGGATTAGGGTTGCCACCTTTTGACCGGGACAGCCCGGTATTTTGAAGGGCTGCCCGGGTCAATACTTCCTGCCCAGTTTTCCAAATAAGGAAAACCAGGCGGGATTAGCTTGATTGATGCAGCGATGGGCCAATCGGTGATCGCGTTGTCATAGCTCCGCCCCATGACGTCACGGGTTCGCCCACTGACGTCATGGGCCTGCCCCCCTGTACGTGTTCAGCCACAGGAAAAGGTGGCAACCCTATCTAGGATGCTGGTTGACCATCCTTTGATTGTCAGTAATAGGCCCATGCTCAGTGTCATCTGGGCAGCTGCTGAGAAACTAAAGTTAGGGGTCATCACAAATATTCAAACAGACAATGAGGCTTATCTATAGAAGTTGATGCTACAGGGCTGATTATTACAGTCTGGCACAGAATACATTGGTTTCTCTGCTGCCATGTGAGGTGACTCTAAATTAAACATTGGCCACAGAAGATGGTTGTGAATGCCCTATCCACCCATATTAACTTGCAGAAATGGCCCCAAGGCCCCCCAGTTCCAACATAATTTTTATGTTGCCTATAGATCGTATGAGTTGGTGCCTAAACTCAGCTAACTGACAGCAGCTCAGAGCATGTGTCAGGTAAATCAGCAAAAAGGAAGATGGGGCCTCTAATGTTCTTGTAAAGTGTAATCATGTCCCCTCTCAAGTGTCTTTTTTCCAGAGAAAACAACACCAACCTTGACAGTCTAATTTTACTGTTCCATCCATCTAACGAGTTGTGAAGCTTTAGTTCTCCTTTAAGAGTTTCATTAAACACAATAAAGGTTCTTAAAGTTCAGCAGTCCATCACAATTCCTATAGTATATAAAGAAGAGGCTAAATAAAAATTCATTTTATATATATTAATAAAATATATACAAATCCATACATTTTAAGATATTGAACTCAAGGATTTAATATTAAATTGAGAGCACAAATATTCCTCTTAATATCTGTTGCTTTTGAAATGCCTTGTCTTGGTTTTAAGCCCCTAGCCTGCATCTTATTTTTAATATTGGTAGAATCTTGTACTTCTAACGTATATACTAGTTAATATCATTCACTGTGGTTGATGTACAGACTTAAGAGCCATAGCTGTTGAATCTGACAGCCTGGTGTGAAAAGAAAATGTCTATTTAGATCTTTCTTCTTGAAATCTGGTTATCATTTGCAAGCTGAGCTAAATAAGTTCACAGAGACGTCAGATGCTGAAAACCTTGTACACGGCAGCCAAATCATAGTCAAAGTTCTAATCCAAATAATGTAAAAAGCTGCATTTTCTTGATTTCTATCAACCATATGTCAGCCATTTCATCTTTCCAAAGTAGGTATTGAGAAAATGTCAGCCAGAACTGCAAAAAGCAAAAGTTTCACCATCTGGGCATCATTAGAGAAGAGATTCTGTAAAACACAAGGACTGACACAAAATATTTAATCGTTTCTGCTGAATACACATCTCTTGTCAACATCAATTATATACCTGCAAAGTTACCAGGCCAACTTTCCCCTTAATCAACTCCTTTTCGTTATGCTGCCTTATTATCCAGTTTTAACATCTCCTAGTTGAATCCAATCCCAATGTAGAATTAAGCTTATTAGGAAATGCGTTTCATTTTTTTTAATGTCTGCCAATCAATACGCAGAGATCTAAGGCTGATCCTTGAAAGAAGAGCAAGTTAATAAATGTAAAATTCATCTATAGAAATCTCTTGTGCGGCTTCATGAATTGTACTGAGACTTTAAAGCTGAATTTAAAATTGGTAACTGAAAAAAAACCTAATAATTCATTTAGACATTTTAAAATAATTATTTTAGGCATAAATTATTTTTTATTGATATAGCTCCAACATATTTTTCCCAGAGCATTAGCGAGACTTTCTTATGCCTCTCATTGAACAAACTAAAGTAGTTATACAGTCATTGTACCTCTGTTAACTCCTTTTCATATCCTGCAGTGGTAATAATGATACAGGGGGGTGGAAGAGACAGGCTGGGACTATGCATAGAATGGACTTGACTATGTAGTAGCCAAGTAACATAATAGTAGTGACAATGGACGTGGCCTTGCCACTGTTGAGGCAAACAGACAGAAGATGATGAAAACCTTTTTCTCTTTGGAAAACGTGATATTGCTGCAGTTAATTGTGTCACCATTTTTAAACAGACAGATGTTATGTGTAGGGATTTTTTTGGGGATAATTCTTTAGATCCTTATCTTAAAATCACGAACATGCCATAGAATACACTCAGAATGTTTATGAACTCATCACACTCATTACAGTTAAATTTAATCTCCAGTAGATTTTCTTTTCTTTTTTTTTTGAAAAGTTACATAAAATTAGAAGAGCTTATCCGCCATTATCCATTCGGCACTTTATTTGAAACAAAGCCTTTTTATCACTTCACTTACTTCTCTGTTTATGCTCAAGAAAATTCTATCCAGAAATTAGAAATTCTCAAATCAGTTTTTTTATAAAAATGCTCTGCTGCACTTCTCACCCATGAAATAAAAATGGACAGTTTTGATTTGCCTTTTTCCAGAGCAAATTCAAGCAACAGTGGGGTTTTTGTAAAAATATTTGTAAAAATATTTTGTAAATATTTTTCTTATTTATGGCAAGAGTTTGTGACTGTGAGATTTTAACGATATTAAGCAAGGATGTGGATCATGCAGCTCTCCAGTTGAAACTGAATCTGGCAGGGGGTGCTGAGAGTTGTGGTACAAGTATGGGACCTGTTCTCCAGAATGCTCCCAGGATCTTTCTGTTATTTATTTCCATAATTACAACATAATTGAAATATTAAATAAACCCAATAACACTGGATGTCTCTAAAAATTTAAATTATATCTTAATCAGGATGTAGTACAAAGTATGGTTTTATTACAGAGAAAAGGGAACTCATTCCTAAAAATTTAAATTATTTGTTTAAAATAAAGTACAGGTATGGGACCTATTATACAGAATATATGGTATTGTTTTCCAGATAATGGATCTTTCCGTATTTTGGATCTTCATGCCTTAAGGGGCAGATTTACTGAGGTTCAAATGATAAATCTGAATTAGAATTTTTGAATTTTTTGGGGTCAAAACTCACAATTTGTAGTTAAAAACTATAATTCTAATTTGAAGATTGATCAAACCTTGACCCTGGAAACAGCTCTAATTCAATACCTAAATGTAAATCTACCTAAAGTCAGTGACAGAGGTCCTTTGAACTATTTGAACATTTTCATAGCCTTCCTCACATTTAAGTTATATTTTCGATTACAATTCAATTTGAATTCGATTCGGATTTTCGATTTGTTCCTATCTGATCATACTGTACAAGCTTTTTCAGAAATTTCCTCCCATTCGAGATGTGAGTTCGAGTTGTGAATTTATTATAGTTAAAAATATCACATTACTCAAAAATTCAACCTTTGATAAATAAGTAAGTCTAGTAGAAAATCATGTAAAAAATTAAATAAACCCAATAGGCTGGTTCTACTTCCAATACGGATTCATATCTTAGTTTGGATCAACAAGCTACTGTTTTATTATTACAGAGAAAAAGGAAAAAGAATGTTTAAATTTGTATTATTTGGATAAAATGGAGTCTATTCTGTAATTTGGAGCTCTCTGGATAACACTTTGGGTTGCAGATTGTAAAATTCTCTTTTACAGGGATGACTGACGGCTTAAAATTGCAGTTTTTGTAAGAGGCAAACCTCATTAGAATGCAGCTTATTTTTATGCAATATGTGTATTTGTGTGGGCAACAATCATTTCCTTAGAAAAACAGGGAATTCAGCACAAAGCTGGTAAGGGATCACATTGTTACAATGACACAACACCCAATAAGTCCTCAAGGAAATCTGTGTTTAGAAAACACATGCTTTTAGTGGATCAATTTGACGTAGCGTGGTAGTTTGACCTCCTCAAACCCGAAGAAAACATATTCTGAGCATTTATTCCTTACTGGAGATCCATGGGAAAACTCAACTGTGTTGCTAACACTCTGGGGTCTGTATGGGTCACAAATGCCATTTTAAACTGGTTGCAATTAAAGTTGGCATAGTCGCACAAGTCAAAACCATTTCAAAGGTATTTTGTTTACTTTTTTTGTTGAAATTGTGTCAAATATAAATCATTTTTAAAAAGCTGTCACAAAGGGCCAGATCCTCAAAAAAGACATATTTTAGAACCGTTATTCTAGAATTTAAATAGACAATTAAATATCAGGTTATACAAATAAAATAACTTTAAACCATGATCAAAATTCAAGCCTGTGACATGCCTTTCAAATATCATTTGGCTAAGCAGAATTCACGTTTTTCTTACTTGTCGATTCTTTGGCATTCATTTTCATTAATTATCTGCTCTCCTGCAGCAACAACTGAAATCAAAGTGTGTTCATGTGTATAGCCCGATAAATGAGTGACAAGATGTGACTTTAACAAGGACTCTAGAAACTTCATCTAAATAAACAAGGATTAAAACTCTTTTGCTCAGAGAAATTAGCAACATGTAAGAATTAGCAACATGTCTGAGATGTATAACTGCGACAAAAAAGTTGTCTGGGCATTGATTTCAATGCATTTGGACAAAAAAGCTCCCTTAGGAAAAAAATGGGCATTGACTATAGTCAGTGATGAGTAAATTTATTCACCATGGGCGAATGTGCAGCAAATTTCCGTGTTTCCCCACCAGCAAATAAATTCGCTAAACACCCGTGAAAATATGCTTGCGTCAAAATTTTTGATGCCGGCAATTAAAGTTTTGATGCCAGCAATGAAACGTTTGATGCCGGCGTCAAAATTGACACCTATCATTAACGATAGTCCATTTGGACTAAGAAAAAAGAGCCCATTGACTTTAATACACTTGGAGCGAAAAAATTGTCTGCATGAAAAAAAATTTGATTCCCATTGACTTCAATACGTTTAGCAAATTTTTTTTGCTCCTTTTGCCAATTTATTTGCAGTTTTGCCAATTTTTTTGGCGAATCAAAACTGTATAAAGTCGCTCATCGCTAAAAGCTAGCTATAGTGGATCAACATCATGGCAAAGATTGTACAAGGTTTGAGGAGCCCTCCCAAAAAAATCCTTTATTAGAAACAACATTTGCTCAGACCATGGTTGCAAGTTTCAGGTATACTTTAACCTTTTATCAAGGCTTACATTTTTCTGATTCAGAATTCTTCTGCGTCCAAAAATAATGGCTTTGGTGCATAACTATTAGCAATGCTCGCCCCTAGGACTAAAATAAAATGATAATTGAAATTCTAAAGAACCTTAGTCTTCTCACTGCCTCATTATTGTTTATAGTCACGCATAACTAACATAAAAAGGATCAGAAGAAAGGCCAATAAGGACCCACCTGGTTTGAACAGTTTCACAAAAAAAATCTACAGAAGATATTTTATTCTTTAACTAGCGAGATCTACGTTAGGTGATTAAGCTTTACAAGGTTGTGAACTTTCTATCTCATTAAGAAATTTCTCGCTAATTTGACCTTTCCTGTTGCCAGAACACTCTGCACTCATGTTTCTTAAAACACTGAAGAATTGATTTCCGAAATTTGTTTTTTAATGAATTCCCAGGGGGAAAAGAGAATGGCTTTTGGTATTTGGAGATATAGTGATAAAAATCTTTAGAAGTCAAGGTCTTCATGCAGTAACATGATAGTTGATAATAAGATGTGGGTGACAGTTCTTTGGGGATTCTATGGAAATAAGGCCAGTTCTAATATGAGTCACCCCTTAACATTTGCAAATTTAGAGGAACCACTGAATAAAAAAACTATAGTGGGGGGGAGGGGTTTAAGCTTTAATAACAAATCAAGGGAAACTATACCCCCCCCAAACATTATTGGTCTCTATAAAAATACAGTATATCACATAAAATAATAAGTAAAACCTGCTTCATCTAAATACTTTTCATAAAAATATACCCTTTTAGTAGTATGTGTCAGGAACTACCTTCTTTGTGTGTTGGCAGGTTGGAGCCTATGTGCTGTGTAACCAAGGATTGATGATATTGAGCAAATATGATACTGAGAAAATAAGATTGAATGCAAATAGCAGAAGATGAAAATTAAAGTCAAGTAAATACCGTATATATTCGAGCATAAACCAAGTTTTTCAGCACCCAAAATGTGCTGAAAAAGTCTACCTCGGCTTATACTCGATCAATGTCAATCTCCCTCTTCCCTCACTCACTGCCATTCTTTCTCTGCCCTTACTCATTGACAGTGCCCTCCTGTCCTCTGTCCCTATTGCAATGGCCTCTGTCCAGAAGAGTGCTGAGACCCCAGTAAATTACCACTGTCCACCCAGGCAAGCTGAGGCAGGAGCTCCCCAACAGGTGAGGGAAGGTGGCCGAGCTCCACTTGACATCCTTCAGAGAGGGGACGGGGAGCTCCATCCTTTCTAAATAAATTCACTCAATACTACTTCTATCTTCTCTCGTGTTGAGATCCAGTCAAACCAAGGGGAAAGCAAGGGTTTTAGTGGAATCTTTTTGTCACTCCACTTACTCCAAAATTCTCATGTTACTTTGCAGTTAAAGTCTGTGAAGCTGCAAATAATGTTTATAAAATGGTTGGGCATCTCTGTGTCCATTTTAAGAGACGAATGAAAAAAAGGGAAATAACCAATTTTCTCACATGAGAGATGGATTGATAGAAATGAGAAGCTTTTAAATTCTAAAAAAAGATGTAACGCTTAATAAGTTAAGGGCAATATATCTGCTTAAATATTTGAGTGCATATTTTGCAGTCGATCTTTACAATGACTGATGGGCCACGTTACTTTAAATGCTGAATATAATATTTAGGCCAAATAAAACCAATTGCAAAGGGCAAAGGAAATGCCACAGAATGACATGTTCATTTAGTGCAATTTTTACTACTGAGACACTGATTAGTTTAATAACTGCAGCTCTGGGAAGTTTTTCCAAGCACATTAACTAATAACTAAAAAGCATATGATGGGGGCTTGGGTATTTAGTAAAAAAAATATAAACTAAGATTTTTTTAATTATCTTTATATAGTTTGAAGAAAAGCAGCAGCGTTTTATATAGATTTTATAGGTGTAAAACCCAGCTTTTGAATAGGGAATGAAGATTGTAGAGTTTGTAGAGTCTCTATTGCATAAAAAAGCTCATATGTTAAAACCTATTTCATGCAAGAAAATCATTTTCATAATAATATACTTTTTTTAGTAGTACAGGTATAGGATCTGTTATCTGGAAACCGTTAACCACATTGCTCTGAATTACAGAAAGGCCATTGCCCATAGACAAGATTTTATCCAAGTAATCCAAATTTTTAAAAACGATTTCCTTTTTTTCTGTAGTATTAAAATAGTACATTGTACTTGATCTAAACTAAGATATAATAATCCTTATTGAAGGCAAACACAGCCTATTGGGTTTATTTAATGTTTACATGATTTTTTAATAGACTTGAGGTATGAAGATCCAAATTACAGAAAGATCTGTTATCCAGAAAACCCCAAGTCTCTAGCATTCTGGATTACCGGTTGCATACCTGTAGGTACCATTGGATAATGCTAAATAGAAAATTGCCATTTTAAAAAACAAAGGCTGCCCCCTAGGATTACATGATCCATGGTGCATACAAACAAAGCATTCAGGTTAGGTTATGTGAGCCAATTAATGGACAAAGTTCTGTTTTTTGCTTTCTGTTACAGTTTGAACTGCAGAATTTCTGGTTAAGTGATCTCTGAGGCAGGACAAAGAATATCATAAAATGGGGGTTTAAAGGAGAATTCAAAACAAAATAAAAATAAAAAACCTACACCCCTACCCTACATAAACCCCATTCCCACCCCCAGCCTATCTGCTACCCTGGGCAAATTCCCATAACTTTTAATTTACCCCGGCCAGCCACCCTTCTGTTTGTCAATCTTCAGAATGAAAGCGGTGTTTCAGTGCATGAGCAGTTGGAGCAATCTTCCGGAAATTTTCGTGACTTTCTGCACATGCACAATTGTCTTGGACCGGAACGCCAATTTCATTTCAAAGATTGACGAACAGAAGAGGATGGTTGCCATGAACTCAGCTGGACAGAATCTGCATGGTCGGGGTAAGTAAGGGGCATTAGCCCAGGGTAGCAGGTAGTTTGGGGTTTAGGATGGAGGGATCTATGTAAGGATGGGGGGTAGTGTTTTAATGAACTTTATTTACATTATATAAATTATTTGATTCTTGTTTCCTTTAGTCTGGGAATTCAACATTATAACAAGCAGGCAGGAGCCATTTTGTTATTAAGCAAGCCTTGCATTATCTCAAACTCTTGTTTGTGCACCAGAATGGGGGACCCAATGTCCATCCCCATGTCCTGGCTACACAATTAAACAGTGTAGAGAACTGGGGGAATATGGGGAGAGCAGTGACATCTAGGAAGTGCTGAATGGAAAGTGAAAGCAATTGTCTGCCCTGCCTCTATGCCACGGGCATAGAGGAGTGGCAGACAATATTTGATTGACAGCTGAGATTTTTAAATGAGTTTACAACAGCTATGAATGCTTAAATAAAAAAGAGAAATTGGATTTCATGTTTAATTTGAAAAGGACTTTTATTATATAGATTTTTGTGTCTTGGGTGACAAGTCCACTTTAAGGGAAAATATATAAAAGGGTAATATTTACTGATTAATTTATTACAGTTTAGAAAGATTCTTTAATATGCCATTTAATATAATGTAAACTACCTGTTGCTTAAGTATAAATTTTTGGGGGTATAGTTTTCCTTTAGTGCTAACTGCTTGGTTTTCACTGCTGTAGCTTGAATGAGCCGGGATTAGTAGGGACTGAGGTGTTCCCCCAAGCTCTGCCTGTGGGTGATGTTAAACTAAGCTCAGCCATTGGAGCTAATACTGTATATGTAAAATGAAGCTGTAGAATTCTTAATGAACAGATGAAAGTGAGTGTAGGACTGGCCAGACCAGGGATGGCTTTGACCTAGACTTAAATATTTAGCAATATTTGGACTAACAATCCCCTAAATTTTTAGTAGTTTAATACACAAAATTTCTCAATGTCCTTAATATAATGTTCATGTGTTGAGTGACGAGGACATCTTAGCTTTATCTACAGTATATGAATTTTGCAGTTACAGCCTCATTGCACCCTCACCTAATGGTTTAAAATTTAGTGGTGAGCACAACATTCCCTTTTTTGTTATAGCCAATAGCTAGACATCACTAGAGTTCATGAGCATCTACTGACCAATATCAACTCCCTTTCAGAGGTGGGACAATTGCAGAAGAAGAAGAAGCTTGTGAAGAAAGTGGCAAGATCTTTGATGATGTAGAGGCGACGACCTATAAACAAGCCCAATGTAGCCATGTATTCCTAAGTAACCTTTTCAATCTGATGCAGTACAGAATAACAAATAGACTCAAAGACATTACCTTCTAACAAATCTGTTCTTGGGGAAGGGGTATGGCTTGTTATTTCTGTGGCCCATAATAACATTGATAATTAGCACCCTAATTAACCCAAATAAAACCGTAATTTTCACCCTAGTTAAATCTTGATTTCTACCTCTTTAAGTCATGCAGAACCTGCCTTTAAGGGTATACTGTGTGCCATCATGCAACGCAGAGATCTAAACAGAAATATAGTTATCATAAGGTATAATTAAAGTTCTCTAATTTCTATGTCATACAGTGCTTAGAGAAAGCATACATCTTAATTATGGAGTCTTAGGGGTCTTACACACAGACGTTTGTGTATCGATTTGTAAAACGCATGCTGATTGTGAAAAAACTCATACACTGCGTTTAAACACTTTTTTGTGCAATTGTGAGATATTATGTATATTCTCTAAGGATTAGATATGTCCCAATAATTATACAAATGCATAATGAATCCGAGGTTAGTCATGATCTAGATATTTTGATATATTTTGATACATCTATATATTTATATATTTATATATTCTTATATTCATTCTAAGGATAATTTCCTTCCCTCCCTCCACTTTCTATTTATTTATTCCCACTCCCATTCCTGTTAGGTTTGAGGGATGTTGGGGGTTAATGTTTTTAGTGGGCGTGTTTGGTGAAGGTTTAAAAGAGTTTGTCTCATTAGAACCATTAAGCTTTTGAGAAAGTGGCTGGAGGGCTACGAAACGCATCAAGCGTAAGGTTCTTATTGTTACCATTATCATTTTTGTTTGATTCCCATTTTTTGATGCTTTTTTAAGAATTGTTTTAATCACAGAATAAACTCCATGTTTTAACTCCACGTGGTGCTCCATATACTTTCTACATTTAAATACTTTTTTTGACCCAACTTTTTTTTATAGCTGAACGTGCGTTAAGCGCAAGTGGATGCAACATGCTGATTCTAAACACACACACTCATACACAAGTGGAGTAAAGCGCAACTCAGAACCCCTATGAGTACAGCCCGGCTGAATATAATAGAATCAGTTGGCAAAAACATTTTATCGCGCTCAAACCTGAATTGTCAAACTCAAAAAAAAAAACGCTTGTGTGTAAGAGACCTTATGGAGTGTTTTAAAGTAAGAGGAGTTAGAGATCCCACATCATTAAATGATATTTGCCTGTGCACCTCATGTGTAGACCTCTTATCAGAACGTGTTCATTACAGGTGCTGGAATCACAAGCAATCCATGCTCATTATCAGTAGACTGGCTTGCAGGAGAAGTATAGGGTCCACATGTTAATAACTATACAGAGATAAACAAGAGCAGAGGTGTTTTACAAATATGCTGCCTTGTTGCTATAACAATGGTGCTTCTGTCAAGGTCTTAAAAGTGATCTGGATGCTAGATTTTGCTGTGTATGCCAGTGAAACTTTAATTTTCTCATCATTGGAATTGTTACATGTTTAAAGAATCCCTGTCCCCCCATTTAAGCTGCCATGGGATTCTGTGGAACCAATGTTTGCAGGCAGACTAATTCATGTTGTGGTAAAGCATAAGCTTGTGATGTGGACTTCAACTGTGATCATTGTGGACATCTAGATCACTGTCATATTAAAGGGATACTGTCATGGAAAAAAAAAATATTTTTCAAAATGCATCAGTTAATAGTGCTGTTCCAGACTAATTCTGCCTTGAAATCCATTTCTCAAAAGAGCAAACAGATTTTTTTATATTTCATTTTGAAATCTGACATGGCGCTAGACATTTTGTCAATTTCCCAGCTGCCCCATGTCATGTGACATGTGCTCTGATAAACTTAAATCACTCTTTACTGCTGTACTGCAAGTTGGAGTGATATCACCCCCTCCCTTTTCCCCCCCAGCAGCCTAACAACAGAACAATGGGAAGGTAACCAGATAACAGCTCCCTAACACAAGATAACAGCTGCCTGGTAGATCTAAGAACAGCACTCAGTAGTAAAAACTATGTCCCACTGTGTACTATTCAGTTACATTGAGAAGGAAAAACAACAACCTGCCAGAAAGCAGTTCCCTCCTAAAGTGCTGGCACAAGTCACATGACCAGGGCAGCTGTTGAAATTGACAAAATGTCTAGCCCCATGTCAGATTTCAAAAATTAATATAAAAAATCTGTTTGCTCTTTTGAGAAATTGATTTCTGAACAGAAGTCTGCTGGAGCAGCACTATTAACTGATGCATTTTGAAAAAAACATGTTTTTCCCATAACAGAATCCCTTTAAGATAAGTAATCAAGTGATGGGACTTTCCACTTATGTAGACATCTTTTTCTTTAAGAAAAAGTCACAAAGATTAACAGCCTTTTGGTCATCCACAGCTCCCTACTATCTTTACACTCTAGCCCTCCTCTATCTAGGTCATCATCTTATTATTATATTATAAGTAATCAAGTGGTGGGTAGTGATGGGTGAATAAATTCTACTGGCACGAATTTGCAGCAAATTTAAGCGTTTCGCCGCCAACAAATATTTTTTTCTTGAAAATGTCTGATTTTCAAAAATTTTTCAGGAAACTTTCCAATTTCACAATTTTAGCTAGAATTTTTTGCCATTTCACAAATTTTTCAGCAGAGTGAAATGGAAGAAATTTGCCCATCACTAGTGGTGGGACTTTCCACTGCACTTGGGCATCAGTCACAAAGCTTAACAGCCTTTTGGTCATCCACAGCTTATTATCTCTACACTCTAGCTTTCTATCTTGCTCTTTCCTCTCCCTCACACCTCATTTTGGTGTCTTTCCTATCATTTTCCATTTGCCTTAGCCACTTTCTTTTGGCGATTATAGTGTAATTGCATTATAAATAGTGATGGGCGAAACGGGCGCGTTTTGCGTCGCCGAAAAATTAGCGAATTTCCAGAGAAATTCGCAAATTTTTCGCCGATTCGCGAAACGAGTCACGCATCGTTTTTGATGCGCGTTGCGTCGTTTTTGACACGCGTCACGTCGTTTTCGACGCGTCGCGTCATTTCCGCCGCATCGCGTCATTTTCGGCGCGCGTCGCGTCGTTTTTGGCGCGTCGCGTCAAAAACGACGCGCGACTCGTTTTTGCGCGGCAAATTTTTTGGGGTGAATTTTTTTGGCAGTTTCGCGAATTTATTCGCCAGGGGCGAATCGCGGGAATTCGCCGCGAATTCGCCCCTGGCGAATAAATTCGCCCATCACTAATTATAAAGCACACTTTTTATTTGTGACTTTATATTGGGATGTACTGAATCCAGGGTTCAGCATACAGTCAGGATTCTGCATTTTTCTGCAGAATTCGGCCACATCCAAGCACCTGACCAAACTGAATCTGAATCCTTATAATTATGTGACTTTTTGTCACACAAACAAGGAAGTAAAATGTATTTTGTTGTGTGTTTTAACTTCCCTTTGGACCTTTCCTGGTCCTAATATGAATAGCCAAATTAGGATTTGGATTCCGTTCGGGATTTGACCGAATCTTTCATGAAGGATTCGGCATTTGTTCGAAACCCAAAAAAAAAGTGAATTTGGTACATCCCTACTTTATACCAATACAAATACAAATAAGGAGGCTATCAAATTTGCCTAATGTGTGGCTGCACACATTTCAACATAACCCTGCACAATGCATGTTTGATGTAGGGATGCTAACATGTAAAATCAGCATGTTCAACAGTTTATTCATTTCCATCTATGCAGTATGTATCCAAAATGGTAATAATTCAGTGCTTTAATTATAGTTTCTAATGTATTATATATAATACAGGTCAGCACTAGTGATGTGGGTTTACCTGCAGGTCGGTCGAGATGGGCTGACCTCGCACCTCCCTTTGCTAGTGGCAGGTCCGAGTAGAGCTCTTCCTCCTGCTCCAGTTCAACTGCCGGCTTCCTGTTTCTGCTTTATAGTTGCATCACCTGATTACCCCACCCCTTTTGTGACATCATCGGCAGGGCAGGGCAGGTCTTTTTTGTGTGAAAAAAAAAACTTATTTTACTGCCATTTATACAGTCTACAAATAAATTGATTCATGACTGCCACATAGGGGCACATTTACTATTATTCCCCAAAAATAATTAATTTCTATTCGATATTCGATTAGCATTCGATTTTCGAATGTTAATCGAATAGTTCTAGGCTACCTTTTATTCGAAATTCGATCATTCGACGATCGAATCAAAACCTATTCGATCAGTCCAATAAATCATTAGACTGAACGAAGAAATCATTCGATCGTTCGAGGAATCCTATTTGATCAGGACTTAGTCTCAGTTGCCTATGGAAGTGCTCCCATAGTCTTCTATTGCAATTCGGTAGGTCCAATCTGCCGAAGTAGGCAATCGAAGAAACTTAAAAAATAAAATCCTTCGCTGATCGAATGATCGAATATTCCTCCATTCGACTCTATTCGAATGTATTCGATCATTCAACCATTCCCTATTCGATGATCAAATATGCCAAAATTCACATATTCGATCAAACGAATACGAAGAAATCCTTTGAATCCTTCACATGAATTTAGTACATCTGCCCCATAATGTGGGCTCAGAAACCTAATTGTCCAAAGGTATTCAGCAAGGAAAAACCTATAAACCCTTATGGAATTAATTTCTAACAGCAGTGACAATGTTTGGGACTAAGGAACATGTTAGATCTGCTAATGGCCCCTCATTGATTCAGTGGTTTCAGTGCATAAAAAGAAAATACAAAAATGGCACAAAGGCTTGTTATATTTTTTTGTTGAGCAAGCCTCTGTTGCGTTAAGGTGGCAAAATGTGACATAAACTCATGCCAATAAATCAAAGGTGGGTGATAAATGGCAAATATTGTGATCCAGAAGAAGAGGGGTTCATTCTCA
This sequence comes from Xenopus borealis, assembly GCA_024363595.1. Lineage (NCBI taxonomy): Eukaryota > Metazoa > Chordata > Amphibia > Anura > Pipidae > Xenopus > Xenopus borealis. The sequence goes on from CM044442.1 coordinate 15,156,934, forward strand.
TAAAAGCTTGAATTTCTTAATGTTTACATGTTTTAGTAGATAGGGACCAAAGGGGTTAATTCCCCAACTGAAACCTGAAAGTCTGAAAACATTCCAATATCTGTTACCTATGCCCTGGTAGAGGGATACATTCCCATAAACCCTGGTGTGAAGTAGTTCCTATCCATAGGTTAAATTGAGGATGCACATTAGTGATGAGTGAATCTGTTAATAGAAAAGGTCAATGGGATCTTTTCTTTCTTGTGCAGTGTCCTTTCAGTGCAAAATACACTGAAATAAAGGTGCCTGTTTTATGTGCAGATTTTTTTTTTTACATGTAAAATAATTCAAAGTCAGTGGGTATTTTTTCACGTCAAAATTGCCACATCCAGGATATGTGGAAAGACAAAATGCCAACTTGGTTTGGAAGCACAAGGGACAAACAGGAGACAGGTTATTAACTTTCTTGCATGCCAATTCTGTATATTGCCGTAAATTTCCGTATATGCACAAATGAAGGGAAGGGAACAGTGCCCCTTGAGGTGTAAATTTGGCCCTGGTCACAGTATTGTAAAAATATTTGCCAATGGTGAAATGCAGGATTCCACAAATAATCCATGCCTGCTGAAAAATGTTGATGGTGCTGTCTCTTTGGACTTCATCTGGTGCCAGGGGTTGGATAAGGTTAAGAAATTTGCCCCCTATGGTAACCAACCCCTTGGTGACGGTGAGGAAAGCGATCAGTGACCAGTGAGGTATAAAGCAGTCAATGGCACTGTTATAGCACACTCCTAGAAGGTATGTATTAGACAAGCAAAAAGAACCATGTGTGCCTCACCGTGGAGATCTAATGTGGTCCAAGTGTAGGGGCTACAGAGAGTAGGACACAGAAAAGTTGTGGTGTTTATACAAATGGCCTGTAGATGACACTGTGCACATGAGTTATACTGTGAATACACATGACTGTCTATACTGCTTAAGAGTTCATGTTACTGTTGTGTAAAGGCTGCACGAACCGACTAATAAAGCCCTGTTATACAATGTTCATCCTCGGCTATCAAAACACAACAAAAGTCTTAACAGAATTTCTTGGACTGTGAGCAAGAACCTGTGGTATGTGAATTACCCCAGTGTCTACCAAAAAAGGGTTACTATCGCCTTCAGGAATAATGGTCCATATTAGAGATAGACATCAGACATCTTATCCTGAAAACCCAAGGTTCTGAATATTCTAGTGGACAGCATTTATTTTGCTCAGACATTCCCTCTAACGACAGCTGAACCTATCCTATGTTTTTGCTGTCTTTCATAAACATTTACTAATTTAATGGGTGCAAATCTGTTGCTGTTTATGCTGAATGTATTTTTTATTTGAAGATATTAACCTGATCTGCATTTTAATGGCACTTTACAGTCATCATTTGCTTTCATTTCATTCTGCCTCCTGTGCCGGTAATAATTCAGACTTTGTTGGCAAAAAGTCATTCTCACATCATGGAAGCCTGAATGCTTGTGCTCTTTGTACATTCTACTTTATAATATGGCAGGTAAATAAAGGTTAGTTGAGGTAGTGAGCATGATCGGATTCTGTAAATGCTGAGAATAGAATGGAAATAGAATATATGAGACTTTTATTACAAGAATATTCAAATAAATATGGTTGAATTGTGCAGAAAATGGTGATTATATTTTCTGCTCATCCTGCCATTTAGAGGAAAGAAAAATAATTATAGTTTCTTTTAGAAAAAAATTGAAAGAAAAAAATCATGATTCATGATTAAAAGTTTGAAGATTGGTATATTTGGCTCTGCAATAAGGAGTGTACTATATTAGGAGATGAATATGAACCAAAATGTAACTTGAAATTGGGCCTTTAAAAAAAACTTTTTAAATGGTAAGCAAAAACATGTTCACTTTATTCATGCAGCAACATGGAGAAATGTAATATTTCAATAAAGATGTATGGACAATACCTATGCATTGATTTTATTTTTTCTCACAGTTCACAGAAAATAAGGCCAATGACACACATGGCCACTTGTGGCACTAGTTGCAACAACCTAGTAATAAGTGACCAAACATATTAATATAATAACATTGGCATGGTTTTCGCTTTCCCAAATTATCCAAAAAGTAAATTTCCTGCTACAGATCCTTAGTAGCAGTTACTAAAGATGAGTAAATCCGTCCCGAAACTGTGAAAAAAAATTGCGAAACAATGAAAAATTCATGAAACACGTTGACGTCAATGGGTGCCAAATTATTTTTCTCACTCCAAATGCATTAAAGTCAATGGGCGTTTTTCTTATTGCAACTTTTTTGTCCAAATGCATTAGTCAATGGACATTTTTTTCTTATGATGAAATGTTTTGTCCAAATGTATTAAAGTTAATGGGTGTTTTTCTTATGGATGTTTTTCTCTCTGCATCTTTTTTTATCACAGCGAATACTGCTGCGGCAAATTTTTATAACATGTGTAAAAGATTTGCAGACAGGGAAATGCTGAATTTCACTGTGAATTCGTGGCTGGCAAAACATTTTGCTCATCACTAGCAGTTACCTCCATTATAGCCAAGATAACAAGCAATAATACTTGTATACCTCTGTTGGAGTTCCTCAAGGCTCTATCCTAGGCTGCTTATTGTTTTCTTTGTAAACTTTCTCCCATGGTCAGCTAATCAGATAATATAGTTTCCCATATCATATCTATGTTGATGATAATCTCATGTATTTGCACTTGAATGACTCAGCACTACCTCAACTTGACCTTGTTAGATAGAAGATAGAACTGGTCCTCTTGGCCCTACTATACCCAGTACATCTCAGACATGTGTGTTATAGTGATGAGTGAATTTATTCACCATGTAAATTTGCAGTGAATTTCTGAAATCCATAATCTGCTTATTTTTTCATGAAACTGCAGCAAAAATCCGCAAAACAAAATTGTCGAAGAGACAAAAAGTCGGCATTAGTGATGGGAGAATCTTTCCCATTTCAATTCACCTTAAAATTCACGAAACGTTGAATAAATTTGCCAAAATGGTGAAAAATCTACGAACCGATGTACAGCAAACTAATTTTAACGAGCGACAATTCTTACAAGTGCCCTATCAAGACTGCTACAGTTGGACCAATTTAAGTGGTAAGAAGCTGGGAATGCCTGCTGATATTGCCCCACCACCCTCCAAAACCCAAATGAATGCCCGAGGCCTTCACCTCACTGTTAGTGGTGCAGTCACTGCAGTTACTTCTGTGCCAAAGGATTGCTCTATAGTGGGAACTTCATTGCGCGCTGATGTAATTATGCCAGCCGGCATGCACCTCTAAAAATCCAGACGTGGCGCGCATAGAGGAAACCAGCATGAATAATCAGAGTGGCGGCTAGCCCGATAGACCACCAGGGTGAGTGCTGACATAAACCCCCCTCAAGGAGGGGCCACTGGACCCCCAGGCTTCTCAGGAAACTTAAGATGGAACTGTTTCCTGAGATGGTCAGCCCTGACATCACCAACTGAAACCCAAGAATTCGCCTCATGACCGTAGCCCTTCCATTTAACTAAGTATTGCAACTTACCTCGCACTAGGTGAGAATCAAGGAGGTCTTGGACAATGAATTCAACATTGGGGGAGGAAAGGATTGATGGTGAACCTATGTGGCAGGTTTCAGGAGGGAAACATGAAATGAATTTGAAATTTTGAAATTATCAGGGATATGGACCAATTAACATGGGCCCCAACTTGAGAGAGGGGACCTTAAGCTTAATGTTTTTAGTAGAAAACCATACCTGATACTTAGGTGCCTCTAATTGTTTGACAGAGGGTACAGGGGACAATGAACCAGAAAAGAAAATGCTTTGGGATGTAAACCATAAACAATAAAGAATGGAGATTCGTGCTTAGTCCTATAACAGCCACCTTTCACCTCAGGAGGAACCCTCGGCTAATCAGATGCCGCCAGGTCTTAATATGAGAGGTGCAAGGTGAGGGGTTCTAGATGAGCAAAGGGGCACAACTGTACTTGCAAAGTCTTTGGGCAGAAGGACGTGGTACAAGGTGTTAAACAGAATTGTAATCAGATCAGGCTGGGTCGAGGCAGGCAGAGAGAAAACGTAGTCAGGAAGGCAAGGGGTCAAACCAGGTAGTCAATCAGAGGGTTAATCAGAATCGGAGGGGGCCCCTGACCACTAATGAATTTTTTTTAACTTATTGGGCGGCCCTGACCACTTATGATTTTTTTTTCAAATTATAGGGGGGTCCTGACCGCTAACAATTTTTTTTAACTTATCCGGGGGCCCTGACCACTAATGTTTTTTTAAATCATAGGGGGGCCCTGACCGCTAACAATTTTTTTAACTTATACAGGGGGCCCTGACCACTAATGTTTTTTTGGGGGGCCCAGAAAATTGTTCCTCGTGATTTCTGATGGCGGCCCTGTCAGTACAGACTGGCTCTACTGCACCTAATTCAAGTCATTGCTTAAGGTACGAAACACAACTGAAATGAAGCAAATTTGGCAAAATGCTGTTGTTATTAAAATCCAGAGAGTAGCAGTGCAAAATCTTTCTGTACATAGAAATCATTCAAAATTTCATTCAAGCGTAAAAAGGAATCTGTTCAAATATATACAGTCTGCTCTTATCTGCCATCACTGTCAGTGCCGGCATGCTTAAAATGAAACCAAAAATTGGAAGATATTATAGTGCGGAACATGTATCAGACAAAACGTGGAAGATTATTTTCAGAGGTGAGAATCTCTAACACAAACTGTTAGTTTATTGATCTATAGACGCAGAAATACAAAGAATGTATTGTATATTATTATTCATAAATAGGTTTGGGACCTGTTATCTAGAATGCTTGAACCTTGGGTTTTCCAGGTAAAGGATCTTTCCATAATTTGGATCTCAATATCTTAAGAAAAAAATCATTGTTTGGATCAAGTATAAGCTGCTGTTTTATTATAACAGAGAAAAAAAAACCCAACAGCAAAATCCTTTAAACAGAGACACCATTCTCTTTTTAGGAAGATCTACCTTGTAGCTTACATTTCCCACTATGGAGAACCTTAAGGGAAAACACACATTTTTACACTTCTCCAGACGCGATTCTGGGGAGATGCCGCCCCCCTCCCACTCCACGCTTATAAATCAGCATCTGAGTGAGTCAAAGGGGACATCGCTAATATATTAAGCGCAATTGTGCTCTTTGCACTAGCGGAGCGGAATTTCCGGGTTAAAACCCAGAAATTCGTCTCTTAAAGTTACAAAAGGTGGCTTTTTGCCGCCCCCTGTAACTGGCCGCTTGGAGCAGTCCTACACTTCTCTGTGGTCACTCTACCAAAATATATATATTTTCCTCGGCCCCCTTAGTTACATTCCTGTATCTGGCAGCAAGGCAACAACAAAGCCCATTTACTGAGCACAAACAACTGTGAATATATTCTGTGATTCAGGAGAAAGCACAAAGGGTAACACAGTAGTGATGGGCGAATTTATCTCTCGAAATTTCACTGAAAAACTAGTCGCGCGTCGAAAACGACGCGACGCGTCAAAGTTGACGCGACGTGCGACAAAGTTGACGCGACGCGCGACAAAATCGTCCCGCGTCTCTAGGCGAAGAGAATCGCGGGAGATTCGCCCATCACTATAACACAGTACTTGTCATTAAAATAATCGCCAATCTGTGTGCCCAATAAATATAATTGGATTAACATTAGGGGATTAAGGTTGCTCTTCAGTTACTTGACATCATTGATTGAGTGTTGAATGACAATTAAAATTTTTGGGGTTCACTATTTCCAAATCCAGGAAAGGAAAATATACTGTATGTAGGGATATGATTGTGTTTAAATAACAAATATGTCTCCAGTGTTATCATATTGCTCCCTACAGCGTGCAGACGCCATACAGATGTCAGGAGAGGTTCATTTTGTGTTTCCTTTTAAATAAAAAAGGTGAAGAATGAAGATGTCACCAAATGTAAACACTGTAGTCAGAAATATCAGCAGCCCTAAAAATAAATGTTGCTGCAATTACTTCTGTGGTAAAACGCATGCAAAAATATGCAGAGAAAGAAGCTTGCGTGCGCACATTAAGGGACTTTTTATTTTTTACAGTCTGGAAAGAAATAAAAGAAGAGCACTGGTTCTTCTTCACATTTTCTATAAATGATGTTTGAGGCTTTGCTGAATAAGGCAAACAGTTACTGACTGAAAGTTAGGGTAGAACTGTGGAACGGAGACAAAGGAAAGTTCTGTTGTATTACAGTTATCGGACCTGTTATCCAGAATTCTTGGGACTTGATGTTTTCTGTAAATGTGGATCTTCATACCTTAAGTCTAATGGAAAATTATATAAACATGAAATAAACCCAATAGGCTGGTTTTGCTTCCAATACGGATTCATTATATCTTAGTTTGGATCAAGTACAAGCTACTGTTTTATTATTACAGAGAAAAAGCAAATACTATTTAAAAAGTTCGATTATTTGATTATGATGGAGTCCATGGGAGATGGCCTTTCTATAATTTGGAGCTTTCAGGATAACAGTTTTCTCGATAACAGATGCCATACATGTACCAGGATTTAATTAAAAGGAGAACTAAAGCTTAAGAAAGAAATAGGCTAGAAACATTGCACTTTATATTTTGAGATTCTGTGCCAACCCAAGATGACTAAAGGCCTGTGGCAGTGAATATCTATGAAACCAGAAATGTCCCAGTAGATCCCCTTTTCTTCTTTTCTGCTGATTAACAGAACATTCTCTGTGCTGCTATTACTTACTTGAACTTAGGGACTGACTCACATTATACTGCAGGGTCATACTGGGTTCCTAACCTCGGGAACATGCTCAAAAACTGGTGTGGTGTGTGCATACGCAAGAAATGGAGCGCTGCGCACATGCTCAAGGAAATGATCACAACGAGCATGCGCGAACTTCCACGCTTAGCACGTACCACGCCGCTCATGTTTTTTTTGCTTTTGCCTGGTAGGGTGTGGGTCTGGACTGGCAGAGGGGCCCCCAAGTTTGTGTCCCGCTGGTCCAGTCCGACCCTGTTATACTGTATACTATATATAGAATATAAGAGTCACAAAACAAGGCTGACTAGTAATTACTTCAGATTCTCATTACATGGTAGTTCGGAAACCAGTGCAATTTGCATCATAATTTAATAATCAGCCCATTAGCTTTTATGACAGAATGTCACGGGTAGGCCGTATAGGCGCCCAGGGGAAGTAGTGGACCAAGGAGGAAGCTTAGGGGTTCAAAGGTCCAATAACGCAGCACAGGCAAGGATCAGGCAGGAAAACAAGGTCAAAGTCCAAGAAATGGTGTATTAGCAGGAACAAAGTAGAACAAGGTCCAGGCAAGGCAATATACAAGGAACAGGATCAATATAACAATACCCAGGAACAATGCAGTATGGTCCTATAATTGGGCGCCATAATGGCGTCCAATAGCTCTTTAAATATTCAAATTTGGCGCCAAAACGAGCGCCGTGACATCATCGCGTCAGGTGCGACGCGATGACGTCACTACCCGGCGCCGCATATCCACGTGGCGGCTATGGGCGCCGCCATTGTGGATATTCCGCCGAGAGGAGAGGACGCGCCGCCCGGAGCTAAAGGTAAGCCTCCGGGCGGCGCGATCCTGACACAGATGAACCTCATTTTCTTCTTGATGATTTGTGACAACCCTTAAGCTTAGCTTCTCAACAGCTGCCCAGAGCACACTGAGCATGTGCAGTGCCTTTGGCCAAGGGGTGCAATAATGCTGTGACTTAAGATCCATACAAAGACAAGTGGTCCTCTGCACTCAATCCATTATCAACATAGTAAGGACTTTAAGACATGTTGGGGGTCATTTGTAAAGTTTGCACTGTGCATTTTTTTTGAAACTGGTTGTATTCAGGCCCGGACTGGCAATCTGTTGGTTCGGGTAAATGCCTGATGGGCCACTTGCTTTAAAATGTAAATGGGCTGCTCACCTAAAAATGCAGGTTAGGTATGTCTTTAATATGTAAATGAACCAATCACTTTAGAAATGTAAATGAGCTGTCTGTAATAGCCACCCACAGCTAAACTGATGCCTGCATTTGTTAGTGCACATGTCAGTACTGGCATATGGGAGAAACCAGGAATTCTGAGCAACTTCAGTTAGTAATATTAGAGTTGCTTGCTATGTACCCAATCCCTTATGCTTATGATAAGTATGTTGGCAACAGGAGAATTTGTGCTCAGAATAGTCACTTCAGCCTGTATATGGAACATTGTGCTTTATAGCATTAATTGCATGAGACAGTCTAGTCTCTTCAAATATGACACACTTTGGCTGTGTGACACACATGATAATTAAAGTCCTCTTATCTGTCAGGTCTAGCTGGGAGCACACAAAGGAAATTTTTAAATATAATGTAAGTATAGGGCCACTAATCCATCAGATAGAATAGTTGTGATAGAAACTAGGGTGAGATGTTTGTTGCAAGGGCCAGTTCCAGCATATAGGGTGTATAATATTGCTGGGGATTATATGGTAAGGTACTCTTAATAAACACTAGTTCTAGTTAATCTTGGGGTTGGGAAAATATATCATGCTTGGTTGTGAATACATGGGCTTCTTCAATACTTTTGCCAGGGCTGCTTTTTCCTCCCAGTCCGGCCCTGGTTGTATTGCCCATGTTTTTCCATTTTTTGTGAATTTGCATCGCTAAAAAATATTCGCGAATCAGATGGGTGTTTGCAGGCACTTTGCAAAATCATTCTGCATGAAAATAGCATTGAGTGTAATTAAATTGGCAGTTTGAGAAAACTCAAATGCAGAGTGCTCACATATTTTTGCAATTGCGAGTTTTGCCATATTTATAAAGCTTTCTGGAAAAAAAGATCGCAATTCTGTTTGCACACTCTTATCCAGCTTTATAAATATAACAATGAACAAAGAAGATATATTCACTGTGCAAACCAATCTGCCCTGTGTAAAGTTTATAAATGAGCCCGTTTGTGCCTTAAACTACTAATAAACTGGCTTGACAAAGGGCCCAGTGGCGGCCCGAAACGTTGCCATGTTGCTTAAGAGCTTAATAAACACCAACCACTGATTCAACTTTATCAGCTGTGCCGCAGACTCCTGTATTTGTTAAACTACTAATAAGAGAAGAAAATTAGAAAATTGCCATTTTAAGAAATAAGGCTGCCCTCTGGATAGGGTTGCCGCCTTTCTGCCTGGTTGAAACTCTGCAGGGGGGTGGGACTGGGATGTTGCAGGGGGTCTTAATGCCGTGGCTATGACATGGAGGTTGGCGATTGGCTGCATCAATCAAAGGGAACCCTTACCAGTTTTTCTAATTTGGAAAACTGGGCAAGAAGTTTTGTCCCGGACAGCCCTTTAAAAAAATAGCTTTCTGGATCAAAACTGAACAGGTGGGAACCCTACCTCCAGGATCCTAAGATTCACAGTGCACACACATGTTCGGTCACATGAGCCAATTAACAGACAGAGTTGTGTCTTTTACTCCAACACTTATCCCTGTTACAGTTAGAGCTGCAGTATTTCTGGTCAGGTGATCTCTGAGGCAGCACACAGACCATCACAAAATGAGGTCTCAAGGGAAAATATGTCAATATTCCTGTTTGTTAAGATTCTTTAATAGTCCACTTAATTTGATATTAACTATCTTTTGGTTAAATATTCATTCTGGGGGCTATATTTTTCCTTTAAACTTTCATTGTGTTCTTATACACAGTCAGATAAATACATGGATCCATTCTTCTTGACTGTATTCGTCATAACCATTTTGATCCACCTACCCTCTCATAGACCACTTTAAAACGCATCAATAGAATTTCTCTTTGTATGCTGTGTGACTATTTAAAAAGGAATGCTAAAATGAAAGCACAGCAGTGGGTGTTTGCCCTTCATGGCTAATGAGGCAACTAGTGATGGGCGAAACGAGCGCGTTTCGCTTCGCCGAAAAATTCGCGAATTTCCAGAGAAATTCGCGAATTTTTCGCCATTTGGCGAAACGAGTCGCGCGTCGTTTTTGACGCGCGTCGCGTCGTTTTTGACGCGCGTCGCGTCGTTTTTGACGCGCGTCGCGTCGATTTCGCCACGTCGCGTCAATTTCGACGCGTCGCGTCGTTTCCGATGCGCGTCGCGTCGTTTTTGACGCGCGTCGCGTCGATTTCGACGCGTCGCGTCGTTTCCGACGCGCGTCGCGTCGTTTTCGGCGCGTCGCGTCAAAAACGACGCGCGACTCGTTTTTGCGCGGCGAAATTTTAGCGGCGAATTTTTCTGCTCGTTTCGCGAATTTATTCGCCAGCGGCGAATCGCGGGAATTCGCCGCGAATTCGCCCCTGGCGAATAAATTCGCCCATCACTAGAGGCAACGTTCCATCGTGGAGGGCGTGCTGTAATCCAAGCATGCGCCATTATACGTATCAAATAGAGTCTACTGGAATCTGTCCAGTGATCCATCATCTGGAACTGGGAAATGTTTATTAAACATCATGCAATTGTGCAATGACTGAAAAATGTCTAATTAGGGAACAGTTTGCTCCCCTAATTATGAGGATATTCTGACACAGTAATTGTTAGACAAGCAAAATGGAGGAAATGAGCAGTCATGGTCGACTGATTCCCAGCAGTCTGTAGGTGTTTATTGTACAGTACTCACCCCTTTTTAGCATTATCAGAGCATTACTAATGGGGCCATTACAGTCGAGTTCAAAGCCAGGGACAGCACACATACCATGAGAGGGGGGCAAATGTCTACTTTAGTGGAATTATTAATAAGAGATGAAGTGAAGGCAATGTACATCCAAATTCTGCCAACAACCATACAATTAAGTTACAGGAGACAATGGGAAATATATGGGCAGTGTATTTCTGGTAGATTAGAAACCTTCTCTGTTGGCTTAATAGGATTCTTGAGAATTCAGAAAAAAGCCTCAAAGCCTATAATGACGTCTTAATAAAAAATAAATGCATCAGTGCATCATTTTTGTTGTTTTCTTTCTAACAATGAAAACCATTTGTAGGACAATTTGAGTTCATCATATCAATACAATGCACTAGTCCATCTTTTCTAGTTACAGGTATGTAAATACAGATTGAACATCTATACGTTGCTCCAGTAACAGGCGATATCACCCTGATTTTCCCTTCCAGGTACAGAATGCCCTTTAATGAATAACAATAAGAAAAACCTATTTTACATACATTAAGATCAAGAAAGAGGCTTTAACACATTTGTCATTGCCTAAAGGTAAGAAAGAGTGCTCATCAAAGGATATATTTTCAAATGTACGCTTGCATTTTATTCCCACATTGAAATGCATGATTGCCGTCTGCTAAAATGTAAAAAAAAATTGTCAAACTACAAATCTTTTTGGGCAATTGGAAATTAAACAGGTTGGTCATTTATTGGTCCAAAGACAAAATAAGTTTGTTTTAATAATTATCATAATGATATTGCCTCTTAAATGTTATCAAAGCTCCAACTGCAATTAATTATTCAGGATTTTCTAGCAAACGGACCTAGTAAGTAACACTGGGTCAGGGGCTGATTTGAATGATGTGTAATCTTTGTAAATTGCCATTGAATTAAAGATATTAGTAGTAGTAGTAAAAGTAGTAGTAGTAGTAGTATAGTAGTAGTAATAGTATTTGTAGTAAAGGTAATAATTGGGACCTGGGGTTTTCCCAATAAGGAATGTTTCTGTAATTTGGATCTTCATACCTTAAGTAACCTAGTAACATAGTAAGTTAGGTTGAAAAAAGACACATGTCCATCAAGGTCAACCATAAATCTATATATAACCTGCAAAACTGCTACATGATCCAGAGGAAGACAAAAACCCCGAAGCCTCTCCAATTTGCCTTGGGGGGAGGAATCCTTCCTGACTCCAGGATGGCAACCGGACCAGTCCCTGGATCAACTTGTACTATGTACTATTCCATAACCCTGTATTCCCTCACTTGCTAAACACCATCCAACCCCTTCTTAAAGCTATCTAATGTATCAGCCTGTGCCACTGATTCAGGGAGAGAATTCCACATCTTCACAGCTTTCACTTCCGAATATTTAGATAGAACCTCCTTTCTTCTAATCGGAATGGGTGACCTTGTGTCAGCTGTAAAGATCTACTGGTAAATAAAGCATTAGAGAAATTATTATATGTTCCTTAAGTGCCTCTTCTCCAGTGGGAACAAATCCCAACTTGGCCAGTCTTTAAAGTCTACTAGAAAATCATGTAAACATTAAATAAACCCAATCGGCTGGTTTTGTTGTCAATAAGGATTAACTATATCTTGGTTTGGATCAAGTACAAGGTAATGTTTTATTGCTACAGAGAAAAAGGAAATAATTTTTAAAATTTCGATAATTTAATTATAATATGGGAGTCTTTCCGTAATTTGGAGCTTTCTAGATAACGGGTTTCTGGATAACAGATACCATACCTATAGTATTTTATCAACTCGTGTATGGGGGCCTTTAAAGTTTAAGGGAATATCATCATCAAGTGACGAGAAGAATGGATCTGTTAATAAACTTTGTCTTACCACAGCTAAGTGGTAGATAAACAACTCCCTGTCAAGTGAGAAATCAACTGAACTCCACCCCCCCAACATCATAGTTGATAGTCATGTGACTATCAAGTTCTATGCCGTTGCTAGATTTTATATTGATGTAAACTTGGAGGCCCACATTACAAGCATTTCAGGCCATTCATATGGCTGCTAAGGGCCTACCTTTAGAAAAATACCATTGATGGGCCCTCATTGATGCCACATTGTTATGAACTATCTTTGATACTGAACTGGGGTTGCCAGTAATAAAGAAGAACCAATGTTCAGATTTTGTCACATAGACTACATTATTGACCATTGGGCCACATTAATGCATCAAATCAACTCTTCGTAACCAGCAACACTCTCTTGTAATACGTACCTTTGCTATTCATTCTTATTACCCTTGTGGCACCAGTGGTTTTTGACTGTTTTCTAAGCAATTCCATCACCCCTTTATCGATTGCACCATCATCTGATAACACCAACATTAGTTACAGAACTTTCATCAGTTAGTGCCAGAGGAGCACTCAAGATATTTTTTGCCAACCATAGTAAAATCATTGTGAAAAATATAAAATGCATGTTATTTATTCAAATACCAGCAAAACTGCTATTATTTTAAAAAAATTATAGTCAATAAACCAAAAACCCCAGCATCTCTCTTGTGGTCCAGTTGTTTGTTTGTAAAGATGGATCTGTTTACTAGGAAGAAATTCAAAAGGAAATAAAACAGCATTAATGCAATTACAAAAGGATGAAGTATCTTATTTGCCTTTTATTATGATAATAATGCTAAAAAATTACAATCTGTGCCGCATCATTGATGCATGCTGGAAAAACAAACAGAAGCCTCCATAAGGAGTACTCCAGAGGATTTCTAAAGCAAAAGATTAAGGCAGAACACAGAAATATAAATGATTACAAAAAAAATTAATTTTAGAAGGGTATAATCTTTACATAACTCTTTCAGTAGCATGATAACTATTAATGATATGCTTCACTGTCAGCACTGTATGAACAGTTTAGGGTCGGTGCTTCCCTCTCCTGATTTCTTTCCTAATACTTTTATCATTTTATCCAGTAGGCAATGATAGGGAGGAATGCTAAAATCTATGCTCACCCTTTAAGGCCACATTTTGGTTGACTTCTTCAGTTCAAGATTCTAGTTAAGGCCAAACCATTGGTAAGGTCCCCTGTATCTCATAAATATGTTACAGGAAGATATAGGTATGTTGACACAGTGCCAATAATATCTATGAAAGATAAAAATGGTTTCTCACCATATTTAGATTTTCAGTCTCAGCTGCAACTGGAGATCAAATAAGAATTCTACTCTACTAAATCTACCAATTCTTGATCAAGCTACATTTCATGCTGGCCCCTTGTCTATGCTCTAGTCCCCCCAGACAGGCAGCCCATGAGTTTGGAAGCACTACTTTAAACATTATTGGCTTTATTTAGCACCTTCATAGACATAGAATATTACAATGTTTGTGAAGGAAGAAGAACCTTCCCTGGAACAGGTTGTACTTAAAGTCACCTTAGAAATTTTCACTCAGAAACTACTTCTGTATGTTGGATGTGTCTTTATCCTCACAATAGACCCTTACTAAGTTTCTGCAGAGGCAGATCCTCTTCCAGCAAATAAACCTTATCGATGATATTTCACACATTGCACACATAATGCACACGTTGTTTGTGTTAGAGACACTGAATATGGACACTTTGTCAGAGAGAGCAGGTAGGAGGCAAAGGACAAAATTTAATTTGCTAAAAATAAAAGTCTCAATACTTAAATCCTCTGGTGTTTTCACAGTTCCTAAATGGATGTCCCTTGAGGATTTCAATACATTATTTATTCACAAAACACATGCAATGTTTTTTTTGTTACAATGCTGTTTAATCAGATAAGTGTAGTAGGTAAGTACTGTATTAAACTCATGATGTGCTACAAAGAAGGCTGTGTAGGGCTTGAGTAGTTCAAGATCTAGTAAATCGCATGTGGTATCCTATACATCCTACAGGTCACAAGTTGGACAGCCATGCCCTACCAATCTCTTGGATGTTGCTCCCAGTGGCCTCAAAGAAGAGGATTATTTTTGAATTCCAGGGTTGGAGTCAAGTTTTGGTTGCATAAAAATCAGGTGTACTGCCAAATGGAGCTTTCTGTAGACTCCCAGTCCACATAGGGGCTACTGGCTAGCTAATCACAGCCCATATTTGACTTTTGTATCACTCCCCAACTATTTTTACATTTAACTTAATTGGCTCGTGGGTGAAAAGGGTTCATAAAGATTTGTCTGGATTTCACAAAAAAAAAAAAATTCACATAAAAATCACTGTATCTACTGTTTTTTTTTTAGTTACTACTGTGGCCATACATTCACGAGAACAATAAGAACAAGGGGCAGATTCACTAAAGAGTGAAGTGCACTAGAAAAAATTTGTCAGTGATGTAATTTTACTAACAAGCGCAGCACCCCATCGCTAGTGAAGGAGAATTTTCACTCTGGCAAATGGACGTAACTCCGCAAATTCAAGATGCAGATTTTACTGAATGTTACCTCTTTCTCCAGACTTGCCTTCACCAGCACTGACCTGGAGAAGTGCCTTGGAATTCAACATCCTCAATCTTCAGTCACTTACATCATAATTTTTGAGTCCAAAAAACGCTAGCGTCTTTTCAGTTTTTCAGGGTGTTAGGCTGCAAAAGGCATAAAAATTTTTTGGGGTAACCTGGTTTCCCACATATATTTTCTGCCACATGGCACATTATTTAACTGTGGGCTTATGTGTAGGGCATTAAAACCACTCTATTGGCTTTATCAAGGTTCCCTTGGCATGTCTAGTTATTAGTGTAAATGTAATGTATTAGATGCACCATGTAACATAAGCAGCTCCATTCCACTTTAAATTGCCCGCTATATGCAAATTAGCTTGAGCACAAGAACTCTAGTGAAGTTGCAGTAGGCAGAACTGAACACTTGCGCAGCTTTGCTTTGATTTGCTCACTCTGCCGAGTTAACGCTAGAGAAAATTCGCCAGCATTCGGCACCCTGGATGCAACTTCGTACTTTAGTGAAATAGCATTGTGTGAGCGAATTTACTCCTTGTAAAAGTGTTGCAATGGCTACGAAGCCATTGCTGGTGAATTTGTCTTTAGTGAATTTGCCCCAAGTGTTTGGTATATGGAATGATGAAGCATTACATGAAGACTGCTATCTTGCAAAAATGATTGTTTGTAGAAATGTCTGGTCATTGATTTTTTTTTTTTTTTTGGTAAGGATCTCATCATCCAGAAATTATATTTTGTTGTTATCAAAAGATTGGCTGTCTGTGTACAGATACTGTCATGCAAAGGAATTGAAAATTTAAAAACTATCTCATCACAACCATTATCCATTAATGGTCCAGATTCAATCCTATGAGCAAAATGTTTTACTTGTCCAATTAATAATTGCCCCCCTTAGTTTTTATAAGATAAACTATGTGATAAGTTTTTCTCATTGAATTGAATGTGCCCAAATATTTTCACTGATTGTTTGCTCAACAAACACAGATCATCACATGAAACCATGTACAGGATATAACAATTTCTATGTATGATGGCCACTCTACTTAATTCTTGGTGACTTGCAATGCTGCATATTTCACAATAGAATTATTTCCCTGAACCATGTCTATCGGTGAGTGTTCTTTCTTTACCAGCACGTTACTCTTTAAAACTGAAATAAAAACTAGTTCCTATTACCACGGAAATGATGGCATCATGAAAATGCAGAACTTTTCATCTGTTTAGAATATAAGTTTAGTCTCCAGTCCTTAGAGCAAAAACTCCCATTGCTTAATAAAACATTTGATGTTTAATCCTCCCTGTGATACAAAGAAGACAGATACAGCTTAAATCACTGAAAGATGATTTTTGTTCATCACATTTAATATAAAAGTCTATCCTGAAACTGTCAGAGGCACTGGGCACATCAGCATACATTTGAATTCATGCATCAGAGAGATGCTAAATGATTTATGCAAAAAGGAAAGCAGTGCATTAGAAACATCTCTCTCCAGTATGTGTGTGTGAGTGTGTGTGCATGTGTGCGGGTGTGTATGTGTGATAGAAAAGAGGGAATAGGAATATGATAGTTCTTACTTTCTCTAATGTTAATTAATAATGCATTAGATTGAAAATAAAGTGAGGGGAAATAAACCCAGAGAAGAAGAATGTTGACATGTCCCATTTTCAAAGAACATGATGAATTTAATGAAAACAGAAGCAGTGTCACATTGTGTAGATATATACAGTATACACACACACAGAGACATATATACATAGATATCATAAGCCTCTATCATCTTTTATCTGGGCCAGGAGTGAGACTCAGAGGAGCAATGTAAAAAAGCAGTAGCAGTGACAGCTACAGTATATACATTGCCTATAGGAAATATTCAAGTTTGCTTTTTGACTCTGATGAAGAAAAATAGACTCTTTCATGTGAATGTTCAAACTGATCTCCGATTTCAATTAATTACAATTGGGCTATACAAAATTACTGATTGCATTAGGGTACACTAAATCATCACTGGTGCGGCCGATTATTTAACAAATCATCTGCTATCCATCTACCAAAGTGAGTGAGCCTGGCAAAAATAAGAATAGTGAGGGAGGACATCTAGAGACCTATCACAACTCTGAAGTAGTTACAAGCCTTACTGGCTGAGACTGGATTCATTTTTCATTCAGTAATTGTCTCCCTGGTGCCTCACCAGTCATAGATTTACAATTAGGAGGCAAAAAGAAAGCCACTTCACCTACAGTTGGCCAGAAGACATATTGGAGACTCTAAAGTCAGTTGGAAAAGGTTCTACGGTCTATGAGACCAAAATTGAGACAAACAGTGTGATGGAGTATCATCATAAACACACCATGCCCTGTGTCATCAGCATTATGTAGTGGGAATGTTCCTCTGATGCAGACCATGCAAGGCATGTGAGGTTAGAAGGTAAAATACATCATGAATACATTTAATAGGCACTGTAGGTAATGGTAAGTAAATTCATTGTCTGGAGGTGCAATTCTTGCTTCCAAATGTGAACACACTAAATGTAAATTTGTATTTGGTTTCTGTGGATTACACACAGCTTGTGTGTGGTTTTTATTGCAATAAATAATTCAGGTCACTTGTTAGACAGGTAAAGGTGGCCATACTCGGGTTGGTGAGTTGGGGCCGGCCAAAAATCAATGAGATATCAGTCTCACAGGATAGATTTTCTGCTGTCGGGGAAAGATCAGATTGAAGCATTGGTGTTCTCTCCTGATGGCTTGCCATGGTAGCCATTGTGGTCCTATCATTGGTCCAAGGGTTAGATGAACCTGACATTGGCCATCTCAAGGTGGGCACATCTTGGGAAAGATCCTCTCATTTGGTCATTCCTTTGCTTAACAAGTGGATCTTTAGATGCATGGGTAGTTAAGTCATGTGTATTGGTCTAAATGAAATCAGGAACAGCATGTGATACACTACATTACATGATATTCCCAGATACAGTTGGACAGTTTGGCCGGTTTGGTTTTACTACCTGTTCACCTGAAGCAGTGATCCCCAAACAATAGCTTGTGACCAATATGTTGCTCTCCAACCCCTTGGAAGTTGCTCTCAGTGGCCTCAAAGCAGGTGATTGGAGGCAAGGCTTGGAGGCATGTTTTGGCTGCATAAAAACCAGCTGTACTGCCAAACAGAGCCTCAGTGTTGGCTGACAATCCACATAGGGGCTACTAAATGACCAATCACAACCCTAATTTGGCACCTCAGGAACATTTTTCCTGCTAGTGTTGCTCCCCAACTCCTTTTACTTCTGAATGTACCTCAAGGGTTCTAAAGGTTGGGGATCCCTGATCTAAAGGCTTTAAAAGAGAGAAATGTGATTGTGGTCAGTGCAATATGTTAAACAACGCACAATTTAGTACTTGATAGGATCTAATCAACATGCTACCAGACATTGAACAATAAGGAGAAATACTGAAAATGAAGAGAAATGCAGAGCTGCTATCCTTTGAGGTGGGGCCCATATCAAACTAAACATTGTGAGGGCCCATTTTTAGTAGGACAGTCTAACTTGTTAGTTGTTAAACAGTAAAACTAAGTTACATTTCGACAACAGCAGCAGAACCACACTGTACATGCTTCCTTTATCCTCCTACCTTCAGCTGCTGCTCTGTTAGACCTACTATGGGTCTGAGACTCTGGCACATTTTTGCAGATATGCAGATTTTAGCCTTGTATCTGACAAACGATTGGACATCACAATATTCTGACCTGCCAATAACCATTCACATTAAATATAGTGGTAAATATACATACCCATTACACCATTCACATTAAATATAGTAGTAAATATGCATACCCATTACACCATTCACATTAAATATAGTTGTAAAAGATCAAATCAGATGATGTTCTGCCTCAACATAGTAGTTGCTATTGGTCTTGTAGCCCATAGCAATTACTACTAGCTGGTCATAGACATGCAGATTTCAGCCTTGTATCTGATGAACAATCGGACCAATCTTCTGACCTGCCAATAACCATTCAAATTAAATATAGTTATAAAATAACAAATCAGACAATGTTCTGCCTGAATGTAGGAAATAGATGGTGGTGAGATGGGGAGAAGGTGACTTCCCCTCTTTGTTGAATTTAATATTTATGGGTGCCATGTTTCTGGTTTCAATGTCCCCTTCTAAACATGAAGCAATCAAGAGGCCATGCAACTCTTGCTTGGAGGAACTTGCCCCATTTATTGTGCCAGTGGAAAACACAAGAGCCCACTTTATTTTCCCAATGTTTATACCTTATCTGTACCCCTAGTATATGACACTGTTTCACCAAGAGCAATCTCCAAGAGTCATAGCAGAAGGTGTTTTCACACAAGATACTAACAGGTTTGCTGTGAATACTTGCTGCACGCATAATCTGATCTGACAGCATTTCAGTCCCGGTGAGAGTGGTTCATTGCTATAAGGTCTGCGTGAACCTGGTTGCACTGTATAAAGAAGTAATTACTCAAATAAAGGAATACGAGGAAGTCAGTTGAGAAACAGTCCAATCCAGACTTTGTCACAGCTGCTACTCCCCATCCATAACCTTCTTTCTGTTATGTCTCAGGCTGCACTTAGCCTTTTCAAATAAATCATTCATCACACCCTAATCTGTGTTGAAAATCGGAGAAATAAACTAATTAAAGCCCAAATGATATATCTGCTATGTTTCTGAAATACTAGCCAACAAAAAAATCCCCCTAAGGATATCAAATCTCTTGGGTTTAGCAAAGGTTAGAATAGAACCACCAAACAGATCATGGAGCTTTCACAAGTCAATGGTGCGTATCAAAAACAGAATGCATTCCATACCTTTTACAAAAGGCACATAAGAGCATTCCTCTTCAAACAATGTCCCTGCATTGAAAGAACTGAAGAGATTAAATTCAATAATACCTGCAGCATGATAATCATTAGGGAGATATTTTTAATACATGTGAGTTCAGGTAGCAAATTCTCCATGTTTGTACAGGTATGGGTCCTGATATCCATAATGCCCAGGATCTGGGGCTATCTGTATCTTTCTGTAATTTGAATCTATATATTTTAAGTCTTTGCATCCAATACGGTAATTATATCTTACTTGGTATCAATTACAAAGTTCTGCTTCATTATTACAGATAAAAAGGAAATCATTTCTAAACATCTTAATTATGTTATTAAAAAGGAGTCTATTGGAGATGGCCTTCTTATAGTTTGGAGCTTTCTTGATATCCATATCACCTATCAGTATTTCTAATTTTATAGGAGAATAATAATGAAGACTTACGGAGGCTTAGCCACCCTGAAAATATATTGGCTGCTAAATAATAACTAATGTAATGATATGTTTTCTAATGGAAAGCCTTCAGTTGGTAGATTTCTCAAACAAAAATGGCACACTCTAAGGCAGTGGTATCTGAAAAGATATCGGGCGCTAAATAATAACTAATGCAATATGTTTTCTAATGGAAAGTCTCTCAATGTTCTTTAACCGTGATGTCAGATGTGAAAAGAGTTGAGGAGCCACACAAGCATAAAAAAATGTTCCTGGGTGGTGCAAAATAAGAACTGTTATTGGTTATTTGGTAGCCCCTGGATGGACTTTCAGTCTACAAGTAGGTCTGTTTGGCAGTTCAGCTGGCTTTTATGCAACTAAAGCTTTCCCTAAAACCAGGAATTCAAAAATAATTTTGAGGTCACTGAGCAACATCCAAGGGGTTGGTGAGCAACATGTTCTAAGGTAAGGACAAAGCCCTGTTGTGGGATGACAGGGACTCACAATTTAGGGGATGTCTATGTGCCTAAGAACCTAATTATTTGCCATGTGTTACTGCAGCAGTGCAAATGCACCCAAAAACAAGTCCCCTTTTAAAAATACAGATCATATAACATACAATTTCGCCCAAAGCTGTCACAAGTCAGGTCTAAATCATGTGTAGGAGGGTAAAGGTTTTGCTAACCTTTAGGCCCTTTGACACCTGGGCATAATTTAGACACTTAGATTGGGTCCTCGGTTACACAAGGGAATCTTTTTTCTTTGTCTTATGTGAAAGTATTGTGCTGGCAGTTCAGTGACTGGCCAGTAGATGTCCCTATGTAAAAAGGTTAAGGGTTTTCCTATGCCCCATTGAATGTGTTAGCCAACTAGGCCACTCTTCCCATAGGAGAGGGGGAGTAGAGGTTATAAAAAAGGAATGTTGCCATGTGTTCTGTCTCTGTCTAGTGCATTCATTGGAAGTGGTGTGTGCTGCTAGGGCATGAGGTGGAGGTAGGCCTCAGTATAGAAGTAAGTGAATGTTAGGTTTTTTTTTTTTTAATGCTGGGTTTTTAATTTGGAGGGGTTGAACTTGATGGACTGTCTTTTTTCAACCCAATTTAACTATGTAACTATGTTAGGTCAGACTGTAATTGGTCACTATAGGAGTGACAGATGAGTTCAGGTAAATTAGTGAGCAGCTAAGGCTCCAACAAGGAGTTTAGTGAAGGGTTAGCGCCCTGCAGTGTGACAAGTCCACCAGAGAGATTCTTGGAGTGTCAAACCAGCTGTGAGATTCGCCTTCTATGGGGATTGTACACCCGAGGCAGGAAAGGTGGCTCAATTCACAAAGCTGAATAATAAAAAGGATCTATGAGTAATACAACTGTGTATAAATGACCTGCTGCACTACTTGCTTCATGAAGTGTACCATCAGTTCAGTAAATCTTCTGCTGTTTTAAAGAACCACTGGTGCCCAAGGTTTATATGATCTAGAGTGAATACTGTGTGTGCATATACCAAGTGGTTATCCCTTCCTCCATACCATAAGCAGGGACGCCACCTGAAGATAAATGACCTAATTATATTTTGCCTACTGGGAGTTGGACCCCTTGCATGGGTACCAAAAACAGTGGACAGTAACCCAAGGGAAGGTTTAGGAATACCCTGACCCATCCACCTGTTACATATGTATTAGAAAAAGAGTTTAACACAGGTTGCAGGATCTGACATTATGGAGTAAAAAGGGAAACATTTCAGCATGCTAAGCTGCAGTCAGTTTCTAAGGTGATATATCTTTCTAGCATCACCCATATTTTATTCAGGGCCGAAATAGAAAAATATAGGAAGGCTGGTATTTTTTTCCCAGAAAAGGTGGCAACCCTACATGGGAGTGACTTGGTGCTTCCTTCAGTGCCTATATACTACACAGAAAGGAGGAATAAATAAAGCCCATCTGCCCAGGCCCAGTGAATTGGGATTATTCTAGATTCTGCCCTGTCATTCACTCTTCACATCCAGTGACTTGTTAAATCATGTCACTTCCACCTAAGTAACATATCCAAAACACGATCATTTATCACCCAAGATGCTGCCAAAATTCTTATTCACTTTCTCGTCATATCAGGTCTAGACTATTGTAACAATCTTTTAATTGGCCTTCCCCGCCAAAGACTCTCCTCGCCTCTCCAGTCCATAAAGAACACTGCCACTAGGCTTAAACACCTCAGCAACTGCTCCTCCTCTGCCTGCCATTCTGCCAATCCCTGCACTGGCTTCCATTGCCCTTCAGACTTAAATTCAAATTAATGACCCTGACATTCAAAGCACTTTGTAACTCTGCCCCTCCCTACATCTCTGAACTCATCTCTATATACTCACCCAACCACTTACTACCCTCCTCTACTGACCTTCTACTCAACCTTTCTCTCATTACCTCCTCACATGCTTGCATTCAAGACTTTGCAAGGGCTGCACCCCTCCTCTGGAATTCTGTCACACAGTCTGTCCGACTTTCTCCCATCCTTTCTGCTTTCAAGAAATCTCTTAAAACTCACTTATTTAGAGAAGCCTACCCTCACTCTTAACTACCCAATGCAATATCACTTACAGTACTACATCTCTCACCCACTTAACTCTGATCTTGCCCACTCCCACACCTTATGTATCATTCCCTTCCCTTTAGATCAGGGGTGTCCAAACTTGGCCCTCCAGCTGTTAAGGAACTACAAGTCCCACAATGCATTTGCCTGACTGTGGCTGTCAGACTCCTTCATTGCATTGTGGGACTTGTAGTTCCTTAACATCTGGAGGGCCAAGTTTGGATACCCCTGCTTTAGATTGTAAGCTCTTTCTGTGCAGGGCCTTCCTCACCTTTTATTGTGATGTATGTTATCTATATTTTCTATGTATGTAATTCATGTAATTTAGTTGTATATTCACATTTACTTTACAGCGCTACGAAATATGTTGGCGTTATAGAAATACGCACCAATCATAACTAAAATCATTGAAGAAGTTCATGAAATCCGATTTATAAAACAGTTAGAATTGTTTGTATAATGTTAACCATCAGTTCCCTATACCTTCTGCAAAATCTCCCATACCTCCACTGCAATTCTAGCTGAGGCAGGCATTTTGGATTTCACTGGCTCCTCCTACCTATATCTTCACAGCCAACTGTAGCTCTGAAATCTCGCACATGCTCAGTTGAAATTTCTTGGTTACCTAATAAACCTTCTAAGCTATTTTGAAATCTGCCAAACATCTGTGTTAGCTGCTGTTCAGTAGTGCTGCTACATTCTGTAAACTAGTATGTGCCCTTCATTTGCATAACAACATCACCAGCAGGGGACTAGATAGGGAAATCTCATGATACTTCTAATGGAGGAGTTTCCTGTAGCTAGGCATTCTGGGTAGAATACTCATGGCAGTGCTACAATCTGAGCATGCTCATCAACTCATTTGCATGTTATAGTCAGAGTATGGACTCCCTCAGTGAAAGAACCCATTTGACAAAGTATTTAAACTGTATATGTAGTTTGACTAATCAGGTTGTCAGATTGTTAATATGTGTTTGATTTTGCCTATGATTGTTGCCCTTCAATAATAATTAGTGATGGGCGAATTTATTCGCCAGGGGCGAATTCGCGGCGAACTCCCGCGATTTGCCACTGGTGAATAAATTCGCGAAACTGACAAAAAAATTCGCCCAAAAAAAATTTGCCGCGCAAAAACGAGTCGCGCGTCGTTTTTGACGCGACGCGCGTCAAAAACGACGCGCGACTCGTTTCGCGAATCGGCGAAAAATTCTCGTATTTCTCTGGAAATTCGCGAATTTTGCGGCGAAGTGAAACGCGGCTGTTTCGCCCATCACTAATAATAATAATAATAATAAAAAATTCTGAAATCTGTCTAGCTCCTGAGAACATGAAGGGATGCTATTTCTAAGCATTGGAAACAGATCAGAATTTCTTTCATCTCCTCACTGGTACCTGATATATTATACACAACAATGTATGGGATTTTCCCCTGTACGCTAAATGCAATATGATTTTTTTCAATTCAAAGACAGAGCTACTCTTCACTAATTTCATCCCCAGATTCTCCCTTCCTGACAATTCAACTTATTATTTTCCCAGCAGTTCTAAAGAAACTATAATTTGATGAAATGAACCCCCTTAACCACTTGGTGCTTGTGTTATGGAGTATTACTTGCTCATACTGGGCGTACATATCATTTATGCTTCCCCCTTGCTGCTTTTCATTTAATTCAGAACTTAAGTGTAATTTGTGCATTGTCTCAGAGGTATTCCATGTAGTGTTCTTGCTTCTCCCCAGGTGAGTAATTGATTTCCATTCAGCGTATCATACCATTTAATTTCCTGCTATTATATATAAGTATTGTCATCTTATTAATCTGTGCATTATGGAATGGAGAGTAGCCATGGCTGGGTTGGGGGGAAGGCAGAAAAGGTTATTTGTTATGGGGGGGGGTTTGGGGGAAAATATAGGACACATTATATGATATTTAGATATTTTAGAAATATACATAAGGGATGTCCAACCTGCTGCCTTGGGCTTTCCAACGTGTATGGGAGATATTAGGGCTCCTTTACTTCAGCGAGTGTAGTGTGCAAAGTGCAATTTTGGACCCAAATCACCACCCCCCCCCCCCCCCCCCGCCCCCAATGCAGTAATTCTTCCAACAATTCAAGTGAAAAGAAAGCAAGAAAGGTTTTTGCTAGATATGTGTGCAGTGTTAGATTGGGGCATTGGGGGCCCTCTGGGGCTATGACACCAAGGGCCCTCCTTGCAACCAATAGGACCCTCCTTCTGACGTCCAAATCCCCTCAGTGCAGGTGCATGCCACGTCAACACCATGTCCCATACTGCTTATTGCCATCCTTGGGCGGCTGACCAGGGGAGAAAGCCTGGGCCGGTGAGGCACATAAGAGCCCAATCAGACCCTGGGTGTGTGAATTCAGCCTGAACCATGCTTGTCTCATTGGATGCAGATCTCTCTATGTATAGCCAGCTTAGCTTGTTACTAAATAAAGTCTGTTGATAAATGTGCAGTATAAAGGTATATTTGATCTGTGTTTCAGCAGACAGTAGAGAACTACAAAATGTTCACCCTGGGAATACAGACATTAGGGGGCAGATTTATCAAGGGTCGAATTTCGAAGTGTAAAATACTTCAACCATCAAATTAGAATTCGATATTCAAAGTCGAAGGATTTTTAATTGAATCTGAATTTCACTGAATTTCCTGCAGCCAAATAAAAATCATTTGATCAAATGGAAAATCTTTTGAATCCTTCGATTCGAGGCATTTTAGCCATCGATCAAAAATTTTTCTTTGAAGTGAAAAGACTGGAAGGTCCCCATAGGCTAACATTGCAATTCGGCAGGTTTAATTTGGCGAAGTCAAAGTTTTTTGGTTTTTTTTACATTTAGCTTATTTGATGGTCGAAGTGTCAAAAAAATTACTTCGAAATTTGAAGCTTTTTAACTTCGAAAAATCACTCGAACCTTAGTAAATCTGCGCCTAGATGATGAGGGCAGATCAGATTTTGAGCTCCTAAAATTACTTCTATACAACTTTTCTCCCACTACCCTAAATGGTTGTTGTTGGTCATCACTGGCTTTTGTTTGGAAATTTTGTTATTTTCCTTCTTCCAAGGCTGGCACTGTTGACATTTACAGGGTTAATTGCAAATAGGAAGAGAAATAATGAGCGATGCCCTTGTATTTTACTGTCTTTTTAACAGAAAATAAATGAAAGATATACGCTGTTTTTAATTAGGGTGGACTTTCATCTGCATTCTCAATAGCGAAACACAGGAGCAGTTTGATCTTTTATAATCAAGCTTTTCCCAAAGAGCCCTGACTGATCTTCAAAAGCTAATAGGGTGCCATCTGGACATCCAGGTAGTCTGTTGTTTACAAAGCTATAGCAAAAAGAAGGCTTTAATATATATATAATTAGCATAGAGGGAGAGTTAAGCAGTGTATAGAAAAGCAAAGCCAAGAAGCCTATGAACAAATGTAAGGCTGGGGACAGACAGGGAGATTCGGGGAGATTCTGTCACCTGGCGTTTAATAGCAGGCGACAATCTCCCCGGACTGCCTTCTCCCTGTCCGTCGCTAGTTTAAATGAAAAAGCACCAACGCTGTGCACACGCGGCGCGGCGATTTCCGGAATCGCCTGAAGTTTCCTCACGAAGTAACTTCGGGCGATTCCGGAAATCGCCGCGCCGCGTGTGCACAGCGCTGGCGCTTTTTCATTTAAACTAGCGACGGACAGGGAGAAGGAAGTTCAGGGAGATTGTCGCCTGCTATTGAACGCCAGGCGACAGAATCTCCCCGAATCTCCCTGTCTGTCCCCAGCCTAAAAGAAATCTAAAGAAATCTGCTACCCCCATTGATGTAAGTCAACCCAAACTTGAAAAGAAAAGAGGAAGCATTTGTTTGCATGTACTATTTCTGCTACAAGGGTCCTTCCTCTGAAGAAAAACAATTGCCATCTGATTTGATCTGGGAAATACCTTCAAGGAAGTCAGAAACATGTAGACATGGACAGACATTTTATGTCCAGTAGGCCAGTCCGTTGAAGAACCACATGATTGTATTACATTGCCCTACAAGATCTACATGGATATTTATTTTACTTTTACAGGCAGACAATCTATCATCAAAAGAATGATCTCTAGAACCTCAGTTGCCCCACCCTTGCATGTGACAGTACTAGATTGGAATTCCAGAAGTGCTTGGTAACTCTGCAATTGCCCCTAAAATATGCTGCCATCTTAAAATATCTGATGCATATGCCATTAACCAGTATTCATGTGGTACATTGCAAATATTCCTAACTGGCCCAGCTGATCCTTATCCTCATATTGGAACATTCCATTGACATTCCACAATATCTCTCCTTCACCAGCTCTACATTCTACAGTCTCCAGTGCATTACACACCCATGTGCTAAGTATTCTTGTGTATCACTTTCAGGACAGGTTTATAATATGGCCCAGGCATCACACCAACCACAGTATAAGTGATGTGACTAGCATGAACATGTGCTTCCCCAAATTTATCTTGAATGAATGAAGCCAACATCACATCAATGCTCATCACAATGTTAAGTAGTAACTGTGGTCTGGTATCTGCAATGTTTCACAGCACAACTCTATTTTCAGTACATAATATATTTAGCTAGCAGTGTTTCTTTTTTCTTTTTTTTTGAAAGGGGTAAGTCATATGCGACCGGGGAAAATATAGGTATCAATTAAAGAATAGCAGTCCTTTTAAATACAAGACACGGTGAACAAAGTACAAAAATCTGAAAAAGTTAATCACAATTGCACTTAGCAAATGTTTTCAACTTCGGAAAACGAATTGCTGCAGGCGATTTTCATTTTAGAGGGCAGGGAGAAGGCAGTTCCGGGTGATTGCCATCCCAAAGAAGAGATGATTTTTCACTCGGATGACTAATCTCCCCGAATCTGCTCGTGTGGACTGACCCTAAAAGGGCTTTACCTTATAGAAGGAGACAAAGAACCATGCACATCCATGCCCTGTTAAGATAAGATAAAGTCATAATGCTCTGACAAAGCCAGATAATGCCAAAGCTAAGTGAGTTAATTGTCTTGTTTATAAATGGATAAATAAGAAGGAAATATGATACATGTGAGGATTGCTTTGTAGGTATCAGGAGGACCAAAATGCATGGCCACTAGCTCCAAGTGTGTAAGGTGACTAGAGCATCCTGTTATGCTCCAAAATTTCTAAAATGTTGGATGGTCATCTCCTATAGAGTCAACTCATTTGCATTTTTCCTTTTTAAATGTTTTAAGTAGACCTAAAGAACAGCATACGAGGCTACTGGGGGAGATTAGTAGCTCAACAACAAATTGCTTCTTCTTCGGGCGACTAATCTCCCAGAACTGCCTTCCCACCGGCGAGGAAACTTCAGGTGACTTCGGAAAGCCAAAGTGATGAATGCCATCCCATGGCCAATTTACATTCTAGACAGTGGGAAAGCAGTTCGGGGAGGTTAGTCACCCGAAGAATAATCGAGTTGTCGTTGGGCATCTAATCTCCCCCAGTAGCCTTGTGTGCCCTGGCCTTAAAACCTAGAAATCTCAGATTACAACTATTTGGAATAACAGATCCTGGGAAATCTCAGGTTCCAAGCATTCTGGAAACAGGTGCCCATTTCTAGCCAACTATAGCTACAATGCCCAATGTGATATACTCTTCTATTCCAGGGCATTTAGAGGCAGTTTGTTTCAGTTTAGTATACTCTTCTATTCCAGGGCATTTAGAGGCAGTTTGTTTCAGTTTAGTATACTCTTCTATTCCAGGGCATTTAGAGGCAGTTTGTTTCAGTTTAGTATACTCTTCTATTCCAGGGCATTTAGAGGCAGTTTGTTTCAGTTTAGTATACTCTTCTATTCCAGGGAATTTAGAGGCAGTTTGTTTCAGTTTAGTATACCCTTCTATTCCAGGGCATTTAGAGGCAGTTTGTTTCAGTTTAGTATACTCTTCCCAGGTGTAACCAACTCTAGAAAGTAACCTTAATCACAAGTTTAACCCACAATAAATCTGATGGAGAAATCTCCTAGATGACATTTTAAGTAATTTTCAGATCTCCTGAGCTATTCATTACTTATGCACCTAAAATGCTTTCATGCAAGAAATGAATAACAGTATATGTGTGTTTGCAGTCGCCATGGTTTTTTCCACAATACAATGTTTTGTACAGAATTCTAGTGACAATGCAAGTGCAGAGGGGTGATTCCCTTGTATTACTGAGCTGCATCTACTGCAACTGCAACCAAATAGCCAAAATAGAAGCAACAGCAAGTACACTTTGCATTATTATTTTTTGTTTGTTTTTTCATGATTAGCCTTTTTTCCTGACAATTTTCAGTACTGAAAAACCTAAATGGTTGATAGGGTCACGTATCCAACAACCAAAAAAAGTTTCATTTTATTATTTACATTTTTTTTATTGCTGAAGTTTCTTTTTAGGTCCTCTTTTTTTCTTCTTTGTTTCTGAATGAAGACCTAGCAACCACAAAGTATTTAAAATTCCAAACCTGATAAAACTTTTTTAAAAATGTTTTTTATATTTTCAACAACCAAAACAAATAAATAAATACTGATGGCAAACTGTGCTAGTGTAATGCTCTCTAGATAATACCTTGCTTGAGTAATTTGCACTAACAATTCTTCCTATAGTCATGGTTTGGACACAGAGCAGACATGTCCTGCTATGTAAAAGGTCATGGCCTAGGTCTCTGGTCACATTGCTGGTGCTGAATAATTGTATGATTATGCCCTTGTTAATAATCCTGCCTGCCCACTCCTACAAATCTGTTTAAAAAAACACCAGACCTTTGCTTTGTTCTTTTGGCAGCTGCCGTCATGGTTTTTGAACCAACATTCTTAAGGTCTCTGCTTGGGTCCCAGGTGGGCATGCAAGATAGCGGAAGAGAAATCACTTTACAAACTTAGGGCTTGTGTAGAGCATTCTGCTGTTTTCTTAAGAAGAAAAACATTGTGATGAGGCCAGATCAGGAGTTACAAACAAAGAGTTAGATTAAATAATTCACAATGTCCAGTCCTTGCCCCATGCATTTCTTATTCAACTACAACCAACACCAGCTAACATGTGCTGAAGGACTGGATATCTAATAACTATTATGCAATATGCAGTCATTTGTAATCTTCTACTCAACCAGGGATATTTTTGGGCAAGGCAGTGCCTCAGAGGCCCAGGGAAAATTTCTCTCTCTCTGTTGATGCTGTTTATGGGCAAAACAACAAGCCTTCTCATGTCTTTTATATTTATATTTTTATATTTCCATTGGTACATTGGTAGCAACATTTAGATTAATGCTAGGCTGTTTCTCAACCTGCATATAAGCAAAGCCCATCTGCACATATTTGCTCTCTTCTGTGTCTGCACCTAAAGAAACTGTATTGGCCTAGGCACACATGGGGCCCAATTTGGCACCAAAATGCACGGCTATGCATTTCAGCATTAAAATCTGCTTTGTGCATCTGATCCTTAGGCTAAGGAGCAAGAATAAAAGAAATGGAGTAAGATCCGCTTATTTGTTGACCTCGCTAAATTATGTGGAATTTAAGGGTGGTGGCCCACGTAGATTAGTCGCCCAAAGCTTCTCTTCTGCTGTCGACTAATCTCCCCAAATGCTTTCCCAATGGCAAGAATTTGGAAACCCAAAGCGATATGTATGCCATACTACCAGCAATTCATATTCTTGCCGGCGGGAAGGCTTTTCTGAAAGATTAGTTGCCCCCAGTATCGAAGATTTGCTTAAGGCACCAAACACTACATGTGCCATTAGCCCAAGAGCAGATTAGTTTCAAAATGTAAATAAGGTCCACACAACTGTTCTTGCCCAAATGAGTGTTTTTCCTTCTATAGACAAAGACACTAGACCTTATCTTAATTGCTATCAGGTAATTGAAACCAAATTGCTATTACACATAGGCAATAGCACTTATAAAGTATTAACTACACAGGGTGTTCCCACCAACTACTGTGAATCTCTTCCATTAGTAGGAAGTGCCATGAGTTGCCCTTCCTATAAAATACATTCCAGCACCAAAAACTTAGCCCAAACCACAAACATTTCCCCTAAAGGTGGCCACACAATATTATCATACATAACAAAGTTTAATAAGATATCTGGACCCATAGGGTCATTATGTGATTTTGAAATCACATAATGATGGCATATTGTATCCTCCTCACAGACGCGATAAACCCCTCACTGTACAACCCCTATATCTCAATCTTTTATCAGCCTTTATGAACCAGCAACTTCGTAGATTATCCTCTTACATCTATTTACCCAGGAAGAGTAGCCATGGTTCCCAAATTTTCCAATACCTTTTGCTTCTGTTCTGAAGTACATGGGTTATCTCTTCCAGCTTTCTAGTTTCTTCAACTAACTGCTGCCATTCGATAAATGCCGGAGGAGCCAACTTTTTCCAGTGTCTAGGAATTAGTGTTCTGGCTGCATTTAACAGATGCAGAGTAAGTGGATCTGATAGCATCCTATTTTTTCCTCCTACTAAACTCAGCAAAATTAATGGAATGTCTTCCTCTTCGATTTTTGTATGAGTTATTTCGGCTATTACTTTTAGTATCTTACACCAATATTCCTTCAAAGCCTCACACTTATACCAGATATGGGCTTATGTTGCCATATCTTGCCCACGTCTCCAACAAATATCTGAGCTCTCAGGGAATACCTTTCTTAATTTTGCTGGAGTGAGATATAATCTGGTTACGAGTTTATAATTAATCTCTCACTCTTGATGCTCTAGAATCTAGATGATTTGTGTGTTGTGGCCACGATCTTGTCCCACATTGGACAAGTAAATGTATTTAAATCTTTTTCCCACTCCTTTTGTGCTGTACTTTTTAAAAGAGGAATATTAGACAAAATAAGTTTGTATATAGTAGAAATTGCTTTAGTCACATTTTCTTTTCTCTCTAGTAGACTTTCCCACTTTGTTAACCCTCTATTCCAATCTGCAGCTTTGTTTTTATATCAAGTGGTGTAATCAACAATAATTCCAATTGTCTCTAGGATGTGATCCCCATTTCTTTTGAATTATTTCTATCAGCATTGTTTTATTGTCTAATATAAAGTCTCTTATTCTTGTGGCTCTACCCTCTTTCTTGCCACTTGTTAAATGCGCCCAATTCTAGATTAGGGTTGAACAGTGGATTATTCGCTAACAGTTGCAATATAAAAGGGGATTTTGGAAGGTTCATTTTTTTCTCTGTTTTTATAACAAAACTTATATATTGGACCAATTAAGGGGTGTTTTCTAGCTCCTTTAGGTAGATATTTTAATTTGGTCCAAAGAGTTCATCATGGGTTTCCCTATACACATCTGTTCCAATTCAACCCATTCCTTCTTCTTGTCCTCTAACGACCATGATATTATATGTGTTAAGTGTATCGTAACATACTATAACTGAGCATCAGATAGGGATTTTGCTAATTTTTAGTGATGGGAAAACTTGGGGTGGTAACTGTGGGTAAATGTTCTACTGGAGACAATGAGAAGGAAATATGACATTACGGTTAAAGTGTTTTTATCTCTGCAATAGTATATACATTGACCTACCTTGAAGGTCCTTTCTATTAAGCTACAACTGTTATTCCCATTTTGCCAATTTCGTCCAATTTCTCCATCAATATTGTCCCATCTAGATATCCAGTTGCTCAGGCCTAAAATTCTTCAAACAAGGTTGACCAAAACCTTATTTTGCATCTTTTGATTTTCCATTAGGTTTCAGGTGCTTCAGGAGACCAAGCCCTTGTATCTTCAGCTTAAGGACTCTTCATTGCCTTTTGCTTTTTTATGAAAGAAAATTTTTTCTTTTTAAGGAGTCATAGATTCATGGTTCATGATTTTTAAGCAACAGAGTTCCTTTCTACAGCTCAATACTGAATGAAACATCTGTCCTCAATCACATGCATTATTGCAAGAAACTGAATCAAGGCTGAAGGATTTAGTCAAAAGTGGGAAATAAAAGAAACCCAGTGTTTATCATTTCTTGTTTGTAAAGGAAAGCCATACCTTGAGAAAAATACTTCACCAATAGATATACAAGCTAAAAGGCCACATATACAATTTTCAGCATTCCCATCACAACAGTGTGCGAATAGACATGTATGGATTGTGCTCTGTGCAACGATTAGTTAGCTCCTGAATGGCCTGGAGGGGTTGAATTGGCAGTTTTTATCACTCTTTCTATGGCCAGCTTTACAGCTCAAAGATGGACCATTATAAATCTTTTATGGACCCCATTCTCACAGTCACTGCCATCTTTGCAAGGCATTGTCTCTTAAGGAATGATGTTTAATCAATTTACTGTGCTATATGGGGACCTGGTGAATTGGCCATGGAGTATGCACTGGTCACTGGGGCATCATTTGCAAAACAGTACCATAAATGGAATGCACTATAGATACTCACTTTTTCATAGCCCTGTGTTCTCTTATGGCTCATAGGACCCATAGCAATTCCAAAAAGCCATGGACTAGATCTGGATGATCTATGAAGTAACTCAGGTTGGTCTACCCTGTGGTCTGCCATTTGTAACTGAAATTCGTCAATGGGTATGCTCCCAAAACATTGTGGGGTTTTGTTTGACTGAATAAAAACAGGAGCTTGATCCCATTTGGTAAACTATCCATATTCTGAATTTTGTACTGCTTCCCTTTGATTCTGGGGCATAGGACAAACACATTCTTTGGCCGATCCAATTTTCAACTCTGATCAAAACACCTAAAAGTGTCTGAAAGTGATGAACTGCTTAGGACAAGTTACAGATTCAGCATTACAAGCGGTAATACCTTCCCCATTCTCAATTCACTCTCTCCAATCTGCACTAAACACATAGGGGTTAATTTATCAAAGTCTAAATTGATCTCAATATTTCTATGAAAACAGTCAGACCAACTCCAAATTGCCAATTAGACCTTTAGCTTGCTAAAATCGGTTTGGGCAAAAAAATCACAAAAAACCATTTTCCCATCAAAAGTCAAATTTTCCTGCCAAAAAGTCAAATTTTCACACCAAAACTGGACTTTTTGGGGCCAAAATCCGAAAATGTCAGATTTTCTGCCGAAACTCAGCACAGACCATGATATTGAAATGGGACCTTGCCATTGACTGCTACAGGACCCTGACAGCTTGCATATGGCAGATTTTCGGATTCAGACATTTTCCATCCTTGGGGTATAATTAATTCTGAAAACTATGTGATTTTATACTTAATAAAATTCCAAATTCCATTCCAATTGGAGTTTAATAAATAACCCCCCCAGTCTCATAGAGATGTATAGTATATGCTGATAAATAAATAGTTAAAATTTTCTTTTTAATGCAGGTTATTCTGATAATTAACCTTGTGTGCAGTACAATGAATATTATGAGGCAGAATGTGAATTGTGCCATTATGCAGTACAGTATCATTAGCCAATAAAAGTATGTATTATTTGTGTTGCTTTCATTTGCAATTAACCTCTAGAGCTGAAAGGCATTCCTGGTGGCCTGTATTCTCTCTTGGCTTGGACAGGTCTCTGATTCATTACACAACCTCTGTGTAGCGCTGTCATAACCATTTCCCTCTACATTCTGTTTTCCGCTGAGTCTTCCAGTCTATTCTGCATGTTCTGGAGCAGGACAGTGGGGGTAGGTGATTATACACAAATAATTGCAATAAATGAGGATTATTAAGTGGCACTGAGTTAACTGTACAAAAGAAGATTCTGTTGCAAAGGTATACAGGGAAATTGTGTACCTTTCTTTAACTTTCATTCACCTTCTAAGTTTGAGGACACAGAATTGTTTGCACGTTTTCTCCATGTATTTGGATTCATTTTTTTTTTTTCTAAATTAACTTGGTCACACACAGGTAGTTCAGCTAATGAACAATTTATCCACAAATGGGAATATGGAAGCACAGCTATTTCGGGTCAGCTGATGACCTCATATATGAAATGAATCATCAGGCAGCCCAGGCTCCCATAATCACATATTACCATTGGCATTCACTCATTGGACCTTTAATAATACAGTTCAGTTGGAAATGACAACCTGTGTTGCCAACTGAAAGGAGAATTCAACCCTACATTTAAAAAAACCTACCCCATCCCCACCAAGACCCCCATCCTCAACCCACCCCCCCCCCATTGATGCGGGCAAATGCCCCTAACATTTTACTTATTCCTCGGTGCAGATTTAGGCATTGAACTTCACAGGAGTCATCTTCAGCTGCTTCAGTAATCTTCACAATGAGACCGTGTTGCAGCGCATGCACACTTGGAGCAATTTTCTGTTTCGCAATACTGCGCTTGCTCTGAAGCTCACGGAAATTGCCAAAGCACCAGGAGAAGACCCGTAGATTACTGAAGCGGATGAAGATGTCGCCCGTGAAGTCTGATGCCTGAATCTGCACCAAGGGGTAAGTAAAACATTAGGGGCATTTGCCCGGGGTTACACTTAGGCTGGGGGAGGAGGGAGGGGGATCTTGGTGGGGAAGGGGCTAGGGTTTTTTTTTTTAATTTAGGGTTCAATTCTTCTTTTTAAGGGTACTGGCATGTGACACTCTCAATACCCATTACTGTTATTTCAATTTAAATTGGAAATGGTGCAGTGTGCCACTGATATTTAGAAACCATTGGAGGTTGAATTGACAGGAGTGGAAATAGTAACACAATAAGTAAGGTTGAAAAAAGACACATGCCCATCAAGTTCAACCTTTTAAGTCTATATATAACCTGCCTAACTGCTAGTTGATCATCCAGGCAAAGGCAAAAACTATGTTTGAAGCTTCTTTGTCTCAGAGGGGGAAAAATTCCAGTCCCTGGATCAACTTGTATAATGAGCTATCTTCCATAACCCTGTATTCCCTCACTTGCTAAAAAGTCATCCAACCCTTTCTTAAAGCTATCTAATGTATCAGCCTGTACAACTGATTCAAGGAGAGAATTCCACATCTTCACAGCTCTCACTGTAAAAAAGCTGGTGTTAGAGGTACAGTACATGAATGATAGAGAGAGAGAGAAGAAAGAGAGAGAGAGTTTGTATGAGTGTCTGAGTACCTAAAACACTCACTCTAAATATCAATAGAGTGACATTTCGGCCTGGATGATGTGCAATATCAACTTATACTGTATTTACAAATATTTACAGATAATTTTCCTGAAGGATTATGGGGTCCTGAAAAGGTCCAGCTATGAAGCCTAATAGTGTTTATTTCTGTAAACCCGGTGCAAGTTGTTGCACACTTTTTTGCCAATAATGGCATTAACATCGGATTTGTTGATCATTGGGGGCTATTTACACAACACAATTGCCTTAGAGGGCAATGAGTCTTAGCCTGTGGGTCAACTTGTGTGCAAGTAAACCTCTTGTCACAACGGCCATTAGTTATTAGAATAAGGTGCATAATTAATTCTTGGGTCATATAGTAGACTCCAAGTCTTTTTGGTTCCCTTGAGAAAAATGTTCAGGAACATTGCATTAAGGGAACCTGGAATTCTAGGTTACAGTAATTCCAGAGTTTTCTTTCAGCCCATGCACGTTTATTATTCTTTATTAATATATACACAGTACTTTAGTAGTATCCACAGAGTTCATAGTAGCAGTCACAGCTACAAACTAGACAATAGTGATAACTGGCTTTGATAAGATGCTACATGTTATTTAGCAGAGGCAATTCTCAGTATTGTCTATGACAGGGCATTTTGTAACCTCAAAAAAGTAGCCCTTACTAGTAGCTTTGTGTGCCTTCACCCTTATAGTCATTATACATCAGGGACTGGTCCAGTGGAGCTTATAATCTAAGGTCCCTGTCACATTCCCTATGATCAGATTTATCAGTAGAATGAAAACCCATGAAACCTCAGACAGACCATAGAAATCCTTTCTGATTGTGCCCCGGCTAGAACCGGTACTACCTGAGCCTAAGAGCAGGATATAGAGGAGCCTTGGCACTCAATGCAAGCTGCAAATAAACATGTAGGGATGCCGGTACCTTTCTGAATGACATCAATAAATGCTCAATTTTGCACCCAATACTATTTAAATGTGGTTGTGTTTGTAAATGAGCCTTGGCATATCAGGTAAAGTGAAGCCAACCTGGTTAGTGTGAGACAGTCTAAAAACATGCAAAAGCTCCACAAAATGCAAGATTAAAAGTGTAAAGCCTTCTGAAAACACAAGATATGTACCTGCATCATGCTGCAAATTTTTGCCTTCATACCACAAATGAGATTTTCAGCACAGGTTTTGGTATTTTGCATCTGGCTCTACTCAGATTCAAGTCAGGGACATTTGGGTTTCTGGCTCAATGCCTTATTCATTGGGCCAGGAGAGTGACCTGTAGGGTTGCTCGCTATAGGTTACCTGGCCTCTAGAGCACCAGCCCAGTAGCAGCCTGATTGGTTGCAGTCAGCCAATCAGGGCTGACTCTGCCCTATTTAAGACCAGCCCTCAGAACACTCCTTGCCTGAGCATTATTGGCCATACTTGTACTGT
Organism: Xenopus borealis; assembly: GCA_024363595.1. Taxonomy (NCBI): domain Eukaryota; kingdom Metazoa; phylum Chordata; class Amphibia; order Anura; family Pipidae; genus Xenopus; species Xenopus borealis. The sequence continues at coordinate 15,194,424 of CM044442.1, forward strand.
GGCAGGGCCCCTAGCTAGGTTGTTCATGATCTAGCCCTGTTTCCCTTTACTCTTGCCTTGTCTTGTTCTTCTCTGCCTTGCTTTACCCTACCTTGTACCTTCCCAGCCTTGACCTTGATCTGACTGTTGCTTCGCCTGTTCTCATTTCCTATTCTACCTTGTACCTCTCCCTGACTTCACCTTGTACTGACCTTGCTTGCCAGTTCCTGATTTCTGTTTCCTGTTCTGCCTTTTACCTCCTACTCTCCAGTCTTCTCCTGCTCTCCAGTCCTCTTAGTTTGCCCCCCGATCTACACCCTCATCATCCTGTCTCCCTGTTCTTGCCTTTCCCTTTGTGTTCCGTGGGCACAGCCAGTGCCTGCTTCAAGTAATCGCCTTTCCGTCTGCAGCCTCCACAGTGCAGCCTACCTCATCCTTGACATTTAGTCATCTATGTGGCAGTAGTAACTACACAGCACAAAAAAAAGTGTCAATTGCTCCTAGGAATAGCCCCTAGAGCATGCAAATCACTGCCCTAGAGGTGCACCTCCTCTTGACTCCTTCTGCCAAGTGTCCCTCGCCGATGCATTGTCTCATTACTCTATTGTGCCTGTCACCGCCCAGACACTATATACCATTAAAAGGCACAACTATCCTGTCACTTTCACCTATTCATGTTACACAAGGATCTAGAGATGGATCATAACATTTACTTGAGGCTGATGCTGCCATTCTAACCAGCACTGATGTGCTCAATAAAAACAACAAAGTAGGACGAGCTACTAGTCATTTCTCATTTGCGTATGTATCTGGTTGCAGATCTAAAAAAAGGAATGAATGATCATTTTTACAGTTTATTGAAGAAAAAACATAATCAATAGTCAAATGAGCTTAATATCTGGGGGGGGGATATTTTTATTGTATTTTAGTTGTAATAGTAAACAATATGGCAACAGTTTTAATGTGCACTTATTTCAGTAAAGGTTTTGCTAGTCATCTAGGTGCCAGTGGAAGAACTGCTGAGCTTTAAAGTTTGCTACACCATAAAACTTTTGCGCCCAAATCCAGCACTTCCAAGCAAATCTTTAATGTCAGATGCACAATTAAATTAAAGTTTAGTTAAACAATTTAAATTAAACATAAATAAATGTTTTAAAAAATCTATATTAAAACACTTTGAGAATTATAAAGAATAATACATAGCAACATGCACATTTGTAAGAATCCCTGGTGGTCTAGTGGGGCAGCGGGGACTCCCACCTCAGTGCACCACATGACTTCATCTCGGTTGGCACAAAATTCAAATATTTAAAGATGATGATGTCCTAATTCAATTGCCCAAAGTAAAGGCCTATAGTTCCTGGGTGTGCTTCTCTAAGTCTGTTCTTGTTCCTGACCCTTGCCTGTTCCTGACTCTGCCATTCTGCTGCCTGTACTCACCTTTGCCTGTATTTGACTATTCTCTGGATACTGATTTTGTACCACGCTGCTGTTTGGTTTGACTCTGGCCTGTGACCTTGACTACTCTGCTATCTGATTTGGTACTGCCGTATGGTACTGACCCTGTCAGTTCCATGTCTCACTGTCTGCTCACCCCTCCATTCTGCATATGTTTGGTTCCCTAGCCTGCTCAGAACTATCTTCTTGGTCCTCACACAATAAGTCGTGGCAGCATCTGAGTAGCGGAGGGCTCCACCCAAAGTCAAAGGTGGTTGCTGTGTAGACAGAAGAGTGAGATATATATAATTCAGGACATTTGGGTATATTCCTTTTTTGTAAAATAAATACTCATACACTAACTGTATAGATTTTAGTATCACAATAGCCGTGGATATTATGCTTGTCCAAGAAATCATCCAAGTCACTCATAAAGTCATCAGCAGAATGAGCATAACAACATCACCCGGCAGTGCATTCCACAACCTCACTGTCCTCACTGTGAAGAACCACCTACATTGCTTCAAATGAAAGTCCTTTTCTTCTAGTCTGAAGGGGTGGCCTCTGGTGATCCGATTTATGGGTAAAAAGGTCCCCTGATATTTGTCTATAATGTCTTCAAATGTATTTGTAAAGTGTAATCATGTCCCCTCTCAAACGTCTTTTTTTCCAGAGAAAACAACCCCAACCTTGATAGTCTACCTTCATAATTTGTCTCCCATCCCTCTAACCAGTTTAGTTGCATATCTCTCCCACTTATTTAGATCCCTCTTAAGGACTAGAGCCAAAAACTGTATAGTCCAGGTGACACCTTACTAGGGATCTATAAAGAGGCAACATTATGTTTTCATCCCTTGAGTTTATGCCCTTTTTTATGCAGGACAGAACTTTATTTGCTTTAGTAGCTACAGAATGACACTGCCCAGAATTAGACAACTTGTTATCTACAAAAACCCATCAGTTAAGGAAAAACAACACACTGCCATTTACCTGCCATTCCTGCAAATTAACCTTGGCTACATGAAAATAAGGAAACTTTGGAGATGTTTATGGCTATTGTTATTTGAGTTCACAGCTTAGCCAATAACATCTGAGCTTCCAAAAAAGAATTCCATTGCTGCTTGGCAAGGATTTTGAAGTGTGTCTTGAAAGAGAGACCCTTTGTTACTGCACAAAGCAGGAAAGGAAAGAGTTCAAGGGGAAATATCTGAACAAATATGTCTACAGTCCCATCTTTCCCCTGAGAACACTTAAACTGTGCCATGTACTTTAAGGTCAGTGTGGGCTGTCTTTAACAAACTATACCTAATGCGGAAGTCATTATAATGTTTACATCAATTAGGCCAATGAAATGCGTCATGTCTGTATAGCTGCTTATGCAGGTCATTGATGCAATACAATTGCAAACAGAAGAGGTGACGGCAAACTATTTTATTCCCTAACAGTATTACAGAATCTTAGTAATTATATTATCATAACAACCTGTCTGTAACAACAGATATGGATGTGGCCATATTGAGATGTGACTGAATTAATTTCTTAATGGAAAAGTATATCCATTGAGCAAGGTTAAATTTTGGGACAGATTTATTGTTTGCTTAAAGGCATATGCAGCTTGAGTTATTTTAGTGGTGGATTTTAACCTTTTGAGTTAAGGTCCACCAGCCAACACTCCATTTGCTTCTAGGGTTTCCATCTTTTTAAGAAACAAATTCTGGCCGCTCTAATAGGGGCAGGAGGATGGGACGTTTTAGAGTGAGCCAATGATGTAAAAGGGGCAGGGCGATGATGCAAGCAAACACTTAAAAATTCGACCCTTGATAAATCTGCCCCCAAGTGTTTGAATCGAATTGGCCAAATTCAGCCATAGAAAAAATTTTTGGGACAAATTTGGCCATATTCACTTGATCGTACGATCGTACGATTAAATCATATGAATCCATCAATTGGTACGATTTAATCGTATGATCGTACTACTTCCCCTTTTAAAACTTCGACTTGCCAAAACTTAGCCAAATTTTGGCTATATGTTCTAGGAGGTCCCCATAGGTTAACATAGCATTTCGGCAGCTTTAATATGGCGAAGTATCGAAGTCGACATTTCCTTAAAGAGACAGTACTTCGAAAAATCGAATTTCAAAGTTTTTTCAATTGGAATTGAATTTTGGCCTATTCGATGGTCAAGGTATCCAAAAAAATACTTTGAAATTCGAAGCTTTTGAATTTGAAAATTCACTTCGACCCTTGATAAATTTGCCCCTTGATGTTTGGCCCCCAATCCAGAGACAATTTGGGCAGGTAGAGGTTGGGTTAGGAGAGAAAAGAAGAGAGTCCACCTGCAAGCAGGGATCTGGGGCTGAACAATAGCCAATTAGAAATGTACCCGCAAATACAAGTAGGAGATCCATTATCTGGAAACCTGTTAAAAAGCTCTGAATTTCATGAAGGCCATCCCCCGCAGACTCCATTTTATCCAAATAATTCCAATTTTTACAAAGAATTTCCTTTTTCTCTGTAGAAATAAAACTGTAATTTGTACTTGATCCAAGCTAAAATTTAATTGGAGGCAAAACAGTCCTATTGGTTTTATTTAATGTTTAAATGATTTTTTACCAGCAAGTCAGTGAAATATTTGCCAGATGGCAACCCTATTTGGTTGGCACATGGTGCTTCTTATTGAAGAGCATTAACAGTAGAAATATGAGGACAGAGGGGTTTTGACCACCACTATCCGATGCCTGTGGTTAATTAAGTTAAGATCTTGATCAGAATGCACTCAGAATCTGAGCACTTTAAATTTTTTTATAATACCAATATCTGACTGTCAACTGTGTCAACAGTTATCAGGACAACAAAACAGCAAATGACTTCACCAATATGGCAACATCGTTGATAATCTATTTCCCCTTTGTGTTGACAGCTCAGCACAAGATTTTAATCTCCCCTGATTGGTTCTTATTACTGATCTGTTATGAACCCAATGTGCTCAAGTCATCCGATGCAGGGCATAGCAATGGGGCGTAATATAGCCCCTATCTTATGCTCATTTATTTATGACAGATTACGAAAAGTACTTTATCTATAATTCACAGTTTGATCAGTATATTTTACTGCCATACTGATGATCTATTCAGGTGTTGGCAAGGTTATGAGGAAACTTCTTTGTCTCCTTTGCGGACTATCTTTATTCTCCAGGATCATCAATACTGCAACTCAGAGCAACACTGCAATTGCTTTTTTTCTCCTTCCTGTTCAGATTGAAATCTAGTAAATGTTGTGTTTACAGGAAAGATATAGATCATTACCATAAGATACATTTGTACCTATTTGTGTCTATTTGGCTTTAAGTACATACATCTGTTTATTATACGATGGGGGGTGCACTTCCCAGTGTTATTGGTATAAAGTACAACAGATGCACACAGAAACCAAACAGTCCTTATGGAGTCTCAGTCTTTTAGATAATTCTTATTAATATTAATTTCCAAAGCCGCTCACCCTATGCTAAGTTGGACCTGGGTATAAAAACCCCAGGTCTGTCACATAAGGTGATGACGTATTTCATCAACTTCATAAAGTAAAGATCACAGCATAAGAGTTATTGCAGTAAATCAACCACACTCCCCGATGGCATTCGTTGGCTCGGGTGCAGCGCCCCAAACCCGTAGCTTGGGGAGTAGTATCGACCAATTGCAGAATAATGGATACGCACTCCAAGAGCCACTGGCACTGGCGCACGTCAAGTCGGACGCCCATGCCATAATGGATAGCCTAAGGCCCCATCACCTTGAAAATGTCTGATCTTGGAAGCTAAGCAGGGCCAGGCCTGGTTAGTACCTGGATGGAAGACCACCTGGGAATACCAGGTGTTGTAGGTTTTTTTATATACCAGTATACTTAGGTGTTATGACATCTAATTTGGGCGCCTAGCTTCCTATTGGTTCCTGATGTGTCTGTCCGTCCTCAGCCTCCTGATTGGTTCCTGGTCCCTTAAATACCTTCCTCTTTACATTGCCCAAGCTGGCTTCTGTTTCCACGGTTCCTGCTCAAGCCTTGCCTGAAATCTGATTCCTGGTTTTCGACTCCTGGCCTGTTTATTGACCTCTGATCCTCTGCTGCCTGCACCGACTCTTTTGCCTGTTTTGACTTTGCTTCTGTTTCAATCCTTGACGGTCCCTCGATCTCGGCTATTCCCTGCTCCTTTGCCTTCTCCGCCGCAGAAAGCCTGGGGCCCCAAAAGGGCGTCGGTGATGACCGGAGCCATAAAGGAGTATCAGTGTCCACCAGTCTTCCTTGCACCAGTGGCTCTCCTTTGGGATCCAAGCTATCCATAGGATTCAAAGTAACAGATTGTTACAAAGTCTTTATTCCAATGAGCTAAAAAGTCCACTTTTTAGCTCATTGGAAAAAAAGACTTTTTATCTGCATCTTTTGGCTCTTTGAGTGCGTGTCCATTTTTCTGCAATTGGTAAAGTACAACAGAACTGCTGTCTTGTGAGTGAAATGAAGGGGATCATAGTGTCAAGACAACTAGGCTTCACTTTGGAGTTGCCTGGACAAAGGAGGAAGTAGTATACATGAGAACTGACATAAAAGTCCAATTCATATGGTCAAAGTTATTAGACAGGCAATGGTTGAAGTAGGCAATGATAAGAATGGTCAGGAACCAGAGAAATCAACATTAAAACATAAATTAGATTGCACTCCCAGGAACATTGGAGAAAGACCTATAAGCGGACATTGAACCTGGGTCACTAAACCAGTGCTAACTTACAATCACACAGTAACCATACAGTGGCCATGGGCCACCCAACTGTGAAGGGAGAAACAGAGGCACCAGGTGACACTTGTAACAGGCAGTCACTTGTTTTTCAGGCAAGGGTGACATTGTCCCTTAAAACCCATAAGTAAACCTTACTCTTCTATCCCTATAGTTAACCTTATACTGATGCTACAGTATGCATGCTAAATATTCACTACACAAATCTGGTGGGAGAGCCCCTTTTATTAAGCTATAAATTGTATTGTAAGTTTTTGCAGACCGACATTTGATAAACGATGGTTTTTTTTAGACGTTGACGGGGAGCTTATTCCTCTAACAGTTTCACCATAGTTATGGAATTCATGCAGAGAGACCTAATACCACGGTAAAAATAAAAAAAAAAACAGAGGGAAATCAATAGTCCCAGATACTGGAACATGCACCTCAAATGTACTTCATTTTAATTGAAGTGAAGGGAAATTGATTTTATATTTGCAGCTTCGTTATTTTGATTTTCCGACAGCTGTTACATTTGCTTAAGGCGGAAAAAATCCTTTTCAGAAGCGAGGTGTCTGAGGTATGAATTTTAAATGCAAAAAACATTCTAACATTAATACATTATTTATAATTGTTTTTCCCCAGCGCTCTCAGGAGTCTCTAACAACAAAACTGAAATGTTGCCTGTGATAAGAATGTCTCTCACTCCCTTTGTTTCCTTTCAGCATGTGGGCTAGAGGGATATTTGACAACATACACAATAAAGAGTATAAGAGTTCAAATGCACATACTTTGGCTCATTTACTAACATGGGGCAAAACGTGTCCCAATCCATTACTCACAATGAGGGATCATTATTTTTCTTTCAGCATTCTAATTCCACCAGGAAGCTAACTGTACTATGGTTGCTATGGGTTACTGGAAAGTGGCAGTTTGCCCCATGCTACTGCATTGTTTTCATAGAACAGTTAAAGGTCAACCATAGCTGAAAGGAAGTTTATTCGTCTGTCAGCATAGGGTTACCTTGCTGTTTTCCATAGCCAGCACCACAATGCTATACAAGATAAAACTCCTCACCAAAGTAGCCTTCAGATATCTTCAAGAGTCCTTTGATATAGCCTTCTTTCTCTATGTACAGAACCTATACCATGTGTAGTGCACAGCTTTGGGACATGTTCTTAATTTACCTTATACTCCAGGCGGCACACTGTGCATAACCGATAAAAAACATAAGACAACTGCACTGCACAAATAGTGGCATAGGGCAGATGTCCACTAGAAGCAACACATTTACTCTCAGCCAGCGAATTGGATTCATAAACAAGACAAATCCTCCAAGATCTGGTTTCACCATGCCACTGGCTGCCACCAGCCTAACACCATCCATGGGATAGGCCTCAATGACTAAGACTTCCGACCCCAAGCCCAGCCATGGGGTTCTGGTCTCCCATGCCTCACTTTTACAATGTGCACTGTGTCTCAGCATTACTGAGGGAATTTTGGTGTGTAATCCTAGATGTCCTATCCCTTCTGAATGCCACCTCTTAGGGCCAAATGTTATAGTCATTCAATGACTTTCATTTTCTTATTTCAGCTTTACTATTGCATTTAGCACTCAACAAAGTAGCTTTACAGATCTGTTCATTGGAAAAACTTGTGTTCCAATCATATGCAAATATATTTTTATACTCATTGGCATGTATTGTACTTTTGATCATTTAAGAAATATATATTATGACTGTCTAGTGGGGCCAGTGTGTTACTAAAGCCCATCTGGATTGGCACATTACCACACACCAGTATATTACGAACAGACTGATACAATAGTGGATATTTACTGCTTGATTATAATTATAAAGTGCCCAGGCTAAAGTATTACTTGAGCCTAGCAAGCATCTGCAAAAAGTAATTTTTTCCATGTTGGAAGCCAATATTCTGTGCCTACATTGTTTTTCTATTGTATTTGTAAGTGGCACTTCCTCGGCTTAAAATTGTTGGCTTTATACTGACCAATATCTACACAGTTGATTCAATGCACAGCTAGTGTATCTTTTTAATTTGAAAGGCCTTTTGTTTAATAATAGCAGTTAACACTGCCAGTTGTTTTATGACGTCTTTTTTATTATTACAGTCAGATTGTTGTGATGACACAGCCCTTCTTGATACGTGGTCTGACTGCAGCTACAAAGAACACAGAATAGAAGGTCCAGTTGGCGGAATCATGTTGTTCAGCAGTACACAGATATTACAGTAGATGCAATCTTTATTTATTTTTAATATATAGCCTTCAGTACTCTGTGTATAACTTTTGAAAGTTGATTTTCAAATATCAAACCCAGTTCAATGAATGCAATAACTTGTTGATACAAGTATCTCCAAACATGGGCATGTGCCATGGAACCACTTGTAATTGAACTACTTAAAATTATATCCTAATTTTTCTTTAGAACATTTAAACAAATATATGGTAAAATCATATCATAGAGGCAGTGCATTAAGAATGGCCATCTGGGTTAGTAGATTACCCACTACATTATATGTTGCTCAAATGGATACAATGATGGCTATTTAGTGCTTAAAGGGCAAGGAAAGGCAAAGAAATAAAATCCCATTTTTACTTTCTTTAATGAAAAATAAATCTATCTCCAATATACTTTAATTTTAAAATGTGTACCGTTTTTATAAGAAACCTGACTGTATGCAGTGAAATGCTCCCTTCATTTAGTGGTTCTGGCAGGGAAACAATCACTTATGAACAGCAGGGGGAGCCCCTGCCTTACTTACCAGCCATGCAAAACTTAAGCAGACCATACTGAGCATGTGCAGTGCCAGTGTCAGACAAAGATGTATAACAAAGTTACAAGATGACAGCCCCCTGTGGCCAACTTTGAAAGCATAAATCATTTGTTTCATTAGGCTTGTGGTGCAGTAAGTTCATGTTTATGTTTAGTATACAAAATTCAGCATTTCTAGCCTTATTCTATTTTATACTTTCCTTGCCCTTTAAGGATAATTGTAAGCCCCAGACTGAAATATTGTTTGTGCCTGTCAAGCATTTGCAAAAATGTATTTCTCCATAATGAAAGCCAAAATGCTGTGCCTGCTTTTGTATCTCTGTAAGAGCTGGCCAGTTTTGCTGCAACCAATATTTTTCAGCCTGGCTATCAATATTGTTCTGCCAGCCTTTGAGGTCTTACAGATACCATTATCAATTTTTGGATAAAGAAGACCACTGGTTTGAAAGAGGCGTGAAAGAGGCGATTCATGTTAAGGTGGAGAAACCATCCCTGAACAGAGGCGGGGGCCTTCGACACCACCTGTCTGCTACATACAATGCTGTTCTCACATCTGTTCCCCGGCAGTTTAAGAACTCTTCACACATCCATTCATGCAACTCTTACAAGTAACACCTGTTTTCAATGAGTTGCGTGACACATTGGTAATCCTATCACCGTAACTACACAGAATCAACACCACTGTGAATTTTTAATCAACACCACTGTCACCTCTCTGAAGAGTTAAAATGTGCCGTTGTGGTTGGATTGTTGGGAGAGTCTATATGCCGAGAACCAGGCCCGGACTGGCCATTTGTGGGTTAGGGCAAATGCCAGAGGGGCTGCTATAAGGTCCCATAGAAAGTCAGTGTTTAGTGGGCTGGTGGGGGCTGTTTGGGCCTCTATGTGGGCTGATGGGCCTCTGTGTACCTGAAATGCCAGGGCCTATTTGAATTCTCAGTCCAGTCCTGCCGAGAACTCCCCTACACCAGTCAGTTGAACTGAAGAAGCTGCTCGGATGAGCAGTGAAACGTCTTCATTAAAATATCTCAGCAAGTCCAGTTGCTTTGGGTTACTTTTGATCATTATATCACAACCTCGATGAATGAGAATTTTCATAGTCATACCATCATCTTTTGGTTTCCCTTTGTATATATGTAATGGAAGCTCAGTGTTTAATTATTTTTCTACTTTTTATTAACCAGCTACTTTGAAGCTTGCCATTTTAGTTGTGACTGGGCTATAATTATTATGTTGAACTTTCTCATGGTCTCACATTTTACATGGGGGTTGATTCTGTTAGTCCTACATGTTTGCCGGCCATTTTATAGGGTATTTCAACATGAATTCAATGAATATCACTGAACATACATTTTCCCTATTGTTTTCATCACAAACAAATTTATGGGGCAAATTAACTAAAGAGTGCAACTTCGCCAGCGTTCGCTTCGCAGCCAACACTTCGCCAGGCGAAAATTCGCTCAGACAACTCTGAATTCTGAAAGGGCATCGAAAGCTGGTGAAGTTGCACTAGTGTTACTTTGTCAAGCAAAATGAAGCTGAGCTAGTCTTGCCTACTTTGCATACGGTGGGAAGTTATAGTTCAATGGACGTATATGTTGCAGTAAATACATTACGTTACCCAAGCCCGGGAAACCTTGATAAAAGAAAATAGTGTTGTTATATTGCCCTCCACAAGAGCCCACTGTATAGCTTATGTTCCCTATGTTAGGAAATGTAAGGGGGAAACTGGGTACCCCAAAAAAAATTACGAAAAGACGCTAGTGTTTTTTTGGGACTTTTTCAACTATTTGTTGATGAACTCCTATCTACTCTATTGCACTTTGCCTGGTCTGAGGTGGTGAAGGCAAGTCTGGCGCAAGAGGTAACGTTCAGTAAAAGCTGCATCTTAGTGAACTGGCGTAGTAACGCTCACAAGAGCAAAAATTTGCCTAGAGTACCACTACTACTACGCTAGCAAAGGGGCACCTCCGCTCGTTAGTAAATCGGCATGACATCGCGCTGGTGAATTTATGCTAGCATTACTCACTTCCCCCATTAGTGAATCCACCCCTATGTTTTTTTTATTTGAGCTACTCAGGGCAAACAGTGTGTGAAGTGTCCCGACATTTGTTGTCGTGTCATGGAGATCGGTCATTCAGTCGATCGGACAGGTTAGAAGATTTCAATCATATCTCTGCATGTATTGCCGATCTGACGATTTTCAGTGGGAGACTGTCACCAGCTTTGTTGGACATAAACTTTCATACGATTGCTATAAGAGGCAGAATATCAGCTGATCTGTTATTTTACTACTTTTAAATTGAAGGTTAGTGGCAGGTCGGGAGATGGAGACATCCGATCATTCGAGGATTTCTACAATCGGATCTTTGTGTCTATGGCCAGCTTAAAGGGGTTGTTCACCTTTGAGTTAACTTTTAGTATAATGTAGAGAGTGATATTCTGAGACACTTTGCAATTGGTTTTCATTTTTTATTGTTTGTGGTTTTATAGTTATTTAGCTTTTTATTCAGCAACTCTCTAGTTTGCAGTGTCAGCAATTTGGTTTCTAGGGTACAAATTACCCTAGCAACCCTGCATTGATTTGAATAAGAGACTGGAATATGAATAGGAGATGGACTGAATAGAATGATAAGTAATAAAAAGTGGCAATAACAATACATTTGTAGCCTTACAGAGCATTTGTTTTTAGATGGTGTCAGTGACCCCCATTTGAAAGCTGCAAAGAAACAGAAGAAAATTGCAAATGATTAAAAAACTATGAAAAATAAATAATGAAGACCAACTGAAAAGTTTCTTAAAATTAGCCCTTCTACAACATACTAAAAGTTAATTTGAAGGTGAACCACCCCTTTAAAGGTCTACTGGTAGATCTCGATTTCTTTTGGATACCCCTGGCCTAAAAAATAGTACTTGATGTCAGAGCTATTAATGGCAAGATTGATAGTAATAGAACGTGGCATGTGGAAGAAGGAAGAGATCTGGCTCAGTAGACTTTACAGTAGGCAAGGGAGAAGTTGCTTTGAAAGACAAAAGAGCTTCAGGACTAGTGTTGTGTGTCCACCACATAGAGTTACAGACTGAAAAGGTGTGATGTAGTGATGGGCGAATCTCACCCGTTTCTCTTCGCCGAAAAAAAGATTTTCCAGCGAAATTCGCAAAACGAGTCGCGTGTCAATCGCGGCGCGTCATTTCCAACACGCGGCGCATCATTTCTGTCGCGTCATTTTCAGCGTCAAAAACGACGCGCGACTCGTTTTTTTGGCGAATTTTTGCTGGTGAATTTTTCCTGGCGTTTCGCGAATTTATTCGCCAGCGGCGAATCGCGGGAATTCGCCGGGAATTTGGCCCTGGCGAATAAATTCACCCATCACTACATGCCAGTAGAAAAGTAAACCAATTTTAAGGAAGTCTTCAAATTATACCCTGTTATTAGCACATCTGCCATTTCTTCCTTGAAGTGGAAAGTGGATACAAGATCTTAGTGCTACTTGATGTAAAAATCGATGGTGTTGGCATTAAAGTATCATTGCGTCCCTACCTCATTGGGTTCCTTTTTACTCTATGCCTCACCATGTGTTTACTGGTAGCACACAGTTTGACACAGTTTTGAACTGGAGAACATAGTTTGAATTTTGAGTTATATATGACAACATATTGTTTTTAATGCCAGGCTCCCTTTAGAATTGTTATATATACCTCTGGTTTCAGTGCCTTCCCATTAGATGTCAAGAAAAGGACTTTTTCTCTTGTTCTTACTTTATTTCATTCAAAACATGACTGCATCTCTGCAAAGCAGTATTTCATGTTTTAGAAACCGAGTGTGTGCATTAACAGCTCCACTTACATTAGTAATGCCCTTTAATCATATGACTTCACCCTTTTGATAGAATTAATGCACTAGGATAATTCGCGAAACGAGTTGCGAGTCGCGTCGTTTCCATTGCGTCATTTTCTGTGCGCGTCGCGTTGTTTTCACTGCGTCGTGTCAAAAACGAAGCGTGACTCGTTTTTTTTGCGAATTTTTGCTGCCGAATTTTTGCTGGCGTTTCGCAAATTTATTTGCCAGTGGCGAATCGCAGGAAATCGCCGCGAATTCGCCCCATGCGAATAAATTCGCCCATCACTAGTGTGATGTATGGAATAGCAACTCAGCTAACAGTCCATATATAGATATGAACATGCTTTGGAGACAGATAGGGAAAGGGCTTCATATGGCAAGCAATGTCACAATAAGTGGTAGAACAAAGTGTTAAGAAAGATACAGAAAACATTTTTCATTCTCTCTCCAACTATCATAATTCAGCCAGCAAATGAAGGTTATTTTTCACAATCAGTCGAGAAAAAGAGAGAGAGGCTGGAAATTGTGACCTTCCCTGACCTTGGCTGTGTTCTTCCCCTCATACCTTATGGATGTGATTCTCGCCTACTCCATTCATTCACTTTCCCAGTGCTCTCTCATGAAGGCTATCATGATAATTTTACATCTTTTCCATGAATTACTAGTAACAGAGGTACATTAATAGGATCTCTGTAGAAACCATGAATGACATTTATACTGGCATTAGTCACTTATTGTAAACAACCTTCCAAGGTTACTTTTCTATTTTATGATGTTCCATGAGACACCGTAAATAAATTCTTGTTTTTATTGCATCTCCACCCTTTAAAAGCAGAATATTTGAGGAGAATATTATTGGCCTCACTCCTAGAAACACAATTACAATGATATTTCCAGAGAGACAAAGAGGCAATAAAGTGATATATTTTATATAATGAACTCCCATTAAGGCAATATCTTGCAGCAAATGGATCTCCAGGCTATAGTTCTCTGTATTTTTCAGATGTAACAACATTCAGTACATGGTGTGGTACATTTGTGTGCTGTTGGCCAGACACAAACCAGTTGCTTCCCCAAATAATCTGACAGCGTTGGAATTTTGACATCTGTAGGCAGCAATGTTTCCAGGCTGCAAGGCAGGATCCCCAAAACTTTTTGAGCCATAAGCCATATTAGAATTATGAAGCAACACATGGAAAATATTCCTGGGAGGGGGTACCAGATAAGGGCTGTAATTTGGTTATTTGGTAGCCTATATGTGGTCTAGCAGGCTATGGGTGGCTCTGTTTGGCAGCACATATAGGCGTAGATTCATCAAAGAGTGAAGTTAAGAGTGAAGTTCCGCCACTAGAGGGAAATTCCACAGCTCTCAATTCATTTCTATGGGATTTTTAAAGGCGTATTCATCAAAGGGTGAACTTTCACTTCACCTATTGATGAACATGCCTTGCAAAATCCCATAGAAATGAATTGAGAGCTGTGGAATTTCCCTCTAGTGGCGGAACTTCACTCTTTGATGAATCTACCCCATGGTGTTTATGCAACCAAAACTTGCCTCCAAATAAGGACTTGAAAAATTAGCAACTTAACATTGATTGTTAAAACCCTGTTACAAAGTACAGGTATGGGATCCATTATCTGGAAACCTGTTAACTAAAAAGCTCTGAATTAAGAAAAGGCCATCTCCCATAAATCCCATTTTATGTAAATAATCCAAATTTTAAATCATTAAATAATATTTTCTGTTTCTTTATGATAATAAAACAATGCCTTATACTTGATCGCAACTAAGACATAATTAATCCTTATTGGAACCAGAACCAGTCAATTTATTTCATATTTGCATGATTTTCTAGTAGAAGATTCAAATTTATAGAGAGATGAGTTATCCAGAAAACCCCAGGTCCCGAGCATTCTGGATTAAAGGTTCCATACCTGTATAGGAATTCAAGATCTCTTATACTAGGAGACAAAAAGTTGTAAAACCCCCTTTTAGAACAAGGTGGTAATTCCTAAGGTCAATTTACAGCTTGTAAATGTTCTCTTTCAAAGAGGTGCTAAGTAGTTAAAGTTTATTTACTTATTTGCATGTCACCGTTTACGGAACAGAAGAAAAGTCCATATTAACAGAAGAGGACTTTGAACAATTTAGAGTATTAATGTTGTTGACAAGTAACACAGTAACATAGTAAGTTAGGCTGAAAAAAGACTCAAGTCCATCAAGTTCAACCTTTTTAACTTTATTTTTTATTTTAACTGCCTAACCGCTATTTGATCCAGAGGAAGGCAAAGAAAAGTATTTATACCATGTAAACGTATTCTGTACAACGCCAAGAGAGGCTATCAAAATATGATGATGGGTACTCAACTAAAGGTTGAGGTAACAATTACGATCTTTATTGGAAAAGATCTTTCCAAGAAAGATCATTAATTTCAATACACACATGTAGAGTTGATATCAGATATACAGATAGTGCTATTCAGCACTAACAATGGCCGATGCTCAGGTGCCTTCGAAGGCACCCAATCAAAATTTTCCATCAAGCCGATCAGGATTGGACTGAGAATCACAATAGGCCCTGGCATTTTAGGTACACATTTGCCCAATCAGTCCACATAAAGGCCCAAAAAACACCCACCAGCCCACTAAATAGTGACTTTCTATGGTACATTATAGCAGTCCATCTGGCATTTGCCAGAACCAACAGATGGCCAGTCCGGGCCTGAGCCCGATCGAGGAGCCAACCTATATCCAAGTTTTCTGCCTATATTGGTCGGCTCATTTTCCACCATACATGCACCAAATCTTTCCAAATATTGTCTGTGCATCTATGGCCACCTTAAGTAAGACTAGGGTTGCCACCTAGCCGGTATTTTACTGGCCTGGCCGGTATTTTTGATGGTTGATCCCAATGTTATTAATAGGAAAAAAAGATAAATATAAAGGAAGGCCGGTATTTTTTTTCAAGAAAAGGAGGCAAACCTAAGTTAGACATGCAAGAATGTTTTGGGGAATCTGATTTTTAATGAATTCTGTGGTTGGATCCAACTGCCTACCACTGAAATGATCCTTCCTTCTGAACACTTCTCCTCCAGTACATGCGGGGAACAAAATAAAAATCACAAGCGTTACTTAAAATGGCATTTTTGCAAATGTTAAGTGCTGCTTGCAAGGAAAAAACATTCAAATATAAAATTATACATTATCGCTAAGCAAATGTTAGCGTTAACACCTGCTCAGGAGTTTTGTTAAATTTTTTGCAAAAAAAGTTTGTAAATTGTGAAATGTTATTATATAAACTGTGACTGTTCTCAACAGCCATTTGGCCACAAACATTGTGAGGTAGTCATTGAGGTCTGTAATCAGTCAAAAAGGACGCAAACATTTGCTTCACAAAGTTGTCTGCGAACTTTTTTTTTTTTGCTAATGACACATATTACATTCCCCCAAAAGAATGCAATTTGACTGGCAATAAATCTTGCTAGCATGTGAATTGGTGTCTCACTCTGATGGCTTTCTCCAAGTCTTAACTCTCAAAAGGACTGATCCAATATCTTGCACCAATAACTAACAAGACTATAATATTTTCTGGATCATTTACTAATGTAAAGTCCAATTTGGAACACAATTTAGCATTATGTATATACACTTTACAAGTGTCCAGACCAGGACTAGCTGAAACAAACATCACCTTGCCATCAACCCTTTAGGTGCAAGTCTGCTGCCTCTATTGAAGCAACCCTCAGTTGGAACAATGGGATTCTTGCCATGTTTAGGGTTGAAATAACTCCAGGGTTCTCTTGAGACAACAAGAGCACTTGCCCGCAATTCATGAGACAGATCTGGGGAGACAAAACGGTGTTTGGAGTGAATACTTATTAAAAAACAAGGAGCCAATACATTTATTGAATTTACAACCAAAGGAAGATGCAATCACCCAAATATGGGTGCAGTTGATGTTGTTCTTTTCTGGGCACTATAGTTGCACTCAACACCGGTGAATCCTCCCAGCCTCCTATCCAGAATCTCATAAATTACACCAATTAGGCTGTGGGCTCTTCTATACACCCAACAGACTTGCACAGTCATCATTTTGATGCCAAGCATTGGAAATAATGCCATCCCAACAATGCATTTCGTAAGGAGAAAAAAATGGCAATTGTTGATAAATAATCCCTTATATAATTTTAAGGAAAACTTCTGTTCTTTTTTATGCTTTCTATACTATTTTCCATCTTTATATCCTTGTTTATTGTTGCAAAGTATCCTATGTGATAGCACAAAATAAAAAAAACAAATGCCTGTATATACATACACACACACACACACACACACACACATATATATATTTATATATATAAATATATATAATCCAGTTGTATCACTGTTTCAAATTTGTTGTCCTCCTAGAAATTAATGGTAATAAATTGCTTTCCCCTGTCTCTCACATATTGCTAATTAAATCTATTAAGGCCATTTGTTAGTGTATTGGAAAGCGAGCGCCTGGGTGATTCAGAGAGTGGCTAGCTCCCAGTGACTGTCAGTAGGTTTCTATTAGTAGTGAACTAGATAAAAAATTATCCTAGTGCATTAATTCTATCAAAAGGGTGAAGTCATATGATTAAAGGGCATTACTAATGTAAGTGGAGCTGTTAATGCACACACTCGGGTTCTAAAACATGAAATACTGCTTTGCAGAGATGCAGTCATGTTTTGAATGAAATAAAGTAAAAATAAGGGAAAACGTCCTTTTCTTGACATCTAATGGGAAGGCACTGAAACCAGAAGTATATATAACAATTCTAAAGGGAGCCTGGCATTAAAAACAATATGTTGTCATATATAACTCAAAATTCAAACTATGTTCTCCAGCTCCTCTTTTATGTTGTTAAACTGTGTGCTACCAGTAAACACATGGTGAGGCATAGAGTAAAAAGGAACCCAATGAGGTAGGGACGCAATGATACTTTAATGCCAACACCATAGATTTTTACAGCAAGTAGCACTAAGATCTTGTATCCACTTTCTACTTCAAGGAAGAAATGGCAGATGTGCTAATAACAGGGTATAATTTGAAGCATTCCTTAAAATTGTTTTACTTTTCTACTGGCATGTAGTACTTGACAGATCAACAACCCATGTGCCACTGACCTGAAGCCAGCTATACATAAAGAGTGAAAGGAGGTGGATCTTTCCCTAAAATGGCCATCCTGAGCTGGGAATAAGTATTGAAAGTGGATAGCTGGTGCTAACTTTACAATAGAGATAATGGTATTTTATTGAATTATTTAAAGTGAAACTTATCCATTTACATACCTGAATGTTAGACCATGTCTACCAAAAAGCCTACTTTGCATCTTGTTCATTTATAGGATATCTCTTGGGCTCTTCATTAAGACCTTCTTCCGTAAACTCTGGTTTATTCCCTCACTCCTCTACGTTGAGGATCAAGAGAAATATGGTAACTCATTCTATCAGTAGGGCTATCCTATAACAGAAGTCCTTCTGGGAAGAACATCTGCCTGAGTGGCTTGATGAAGCTTATGTGCGAATAATAATAATAATAATTCTACCCCAAGTTTTGGTCTACACAGAACCCTTCTTCAGGGGTCAAGAGAAATGTGACTCATTTCAACTGTTGGGCTGTCCTATAATAAAAGTCTTTCAGGAAGAACATCCACCTGACTGGCTTGATGAAGTTTATGTGTTAATAATAAAACATTTAAAATAAAATAAGTCTTTCTACTGCAAGCTCTGGCCTAACCGCCCCACCACCCCTACTTTGATGGTCATTCTACCAATAGTGCTGTCTTATAAAAGAAGTCCTTCTGGGAACAACATCTGCCTGAGTGGCTTCATGAAGCTTATATTGAAGACTTTGAAATTACTTCCCCAGAAAACACATTCTGTGAGATAGATTCAATCTCTTAACTGGAAACTACATCCTTTTAAATAGAAAGAAAATGATGGGCAGCAAGGACATGATGAAGGGCCATAAGAGCAGGTCACCCTCTTTTGGACATCTTTACAATACAGAAGAGGAGCTGTAGAAGAACAAAGTCTACTGTATATCTAGGGCAAAATGCTACAGCTTAGTGTAATATTTTATTTGTTGTTCATCAGAAATCCTGTTAGGAATCTATTCAAAAGAAAATCAATGAGTTTGCCTTAAAACACTGCACAGATTTAGAAAAAAAAAAAAAAAAAAAGAAGCATTGTATTGTCGGTTTTGCTTTTATGAATTGTTTACAATACCCAAGAAGACAGCATTCAGGCTATACAGCATGGTAACAACACCTGCAAGTAATAAAGTGCTATTTAAGCAAAATCCCCATAAGGAGATGCTGTGGTTTCTACCTGCAGGTTTTAAATGTAGAGAACTTTGGGGTTTTTTTGTTTCCTTGGAGAGAAAGCATCTCTGCTGCTGCAGTAAAATGGAGGGCCTGCTGTGCAAAGCTTATTATGGGATGTCACTCGAAAACACAGCTCGTGGCGTGTATTGTGTGTGTCGGCAAGTGATTCAGAGAAACAGATTTAATTCGGAATATTGAGATGCCTTCAAAGAGATTGTAACCTCCTACCGCCATCCACCACAGCGTCGGAAAGAGGCATTTATTTAAGAATAACCTACTGCTCATTTTGAGAACCATTATGCAAACATCCCGTGTTACACAACTGGCAATAAATACAATTTGAACTGTGAGCACAAGGTTGTGAGGGTTCTTTACATTAATTATACTGGAGAATGAACATTCACAAACGTAGTGATTCTGTGGATTTTGAACCATAATAACACATTGAATAACCAAAGATTAATGCAGTTTTTCATTGTGGGAAATACAGCCTCTTTTGTATTAGAAAGCAAAAAATAAATATGAAGGTACAGGTAGGGGACCTGCAATGCAGAATGGTCCAGACCTAGGGTTTTTCCAGACAGCGGATCTTTCTGTAATTTACATCTTCACACCTTAAGTCTATTAGAAAATCATGTAAACATTAAATAAACCCAATGGGCTGGTTTTGCTACCAGCAAGGATTAATTATATCTTAGCTGGGATAAAGTACAAGGTACTTTTTTATTATAACAGTGAAAAAGGAAATCATTTTTAAAAATTTGTATTATTGAAATAAAATAGATTCTATGGGAGATGACCGTAATCCGGAGCTTTCTATCTAACGGGTTTCCAAATAACAGACCTGTACAGAAGACTCCTTTTTAAAAGAATATTGCTATACTATAAATGGAAATGGTGACCCTTTTCATCTTAGTTTTTATGAAGGTGTTGCTGGTTTTATATGTATTTTAGCCTTACCTAAGCTACCGATCAGGCTGGCTGGACATAGACTTCCTTATTAACAGCCGCTGCCATCATTTTGCTTTCAGATTTTTCAGACCAAAGTGGGTGTATCTGTGCAGCCAATGATCTTGGTATTACATAATTAAGGGATTAGCCATCTGAACAGGACTGTAAATGTAATTATCCAGGGATGACTGCCCAGGTTGCTCATACTTTAAATGTAAAGATGTAATACAAATTTGCCAGTATAGGTATTTTTACAGAAATTATTAAAGGGCAGGAAAGTGTCAAATAGAATAAGGGTAGAAATGCTGTATTTTGTATACTAAACATAAACATGAACTTACTGCACCACAAGCCTAATCAAACAAATGATTTATGCTTTCAAAGTTGGCCACAGGGGGCTGTCATCTTGTAACTTTGTTATACATCTTTGCAAGACTAGACTACATACACATGCTCAGTGTGGTCTGGGCTTCTTAAAGATCCTCATAAATGATCAAAAAACAAAGCTGCTTGAGTTCTGCATGGCTGGTAAATAAGGCAGGGGCTCCCCCTGCTGTTCATAATTATATTTGTTTCCCTGCTAGAAGTTAGGGACTGTCTGCAAATTCCTACCCACAGCACTAAATGAAGGGAGAATTTCACTGCATACAGTCAGGTTTCTTATAAAAACAGTACACATATTTTAATTAAAATATATTGGAGATAGATTTCTTTTTCATTAAAGAAAGTAAAAATGGGATTTTATTTCTTTGCCTTTCCTTGCCCTTTAAGAAACAGTGTCCCTTTTGTTCTGGGAATTCCTTCCTGGACACTATTAAAATGCACAGGAGAGTGGAGACAATATCTCTAGCCCTACAAATGTATAGGAAAGTTGGTCACACATGGAGATAGGTGATCAAGAAAATTGGACATATTGTATGTAGGGTTGCCACCCAGCCGGTATTTTACTGGCCTAGCCGGTAAGACGCTGGACAAAGCCGGGGCGGTTATTACAAATTTACCGGCAATGTAGCTGCCGGTAAATCTGTAATACCCCTATTAAAGGCCCCTGGCCCGCCCCAACCCACAAAAAAATTTACCTTTTCCCCCCAATCGGGTCGTAGCTCAGCCTTTTTATGGCAAGCCACACCCCTTTGTGACAGGACATGCCCCCCTGTGCATCACAACCTGCCCCTTTCTTCCCGGCCCCCCTCCCCCCCACCACTGCCGGTAAAAATATATTTAAAAGGTGGCAACCCTAATTGTATGTGTGAGTACCATCAGGAAAACAAATGTCAGCCCTGAGATGCCATTGGATCACAGTCAGTCTACCCTACTATCATACTATTACAGCCTAGTATTACGTATTGTATCTGCATATTTTGGGATTTAAAAACCTCAGGGGCCCTTTTATCATTGTTTTTGTAAAACAGAAAAACATCATAATAATCCACTTTTTTAGTATCATGTGCCATTGGGTAATCATAAATAGAAAATAGCCATTTTAAAAAATAAGGACAGCCTCCTGGGATCGTAGGATTCAATGCTGCGCACAAACATACCAAACAAACTATAAAGTTAGGTCACACGACTATTTGGGGCACTTATGGTGGGAGACAAGACAACCAATATCAGCAAAAGACTTGCCTATCAGTCAGTTTTTCGTTTGGGCAGGTCAGAATATTTTGATCAGACGCCAGACTCCCGAACATCAGACCAGATAGAGGTAGAATTCTATTGTTTCTACCAATAATTGTTACAGAAGTATTAGGGCAGAGACATTTTTCAGCGATTTTAAAAATCGCGCCGCTCCGTGTGAACAGGCGCCGACGTTTTTAAGCCTCGCTGGTGCACTGGGGTGTCAAGCTATTTGGGGAGATTCGGGGGCGATCCGTCGCGGCGAGAAGTCGCCAGGCGACGGATCGCCCCCGAATCTCCCCGTCTGCCCTTAGCCTAAGACTTTGCATGCAGTGGATTTTTATTCTACACATTGTGGACAATAAATTGTTTATTTAAAAAAAAAAAAAATCTCCTCCTTTACACAATGGAAGACTTGCCTGTGAAAGGAATGCGTCTCACTGTTGCCTGTATAATCACTTGGTCAATTGTGTTTATGTCAATAGGGAGGGTGTGAGAAAGCTACATTCTGCAAACAGACTGTTTTCATGATTATTGAATCTCAGAGTTAAAAAAAAAGCCTTTATACTACACCTCCAAAAAGCTAGAGTTCAGGGGTTTTAGCACTTTGTCTCCGCTTAAATTTTCACTTCTCTTTTCTTTTCTAATAGCACATTTCAGGGTTTCTGCTGTGCAACCAAAGCACACCTTTCCAAATTTCTACATAAAATATGACTATTTAATCACATTCCAGTCTAATTACCGTGCTCTGCGGCTATTGTTCCTACATGTCCTCTGTCTACGGCTGCTTTAACATTAGATTTCAGAACAAATGAGGTTTCATGCTTTTTCAATTCGGATTTTTTACTAAATTTCATGACATTCGTGGTTTTGGCAAAAGTGAGTTTAGTTGTGGTTTAAAAAAAACCTTGCAAATGAGAATGTTGCTAAATAGGCCTCCATGATATGAAATCTATAATATCGCTAATTTACAGTGTTTATTCATTATTTTTATTTAAAGGACCTGTTTTTTTTGTATTTAAAAAAAAATGTTAGTATACATTGAAAAAAACACAAAGACAAATTAAACTTTGAAATCGAAGTCTTTATTAAGAAATAACTTAACTTAACTCTGCTTGTGCTCCTCTTCAGAAAAGGCCATTGGCGATCCATCGTGCAGCGCTTGATTTCTCCTCACTGCCTTCCTTATAGGAGATAGCCAGGGAGGAGAAATCGAGTGCCGCACGATGGATCGTCATCTTTTGTGAAGAGGAGTGGAAGCGGCGTTTCTGTAAGTTATTTCTTAATAAAGACTTTGTGATTTTAAAATTTAATTTGTCTTTGTGGTTTGTTTTTTTTTCCGATGTATACTAACAAATTTTTTTTTTTAAATTTTTTGATGTCAATGGTCCTTTAATGAAATCAATAGCAAGCAAAAACTTTTCCCAATAGTCAGGAGATTTAGGGGCAAATTTACTATTATTCCCCATAATTAGCTCGACCAAATTCGATATTCGATTAGCATTCGATCATCGAATGCTACTTGAATAGTTTTAGGCTACCTTTTATTCGATCATTCGACGATCAAATACAAATTTATTCGATCAGTCGAATAATTTAATCAATAAGTAGAATAAATCATTCGATCATTCAAATAATTTGTACGATTTGAACGATTGAAGACTTCAATCGTTCTAATCCTATTCGATCAGGACTTAGACTCAGAAGCCTATGGGAGGGTTCCCATAGGCTTCTATTGCAATTCGGTAGGTCCAATCTGGCGAAGTAGGCAGTCGAATATTTAAAAAATTTTATTTTATTCGCTGATCGAATTATCAAATATTCGATCATTCGAATCTATTCGATCATTCGATCATTCACTATTCCATGTGAATTGCCATATTTGACAAGATATTTCACATTGCTTCTGGTGGCAGTCACTCCAAAAGTGTAAAAATTAAGTCATTTTTTTAATCCCACTGTTTTTCTCTTTATCATGCCTCCCAATATTACTCCAATGGCACATGCGCCCAAACTCAGCTTATTACATGAAAAAGACAGAAGAAAAGAAGATGGCACCTGTGAACTCCCGAGGTAGGGGAATTTAAAAAAAAAAAGTTGCATTCTCCTTTAAGCAAATAATTAACATTTTTAAAAATGATTTCCTTTTAATCTGTAAAAAATAAAACAGTAACTTCTAGCTGACAATAAAATGCAAAAAGCTGCATTTAAAGGGGAAAATATAGTTTTTTCAAGAGCAACCATTTTTTCCTTGTTTTAGAATATTCTGCTTGTGTTTGACTGTGATGTTTTTTAAATCAGGCCTTTTATGTGTTTTAGTTTGTTATGTTACATATGTATTGATGAGTTTCCCTTATTTATATGAACTGTATTTTAAAGCAAAGAACTTCTGCAGCTTGAGTTCATTTTACTGTGATCTGCTTTGCTCTGTGATCAGGGTTGTCATCTCTGGCCTTGATTTGTTCAGCTCCTGGGCAGATTTCCCCAGCAGTGATGCCAGCTATGCTTCTATGCTTTTATTCCATCCATGGCTATTGTACCGTATCCCAGCAGTGACAAAGAAACAGTAGTGCCCTCTACTTGCCAACTACCCTGCACTATAGGGACAGCACCATAAATAAACCCAACAGGCTGGTTTTGCCTCCAATAAGGATTCATTATATCTTAGTTGGGATCACGTACAAGGTACTGTTTTATTATTACAGAGAAATTGAATAATTTTTAAAATTTTGGATTATTTGTAGACTACCTACCATGATCTTCTTTCCCTTAACAAACTCTGTGTCAGTATGGGCAGGTAGGTGGGTGTGATTGGTCTGGGAAGGGTCCTTCTGAGCAGTGGAAGTGAATATCCAGGTAAGTACTGACTCTGAGTTCAAGGAAAGGAAATTCATGGTAGGTAGGGGTTCATGTATACTGCAAGGAAGAAGAACCCCTTCCCCATAAGCTACTTCTTCAACAAACGCAGTGGATGAGTCATTCATGTGTGACTGCAAGGAAGAGTCACACATGAATGGATTTGCACCAGGTCAGAAATACCAACATGTCTGGATATGGACTAAGAGATCATTTGGAATTCCTTTGATTCTACACTCCAATAATTCAGCCCTGATTTACAATCTAGTTGACCCACATTATCTTGTACCTTATCTGTCTATCTCTTGCAGATCCCCTCGTAAATGACTTTTGACACCTCACACACAGTTTGATATTCCTTTTTGTTGGTCATTTGATCTATGAGCTAAATGTTGTATATATACCAGAGAGCACCACAGCTTCATTGTAATCAGCTTGAAAAAGGAACTAAAATGTTCTGAAAGCTTGCTATGATTATATTAGTTAGCCAATAAAGGTATCACCTTTATACCATTTTGTTATTTTTTATTTCAAAAGGGTTGCCCAACTGCAAGGAAGAATAATCCCTTCCCCATAAGATACTTTTCAAAGAATGCAGAGGAGGGGATCATTCATGTGTGACTGCAAGGAAGAAGAACCCTTTCCCCATAAGCTTCTTCTTAAAAGAATACAGAGGATGGCTCATTAATGTGTAACTGTGAAGTAGAAAAACCCATTCCCATAAGCTACTTCATCAAAGAATGCAGAGGATGGGTCATTCATGTTTGTCTGCAAAGTAGAAGAACCCATTCCCCATATCTACTTCTTCAAAGAATGCAGAGGATGGGTCATTCATGTGTGACTGCACGGTAGAAGAATCTTTTCCCCATAAGCTACTTCTTCAAAGAATGCAGAGGGTGGTTCATTTATCTGTAACTGCAAAGAAGAACAACCCCTTCCCCAAAAGCTATTTCTTTAACCAGTGCAGAGGGAGGATGGTTCATGTGTAACTGCAAGAAAGAGCAACCCTTCACCATAAACTACTTTTTCCCCCAATGCAGTGGACAGATCACTTACCATATGTGTAACTGCAAGGAAGAGCAACCCCTTGCCCATAAGCTACTTTTTCACCTAATGCAGAAGGATAAGGGTTCATGTGTACTCCAAGGAAGCAGAACCCCTTCCCCATAAGCTACTTCTTCATCAAATGCAGAGGATAGGTCATTTATGTGTGACTGCAAGGAAGAATCCTCCCTTCACCATAAGCTATTTCTTGAAAGAATGCAGAGGATGGGTCATTTATGTGTGTTTGCAAAGTAGAAGAAACCCTTCCCTAGAAGCTACTTCTTCAAAGAATGCAGTGGATGGGTCATTTGTGTGACAACAAGGTAGAAAAGTCCTTAACCCATAAGCTACTTCTTTAACAAATGCAGAGACGGGGGTCATTCATGTGTCACATCAAGGAAGAAGAATGGATACAAAATAGGTTTGGTCCTTGAACACCCTACCCTTTTGGCTTTGCAGAGTTGCCTGGTGCTCACAGGAGGAGGTTCGACCACCTTCCTATAGTATTGCAAAATAAGAAAATCCAATGGCACACAGGACTAATAACACCTTAAGTATTTATTGCAGAGTGCAGTGCAATGTTTCGAGGCGGACCCCTTTGTCAAGCTTGACAAAGGGTCCGCCCGAAACATTGCACCACACTCTGCAATAAACACTTAAGGTGTTGCATTAGTCCTGTGTGCTGTTGAATTTTCTTATTTTTCAAGGAAGAAGAATCCCTTCCCCAAAAGCTACTTCTTCAACTAATGCAGAGGATGGATCATTCATGTGTGACAGCAAGAAAGAAGAACCCCTTCCCCATCAACTACTTCTTCAATGAATGCAGAGGGTGGGTCATTCATGGGTGATTCAAGGAAGAACAACTCCTGTATCTCCTATAAGCTACTTTTTCAACCAAACACCAAGCGGGTAGTGGTTCTTGGCTGACTGCAAGAACCTCTTGCTTATGAATCCTTTGGAAAAACTGTGCAAAACCTACTTTCTAGACATTTACAAATAACAAAGACATCAACCTTGACAACTATTGTAATTTCAGGCGGAAAAATAGGACTCTAAAATGCTAAAATTGGTGTTTGTACTAAAGCACTTTCATTATAGAATCTAAATGCAGTCATGGTGTTATTTGTACTTGACTCTGGTGATACTTATTTCAATGTATTTGTGAATATCTTAATAGTCCTTGTACAGAAAACACATTCGTTTTAAATTAATTAAAGCAATACTTTATCCTGATCCTAAGCCCTGTGGGCACTAGAGATATGTCTCATTCCAAGAGGAATGTGAAAACAAGACCAGATGCAGATGAGAACATTTTCCCTAGCCCCCTCCAAAGAAAACTTATATTGCTTTGAAAATTCAAAATATGTTGTAAAAATAATTGCATATAGAGTCTCTGCAATTGATCACAACATAGTGCGGCTCTAATTAGAGAGGTTCGTTATTTTCACACTAATACATCTAATTTGTGTACAAATTCAATCTAATTAAATTAATGAAAACCTGCTGAGGTAGGACCGTTTCTAATATTTGTTGCATAACAACATGGCTGCAAATGAGAATTACACAGTGGAAATCATGTATAATATGAAGCAGTTTAGTCTTTTTGTCCTTCCAGTTCCAGGATGCAATACACACGTAGAACATGTAGGCATGAGTCGGCTCAGTTTTTCGCATTTTGCTAGAAATTACTTCTATATTTATGCATCGTATTAGATCCCATGTAGACTGATAATGTAGCAGTGGGCAACTCTTTGATGGCCATTGCATCAAAAATGGCAACAATGCCAAACAGTAATTTAGCCATACGTTCGATAACATAGATAGAGCATGACTGTTCACCCTAAATCCAGGGCAAGAACTAGGGGTAGGCAGAAGAGGCACCTGCCTAGGGTGCAATGATAGAAGGGCACTGGGCAGGTACCCATTAAAGGGTCCACCTACTCCTAGTCCATGTTCACTCCCATCAGCCGTTTCCTCTCCATCCGTCACTCTCCCTTCCCTCTGCCACTCTTTCCTCCCACCCCTTGGGCACCTGGTCGGCTTAGCACGGCCATGCCTACATCTCATCTTAAATTCATGTTATGGCGATTCATGTTAAGGTGGAGAAACCATCCCTGAACAGAGGTGGGGGCCTTCAATGCCACCTGTCTGCTACATACAATGCTGTTCTCACATCTGTTCCCCGGCGGTTTCAGAACTCTTGACACATCCAATCATGCAACTCACAAGTAACACCTGTTTTTAAGGAGTTGCATGACACATTGGTTATCTTATCACTGTAACTACACAGAATCAATACCACTGTGAATTTCAGATGTCACCTCTCTGAAGAGTTACAGTGTGCCATTGTGGTTGGATTGTTGGAAGAGTCTATATGCCGAGAACTCCCCTACACCAGTCAGTTGAACTGAAGAAGGTGCTCGGATGAGCAGTGAAACGTCTTCATTAAAATATCTCAGCAATTTCAGTTGCTTTGATTTACTTTTGATAAATATCTCACCTTCAGAGTCAATGAGCAAATGTATACTCACCAAAAATGTCACCCTAATTGGCCTTCACACACCTCCAGCCCCTACTCTGGGCCACCCTAGGGGTCCAGCCCTATAGTTCAGAAACCACTGTTGGCTACTAGGCATCACAAAGTTAAGTGGAAAGAAGAAAAACAAAACATTTAATTTCATGTTATTTTTCTCTATTTAAGAAAAACACAAGAGATACCCTGTCACCTGAAGCAGAACTGAATGGTCTTCTTAAGTTCCCTGCTCATGATCCACAAGTACTCCGTATATAAAGTATATCAATTCAGTAGAACAGAGGGCTTTCCTGTGCCCATTTGTTTGTATAATAAGAAGTCTTCACCTCTTCTTAATGCAGGACCACCCATTGTGATATAATGCTCCTTTTTGTTATAAGGCAGTCATCTGTTAATTAAAATTCTGAAATGAGATTAAAATACAAAAGTAGGACATCTAATCCCAATTATACATAAAGAAAGTCAGAATATCCCTCCAGCTAGTTTTCTAGAAGAGCTGCCTGTATTGTTTTGAGGTTGGAATCTCTGATCCATGAAAGTCATGTGTGGCATAAGATGTACAATAGACTATGTGCTATCAGTTTGGGAAACCTCCACTTTTAAGGGGTCAACAATGCACAGAATTTTTAGGCGAAGCAAAATGAGGCAGATTCGCTCATCACTAAAACTGAATCCTTAAAATCATGTTGAAAAGTTCGAGAAACGCATTGAAGAAGAACAGGTTTTCTGTCCCATTTTGCTTCTTCTAAGAATTCTGTGCATCGTTGACCCCTTAAAAGTAGAGGAGTCCCATACTAATAACACATAATCTATCATGATTTTCATGGATCAGAGATAGTTATGGGTGAATTTGTTCCATTTTGCTTCACCTAAGAATCCACGAAACAGCGAAAAGTTTGAGAAACGCACTGAAGTCAACAGGTTTAGTGATGAGCGAATCTATTTCATGAACAAAAGGAAGCTAAATATGTTTAACCACATGTGTAGCGTGTGGTTCTCTTTAACCCTTTCTAGCCCTCATTTGCATATGTAAATTGGGGTCTGTTTCAGTACGGTATGCTGCTCTATCTTTTATAAAGGATTCAGATTTGGAATTTGGAATCTCAAGATTGTGCATAAAGTGTATTCCTAATTATTGTTGTGGAACACTGTAAGGTGTTGTGTAACTAGCGGTGTAATATAAATGACGATGAGGATGGTGATTACAACACATGGGCTCTAGGCCATTTGCTTTTGTTTGTATCCCCAAAAGAAAGTTCAGTGTATAACTGGGCTAGGCCTGTGAATGACTGAGCAATTTTGCAATATGAAACTTACAAAATAAGATTTCCTTTCTCCTGTGTATTTAAGAGAGATCTATTCGCAGTCGTACATCTTCCATCCAGCTGCTTCAGCAACACTTCATGCTGCTCCCTCATAAACGTGAAAGAAGAAGTAAACCATTTCCTTAATTATCTCCTATGGAAATATTACATATGTGTCTGATTCCCATGGAATACAAAAAACAGAGAAAAGGTAAAAGATTAAATACTTGCAAGTCTCACAAATCCAAGAAATCCTTGGCATTTTGCACTTCACAGAGACACTGGTAACTACATTATCACCTCTGTGCTTGTTCTTTCTCTGCAAGCCAATTGTGTTAGTCAGATTCTATACAATAGGACGCACTGAGGTTTCACATGTATCTTCTATTTCTGTGATAGGTACTATGTGATGTTTTCTAGAATTTTAATGTGGCATATTAATGTTTTTTTTTGTTTAGCATGCATATATTTGTAAAATAGATAGATAGATAGATAATAGGTAGGTGAAAGCTACAGATAGCCGGCTGAATACCGAACCGAATCTGCACCCTAATTTGCATATGCAAAGTAGGGGTGGGAAGGGGAAAACATTTTTTCTTCCTTGTTTTGTGAAAAAAAGTAATGCAATTTCCCTCCCCACCGCTAATTTGCATATGCAAATTGTATATGGTTCGGCTGAGCAGAAGGATTCGGCCGAATTCAAATCCTGCTGAAAAAGGCCAAATCCTGACTCCTGGATTCAGTGCATCCCTAATAGATATATAGATAGATGATACATACAGATAGATAGATAATAAATAGGTGAAAGCTACAAATAGATAGATAGATAGATAGATAGATAGATGATAGATAGATAGATAGATAGATAATTGATATATAGATAGATAGATAGATAGATAGATAGATAGATGGATAGATGGATGGATAGATAGATAGATAGATAGATAGATAGATAGATAGATAGATTGATAGATAATTGATAGATGGATGGATGGATGGATGTATCGATGGATGGATAGATGGATAGATAGATGATAGATAGATAGATGGATAGATAGATAATTGATAGATAGATAATTGATGGATGGATGGATGGATGGATAGATGGATGGATAGATAGATAGATAGATAATTGATGGATGGATGGATGGATGGATGGATGGATAGATAGATAGATAGATAGATCCGTTATATGTGCTACTCTGGAGACTGAGAAATCTGATGGGACAGATAGATGATAGATAGATAGATAGATAGATAGATAGATAGATAGATAATTGATATATAGATGGATGGATGGATGGATGGATGGATAGATGGATAATTGATAGATAGATAATTGATGGATGGATGGATGGATAGATAGATAGATAGATAATTGATAGATAGATAATTGATAGATGGATGGATAGATAGATAGATAATTGATAGATAGATAGATAATTGATAGATGGATGGATGGATGGATGGATGGATGGATGGATAGATAGACAGATAGATGGATAGATAGATAGATAATTGATAGATGGATGGATAGAAAGATAGATAGATAGATAGATAGATAGATAATTGATAGATGGATGGATGGATGGATAGATGGATGGATGGATAGATGGATGGATAGATAGATAGATAGATCATTGATAGATAGATAGATAGATAATTGATAGATGGATGGATGGATGGATGGATGGATGGATAGACAGATAGATGGATAGATAGATAGATAATTGATAGATGGATGGATAGAAAGATAGATAGACAGATAGATGGATAGATAGATAGATAATTGATAGATGGATGGATACAAAGATAGATAGACAGATAGATGGATAGATAGATAGATAATTGATAGATGGATGGATAGAAAGATAGATAGATAGATAGATGATAGATAGATAATTGATAGATGGATGGATGGATGGATGGATGGATAGATAGATCCGTTATATGTGCTACTCTGGAGACTGAGAAATCTGATGGGACACTAGAGAGAGACTGTCTACAATTTTGTCACTCCCTTCAATATTTTAATTCAGGTTTAACTCTAATTGAGAACATTAATTCTGGGATTTCTGGCATATTTTTAAGGGGTATTTTGAACATTGATCAACTTGGGATTTGTTTCCTATATTGGATCATTATTGTAATATGCCGGGACAGATGTATCCCCCTGATATTATTATTATTATTAATAATAATAATTATTGGGTAACTAGGGACTAATACAACTTAAATAATTACCTAAATAACCAGAAGCTGTAATGCAGTAAAACATTCATCGTTGGTTATGTTTAAATTATATCTATATACTTTTTTTTAAACTATTTGTATATAAATAAATCTACTTATATTTTATGGAATTGTATTGTTGGTGTTTTAAAAAGCAGTTTTGTTTACACTATGCAAATTTTTAGCACAATTTTGGCAACAAGTATCTATTGTTCTATGTAATCTTTCACTGGTGAGTTTAAATATTTAAACCAAATGATGACTTTTGGGCAGCATCCAGACAGAGGATCTATGAGACCCAAAACACTTTGATGTGTTACATTGTGGGAACACAATACTTTTTTGCACATACCCGTGAGTGCTTCCAGATCACACAATTATTGATTAATGAAGGGAAGCACCCAGGAGCTGGCAAGAGATTGGGGAGTGACGTTTTTGGAAGCTATTTTATTCAATTATATGCACACACCCATATTTATATAATACCAGACACAAAGTTTGTTCAAGGTAGTAGTAACCCTCAGCAACCGATCAAATGTTTACTTTCAATCAAAACAGCACTACTGGTTGGTAGCTATTACAAGTGTTACAAACTGTTGCAAAGTTTGCATCTCTTAGCATATTGATTGTGAACAAATGCAGTTGTTCATGATCGTATTCTATTAAGATGTTATTGCCAACTGCCACCTGGCTAACTGCCACTTCTAATTACCTCTTTAACACAGCATACACTCAACTGGGCAACGTTGGTAGTTTTAATTTAAAGTTTTGGTGTAGGATCTCTATGGCTCCTATAGAGTTAAATCCCTACCTTCTTTATGTTACCATTTCCATTTGCATAACCAGTAGTTATTGGCCAATGGGTGTAATGACCATTTCCTGCCACACATCCTTGTGTGTAGGGAGTGGCCTCTTCCTCTTTGGCTGCTGTTGTCCTAACCATCTGGATGTGCCCCACTGAGCCTGGGTACACCATGGCCCAGTAAAGCCACATACCCCAAATAGACCTGACACCTTTGGTTCTTGAGTCGGGGGACCAGGCATAAGGAATAAGGTAAAGTCAGCCTAGGGAAGTTTGGTAATAGAC
The DNA here is from genome assembly GCA_024363595.1 of Xenopus borealis. Classification (NCBI taxonomy): domain Eukaryota; kingdom Metazoa; phylum Chordata; class Amphibia; order Anura; family Pipidae; genus Xenopus; species Xenopus borealis. The sequence continues at coordinate 15,227,213 of CM044442.1, forward strand.
TCTCTAGGAGAGTAAGGCAGATAGTGTTGGTAGCATGAGCAGTTGCCGCTCCACTGAGGATTTATAGTGCCGCTCCACTGTTGTTGCCTTTAGTGCAGGAAACTCAGTGATGGGGACCTAGGTTAGCAGAGGACTGCCTGATCTCTACATTGATTGATCCCGATCCCCACACTGGGGACATCTGTCTTGTGTGGAATTGATGTACCGTTGACTGTCAACTGCAACTATTCTGCTGTGTCATATCTGTCTGACTGTGTTTACATCTGGTATATCCTCTCAGCTCTGGTGTGAGTACAACCTGGGGACATTGTTCTTGTAACAATAAATCTACCTTTTTGTTTGCATAAAGAACCTCCTGGCATCCATTTCCTATATTTTATGTACAGTTACCTGTGTGTTGTAGTTATACTACCTCCTAAGGGATAGCTTCCACTTGGCCAAGGCCCTGCCCTGCTGTTTAGGTCACAGTGTCACCCATGCTCATCATTACTAGATGGACACTTTAATCCTTTATGTTTTGCCTGCCCAAAAAAGCATCATACGGGTATTCCACTCTCAGGACATAGATAGATAAAAGTCCCTGCAACCCTACTCTGCTATCTACCATAAGCTAAACAATTCTTTATGCTCAATGTGCACATTTTGGCCAATCAGACCTGAGAAATAAGATATCTGATTGGCTGGCAGTTGCAAAAATACCATCTTTCTCTAAAACCTCAAGGAGGATGCAACTAAGGTGTTATTAAGACAATTCTCCATATACCTATTTTGTTCAAAGAGGAAAAAAGCCTCAAAAATACCAAAACAGGCTCTCCCTTAGCTGAGAAATGTACAGCTGATAAACAGAGACTGAAGACAGCGCTACGAAACAAGTTGGCGCTATAGAAATACATGTTAATAAAAGACATAATAGAAGTAAACAGACTATATGGCTGCAGCACTTTCTATTCATGAAATGGGTAGGTTTGAACACCCCCTAATTTGTCTATGACTTGGGGGTCATAAAACCCCTCCGGAGATCATTGTACAAATTAAAAAATATAGGACAAGCAGCTCGCCGTTGGCTGAAGGATAATATGCAGAGAATGGCAATTAATTTATATGTCTACCAGCTGGACCAGTGTGGAAAATGCAGCACCTGAAAGCTTTGTCCTCATTTCCCTTCTTCTTTAATATATTCATTAACGCCCTTGAATGTGGCATTGAAATGGAGCATCTCTGCGGGTTAGAACACATAGCAATGACATGATATCTTAATTGCAGGTGAAACTGTAAGACAAACATACCATGTTGATCAAAAGGCTTACCTTACATTCATTTCATTTAAGCAGGCAGTAACTTAAGAGAGTACATATACGCTAAGTTTATGTTATGTCTTAAAGTCCGAATGACAAAAACTCGAAAAAAAATTATTTATTTCTATAAAATCAGAATTTTTAGTGGAAAAAAAACTAGAATTTTTTGCGATCTATTATACCCCGAGGATGGAAGGATGGAGGAATCCGAAAATCCAGCATCTCAGACCTGCCAAGGTTGTATATAAGTCAATTGGGCTGACTTACTAATGGGCACAGGCTTCACTAGCTTTACACTTTATCGCCAGGCGACTTTACGATCTGGCGAATGGACGTTACTTTGCAAATTCACCAAAATGCAGATTTTACTAAACTTTACCTCTTTCGTCAGACTTGCCTTCGCCAGCTCAAACCAGGCGAAGTTTAATGGAGTGCATAGAACTTCCTCAGTCTTCAGTTACTTACATCATATTCTGAGTGGAAAAAATGCTGGCAACGTTTTCATTTTTTCAGGTTGTTAGGTTGCAAAAGGCATACTTTTTTTTTTTGGGTAACTGGTTTCCCCCATACATTTTCTAACATATTGAACATTATTTTAAAGTGGGCTCATATGTTGGGCATTAAAACAACACTATTGAGTTTATTAAGGTTCCCTTGGCATGTCTAGTTATCAATGGAAATGTAATGTATTTGCTGCAACATGTAATGTAATATAAATAGCTACATTCAACTTTAAATTTCCCGGTGTATGCAAATTAGCCTGAGCGAAGACCTCTAATGATGTTGCGCTAGGCAGAATTGAACACTAGTGCATCTTTACTTTGATTTGCTTGCATTGCCGAAGTTATGCTAGGGAAAATTCGCCAGTGTTCGGGGCCCAGGATGCAATCTCGCATTTTAGTAAATTAGCATTGTCTGAGCGAATTTTCGCCTGGCGAAGTGTTGCGGTGGCTGCGAAGCTGTTGCTCCGATGGGAGTGGTCCCTATCCTATTTGGAAGTTTATGTGGTCTGCACTGAAATTTGGGATTTTTCGGGAAAATATCTGAAACATTCTGGATTTTTGGGGGGAAAATCGAGCAGTTTGGGAAAATACTCAGAAAAAATTGTATGTTCGGATTTTCATTCAATTTTATGGAGTTTGTCTCTGATCCAACTAAATTGTGCTTTTTATTAATAAATATAGTCAAATCCTGGATGCTAATTTGCTCTGACTTTTTTATTTTAGAACTCCGTTTCTGATAAATAAGGCCCACCGTGTGAAGAACTGAATGTGTTGCCTTTTCTTTTTATTTATGTTGGCAAAAATAATAATATATAAATAAAGAATAACACACTTTTAGGAGAGAAGCTACATGCAGGCCTGGTGCTATACTAAGAGAAAATGCAACTAGCAATACTGCCTGGCACATGGCACATTTGGTACATTTATTGGTTAAATGATCAAAATAAAGAGTAGGACATTAGAGAAATGTCCTAATGCAATGTGGTAACAATCCATTGATGCAAAACTAAAGGCGCCCATACACGAGCTGATAAAAGCTGCCAACAGACCAAGTTGGCAGCTTATTGGCCCTTGTGGGACCCTCCAACAGGCTTCCTCTATTGATATCTGGCCGAAAATTGGGCAGATGTTGATCGGGGCCCGTTAAAAAATTCCTGCTATCCGACTGCCCATATTGTCTGCATTGTGATCCGATAGTTGGGCCCTAAGGCTCACGATCAGATCAACCCGATATCGCACACTTCAATGTGGGCATATTAGGGAGAGATCCACTCGTTTGGTGACATTGCCAAACGAGTGGATCTCCCTGTATATGGCAGCCATTAGTGCACACTGATACTATTCTGAGCATTCATTGCATCCTCCTTTAATACATTAATTCATTACATGCTCCTTTAATATTTCAGTAGAGCATCAATTCAGTCTGCTCTAAAGAATTCCAAGGAAGCGCATTCATTAATGCAAGGGATCAGCTGTCAGCTTGGATTGGGTTGTGCCCTTACTGATTTCACCAGTAGCCACACATGACCTGTGGCAAGTAAGACTGATGCAAAATAGATGATAGCGTTAGAGTTTTCAGTCCAATAATTGCTTGTACAATTTATGACATCTCTCTTTTCTTTCAGCTTCGATATGTTTGATTTCCCACTGCGCATACATTTCTGTTTCATTCTGCACATTCCCACTTTATTTTCACATTTTTCACCTTTATGCACCAGTATTGCATTTGTGTTTGTTACTGTTTTAAATCCCCATCAAATCAAACGACTCCTTTCCAAAAATGATTTCACAGCTTGTTCTAGGGCAGGACTAGGCATAGAGAGCTTTCTAGATATATGCCACCCAGCATCCCTGCTTTAGTCTTCAAATAATTGCTTGGTATATGTATTTTTGCTGAAGTGCATTCAACTTGTTGTCTATCCCTATATATACATATATATATACGTTGCTCACTGAGAGAATCGCTCACCTTTTATCACACTCTATTGTCTGTGGCCAGTCTTTGCTGACAATAAATTTTCTCTGCATGGCTCGTTATCTACTATAGCGGTGTGGAAAATGGTGGGGCAATCTTTTTTTTTTTAATTTGAGATGGCAATTCAAGAATTGCAGCAAAAGATGTGACCTTGAATTTTTTTTCTAATTCATATTAGATGAACTTGAATTTTTCCAACTGATTAGTCAAAAAAAGTCTTGAAGCCTCAAATGGAAGAAGTTCAATAGATATTCCTGCGTGATGAATTTTCAACAATTTCAAGCAATTTTCACTTTTGGAAATGGGCATGCAAGAGATTGTAGCCTTATTGACAACCTCCTGGGGCAACTTACCCAAGGAGACCATACACCACCATTGGTACAATTACATGGCACCTAACCCATGGCAAGCATCCCTTCAAGCTCTGACAGATAAAGAAACCCATGGCAAATAACAAGGTTGGTGGTTGGTTTGCTGAGTTGCTGTTGCCTGCATCACTGGAACAAGAAAAAGGTCTCCCCACTAAACTAATTACTACTCCCTAAAAGTCCATACTTCTTGTCCTTCTCTTGACCCTGTTCCCCAATTGTCCTACCTACCCCTTACCTTGCCACACTTGAATTTGTCTAATTCATGTCCCTATCAAGATAAAAGGTGTAACACATATTTTTCATGTTTTCACATAGTGCTATTGTTATATAATAGAGGCAAGCCCTACTGCCTATAATAGAGGCAAGCCCTACTGCCTATGAAATAAAACTGATGCTTTAAGAGGAAGTAGTTTTGAATTGACGCCACTAATGGAATATTCTTTCTCTGAATCCGTAGGAATAGCCCTATAACATATCTTCTTCTTCTCATAAAAATGCCATACTTCTTTTCAATATACATAGAGTACATACACATGCAATCTTAGATTATAGGTGTTAAAAGCACAGATCGGGAGAAAATGTGAGTCAGTATGTTACGCAGCCAAATAAACTTGTGTAAATAAAACCCATATGCTCCATGTCACTGTGTTCTCTGGCTTTTTGTTTTTTTTTCCCTCCCATTTCTTTTTGGATTTTGCCAGACTAACGAATATTATTTACTCACTTCCCCCCACACTTGGACAATCCCTGACTCAGTACTCAGACAAAAATAAGTTCAAGAAGCTACTATTATCATATTTTAAAAATATATGCCCCCAGCTGTTTTATGTATGCGGTTGCATTATCTGTTTTCCAGCATTTTCTATTTTCAGCTAAATAGAAATGTTATAACGCTGTAGAGCTTTCTGCAACATTATATACAGGCACTTATTGACCCTTATAGTACCAGAGTAGAAGAAAAGAAATGCAGGGAGGTTAAAGGGACACTTTATTAAAAGAAATACAGAATTAAAGTGGAATACCCATACTTGACATAATTTGATGTCATCCCTCTGAAGAGCAATGCTACACCAGTGTTACACAATGATAATATTATAAGGATCAATTATAAACAGTGAGGCATAGTACAAATTTCTAACAACAGGTGTAAACAGATTTTTTGCAATTTGTACTCTACCCACTGTCATTTTTAATCCAGGGAATGGTGCAGAGCTCAGTAGCAAAGTCCCAAATGCAAGTTCTGGGTGCAAAGTGCTCTAGCTCTTGAGTCTGGGGATTTTGTATATATATATATGTATATATATCCATAACTCACCTGAAGTCAAGAGGAAGCCTAGGTGCTTTGTCCTGAGCCTTCCATTAAAGGAGCAGAATCAATTGCGAATGTTGGAGCAGGTAGTGAGCAGAACATCACAGGCAGAAAAGTAAAATCACTGTGGATTTATTTGGTACTTTCAGAGGCAGTCTTTGTAAATGACCCTGTTATATCTATATTATATCTATGATACACAAGAACCATGAATATCTTGTAAATTATATCCTTTTAAACAGTGCTTGGTGATGTCATCAAATAGAAATGGCTCTTGGTGATGTCATGTGCGAAAGAGCTCATTTGCATTCTGATGATCACAAAAGATGTAAGAACTGTTGAGTTGGGGGTGACACAAGGGATTGAACTAGGGGAAGGCGGTAGAAGAGGTAAATGCCTGGCTCCCCTTAATCTTTGCACCTTGGGAAGTGCCTCTTCTGCCTAGTTGTGGCCCTGGGCAAGAGCTTTTACATGTTCATATAATCCCAAACTGATATTGAATATACTTATATTTTACAATAGGGGGCACATTGTTCCCTATATAGAGTCTAAAAGCAAAGTTGCTTGTTATTGTACGATGTTCAACAGTTTTTAATTATTCATATCGCCAATGGTGTTTCCAGCCCATACTTGAGTTTTGGTGAGGTTTGGAATAAGATTGAAGAAAGACATGTGTCTAGACATAAATAAGATCAGAGGCAATAATACCCATGTAGAAGTCTTAAAGGACAACTATACACTAAAATAAATACTAAAGCAACAGATAGTTTATATCAAATTAAGTGGAATGTTAAAGAATCTTATCAAAACTGGAATATAAATTCAAATAAATATTGCCCGTTTACATCTCTTGCCTTGAACCCCTATACGCGATGGTCTGTGTGCTGCCTCAGAGATCACCTGATCAGAAATATTTCAGCTCTAACTTTAACAGGAAGAAGTGGAAGCAAAAGACAGAATTCTGTCTGTTAATTGGCTCATGTGACCTAACATGTATAGTTTGTGTGCACGGTGAATCATACAATCCCAGGGGGCAGCCCTTATTTTTTTAAATGGCAATTTTCTATTTATGATTACCCAATGGCACATGCTACTAAAAAAGTAGATTATTATGAAAATGGTTTATTTACACAAAGCAGGGTTTTACATAAGAGTTGTTTTATGCAATATCTTTTTATAGAGACCTACATTGTTTGAGGGGTATAGTTTTCCTTTAAAACAAATACACAGTCAGAGTTAGGTTCAGAACAAGTGGCTTTCATCTAAGACATGTGGACACCCCCCACAATTATACAAGATGATTGGGACAATGATTATGAGCATGGGCATTCTCGGTGATGCCACAAAATAGGCATGGCCAAATTCCCACCAAAAAGAAGGGTCTGTGTTCCACAATATCATAGAAAGTGTCAGTAGCTGCCAATTCAAGCCCTTTGCCATAATTCTATGTCACTGCCAAAGCATGAAGGCCACAATAAATGCAGGCAAATTGACAGTTGCATGTAGTGGTGCTTCCTATCTAATAGACAGAAAGGTGGTGGGAAGGTGCCTGAAGGCTGAATATTTTGCCTATAAAATGCTTAGTTTACTGAACTGCTTTTCTCACCTCCAGTAATGGATTTAATAGTGCTGTGCATGGCTGTAAAATTAAGCACCCGCAGTAGCTCATTTTATTCACAGGAACATAACGTATATTTTATTCCACCTTCCTTGCTGCAGCTGTTAACACAAAAACCCCAAGGATGTTGTTGCATTTGGATGGCATAGTTAGAACCGGATCTATATGGGTGAGCAGTTTTAGGTGCTTATTCGTTTAGAAAAAATATTTGCCAGGTTTTATTTGTGGAAAAATCTCTTCTTTCAAGTCCTCCCAAGCTGCATGTGGAAGTCGATTCATCCTTCTGTACAAACTAAACATTTTTCCATGTTACAGCAGCAGAAATCTGTATGATCTTGAAATGATGAACATTGAACAAAGACAGAGCCCCTTGGAACAATGTCCTTCAGCTTCTCATGTTTGTCTATTAATAACATCTATCTTCTGTTTTAGGTTTTGGTAGCCCCTCATAGATTAGGGATGCCAGATTAGATGTCACCCCTTGGCCAAGCAGTCTGTTTTAGGTGGATGCACTGGATGAGCACAGTCTACAGCTGCCCGCACCCAAAGTTTTGTTTATTTTCCACTAGTCTGTAAGTGTGCCTGTGTCTGTGTGGCCCCTTAAAACTGATCAAGATATAAGGAACCTTTACAGACGAAGAACCCTTAGAAACAATGTCCTTCAATTTCTTATGCTCATCCATTAATAATACCCACCTTTTGTTTTAGGTTTTGGCAGTTAAGCAACAGCTAGATAGAGAATGCCAGATTGGATCCATGTAGTGGATGCACTGGATGAATACAGTCTATAACTGCCCACAACCAATACTGCCTGTGTGACCCCTTAATACTGATCAGGATATTAAGTACCTGTATGGACCAAGAGCCCCTTGGAACAAAGTCCTTCAACTTTTGATGCTCACCTGTAAGAATGCTTCTGTTTGTGTGTCCCCTTAAAAAGTAAAATTTGGTTGGTCTTGTGTAAGTAAACCAAGCAGAAAACAAGACCAAAAATTACCTAATCCTGTACATTTATTTCCAAATTTCACCCACAACTATAAAAGCCAAACTATCCAATGATAGCCAAAAAAGCCAGTCCAGTCACCCATGTTAACCCAGTTTTGTTTTAGAAGCAACATTTCAGAGATATAAAACTCTAAAATCACCGGGCACAGTTGCCGTTGGTAATTGTTTTGAGGAAAATTAATTTAGCTAATTAAACAAAAAAATGACTGCTGAGCTAAGTCTAATAAAGCCTTTAGTTTCAAAATGCAATATTATTTTTTCCTTCCCCTTTTCCTATATGAGGTACATTTTAATTGCGCTATACACGGATGTGGGCAAATGCTGGCTGCAGATAACACAGTCTGGATTCATGTGGGAATGGTTATGGCGCTTTGATGCCTGAATATTAAAATGAAATCTCTGTGGTCAGACTGGTTATGTCACAGGGCAACTGTTACTCATTGTCCAAAACTTTAGAACATTTATGAATAATTGCAGAAATCAGATCAGTCGGCACAGGGGAACCATCACAGCCGAGAGAAACGATGCCGCCTCAGCTCAAGTTGAAGTCTTTTACTTGTTTCTGTAGAGAAATGTAATGTAAGGAGTCATCAATTACAGATCCCGTGACCATGTCTTTTTACCAAGACAAAAATACAGTTTCAGAATTTATTCCATATTGTACTTTAAAATTACACCCATAATTAATCAAACAAAATGAAGAACACGCAAAAACTTCAGTTAGATTAAATGATCACAAGTAAACATCAACCTGTCAACAAATAGTTGGATAGCTCTATGGGTGTGGCCCTGTAAAGCATTTGAATGGCTCCCAGGTAATGAATCCTCCATAGTCTTCTTTGTTTTGAATCTAACCCAACTCCAAACAAATGGTAAAAGATCGTCAGCCCACTAAATGGGAAACTTGGACAGTATCAAGTTTCATTCTTCTGACCTTCCTGGTCAGATGCAGGTCAACTTGGCAATACATTTTTGTCATTTCTATTTAATTTTGTCATTTCTACCTCATGTTTGACCAAGTGTTTTGGCCAAATAAACTGTTGTTGAATTGTACAAGCTGCCGGAAAAAAACTGCATTAAATGTCACTGCTTGACCATATTTGGCTCTGGATATGGCTTCCAGATATGTGAGGCTTGAACATATGTGCTTTAACATACCTGACTCTACATGTGGCTTCCAGATATGTGAGGCTTGAGCAAATAACCATATGTGCTTGAACATCCCTGACATGGCATATGGCTTCCAGAAGTGTGGTGCTCGGGAGTATGGTTATTAAGAACTATAAGTTCTTCACCTTTGCTGCTGAGTCTGGGAATGTGTTGCAAGATCAACATTAATACACTTTTCACACAACTATATTTTCTTGCTCATCCCTAAAATTATTTATAAACTGTTCTTTCCATAGTCATGTTAGATATGGTTAGATCAATAACATTCGTGCTCAGGCCTCAACACCTACAAATGTTCAGAAGCTGCAATTCCTCAACATGGAAGCAGAGGCTTCCACTGCACTGATCCTAACCAGTTTTGCCACAGGAAGGAATGTTATACCAAGTGTATGATTTGCATAGTTTGCACAGTTAGTATTTGCTCCCTCTTTTTTTCTTTTTTTGCCACTGTGGTACATGAGAACCAAGTAAAAGACAAGAAGGGAAAATGATCAGCAAATAGCTTGACTCTTAAGCTCCTCATAGACGCAACGATCTTTCCCTGCCGAACGACCGATCTTAGGGAAGTCCGACCAATCTGTCAAATTATCGTGTGGTTAGTGGGATACAAACGATCATACATCTTACGATTTTTCGTCCGACATCAGTCTGAAGATTTATCGGCCAGGTTAGAAAATCTTTATTGGTCCCCATGCAATCTACCTATGTTTGCAGGGCAAGCAGGCTGCGATCCTTCAGTTTTGCTGCAAATATCTCCTGAAATTGTCTTTTTAGTTGATGGACAATTTGGACATTTAAACGATCGTTTTAAGACAATCGTGGTCTCACGATAACCATTGGATCTTTCAAAAATCTTTATGTCTATGGCCACCTTTAGAGGCAGATTTATCATTGGTCAAATTTCGAATTTAAAAAAATTCTAAATTCGACCATGTGAATAGAAGGGAAGCAAAATCCTTCGAATTCGATTATCGAATATACCTAATTTGCATATTCGAAATTCGAATCTATTTGAAGATTCGATTGGATTTCGAATCATTCATGTGAATTTAGTAAATCTGCTCATTTGTAAGCCGTGTGGCACCTAACTCAATATACCTTATATGTAAACAAAAAACAGTACATTGGGTCATCTTTTTGCTCCCCATTTATTTCTATATTATGCCCCTGAGTAAGGTGGAGACAGGGTTTTCTTGCAACTATCTAACCCTTCTCTGGCTGAAACCAGGCCCAGACTGGAAATCTGTGGGTTCTGGCAGTTGTTTGCAGTCTCTGCACTAAAAGAGTCAATATTGTTATTTTAAAAAGTCTACCAGAGGCAGTTTTTGTCACCATTGGGGTAGATTCTGCCACTAGAGGGAAATTCCACAGCTCTCAATTCATTTCTATGGGATTTTGCAAGGCGTATTTATCAATGGGTGAAGTGAAAGTTCACCCTTTGATGAATACGCCTTTAAAAATCCCATAGAAATGAATTGAGAGCTGTGGAATTTCCCTCTAGTGGCGGAACTTCACTCTTGACTTCACTCTTTGATGAATCTACCCCTTGGTATCTGGATGCTCACAGCTGTAGGAGCTGCCCTTGCAGGTGGTGATAACAGTGTTGTGCTCTGCAACTGTCAGCAAAATGCAAGTACTTGATAAAGTAGAACTTTGGGGTGTGATTTTATGCCCCTTACAGGCAGTAATAACTCAACCCCAACATATGACTGAAAACAGTCACAGTATTCATTCCAAGTGACTTCCTTAGTACATGTTGTCCTTTCTATTGTTTTTCATATAGCTGCCACATTTACCCTATATGACCTTAGATGGCCATGAAAACAAACAGTCTGATGTTTGTGTGTGTGGCAACCACACCATTTGTTGTCAAATCCCCTGCAAAGTCCAAACATAGTTTTTCCAAAAGAGACTTTAATGGTGACATCTGCAATTTCAGAACAAAAAAATATTATGTTAATTTTGTTTCACATATGCATTTGATTTGCGGAAAATTGGGAAGAAAAAAATTGCATTCCTTCTTTGATGAAAAATGGCTGTAATTTGATTTAATTTGACCGAAGTCTAAAAATAAATCATGTGTAGATTACTAAAGAAACAGAATAATGGTTAATGTAGGAATAGTAGCAAAAATTGATTGGGAAATTATGTGTTTTCTGGTAGACTGGACGTATTCCAAGAGTGAGAGACAAAATAAAATGTTTGGGACAGATAAATGGCAGGTTTCTTTTTTATTTCATGGCTTTGAAGTTTAATTTCAGAGAGGGCATTCTGGTTTCAGTTTGCCCAATACACAGAAATCTCTTCAATTCAGATATTGAAAACAGTGACTCCGGGGGAACATGTGATTGGCAAGTCCGATATTTGAGTGGCATTTAACTACAACATATGATACAATTTAATGGAGTCTTTCTCAACTCCGAGCAGTTCTCAGAAACATAAAACTACTGGTACATTGTGGAATTTTGGCATTCGGGAGCGACTTTTGATCCGCACGATCTTATCTTTGTTCATTTCAGGAATATTATTTCATGACATTCTTTCCATTTGTTTTTTAAGGGAGACTCATGTATTCCTTGGATTTCAACCTCTTGTTTAAAAAATTATAGAAATTGGATTATTTTAGGTAGTTTCTTTAAATAAATGTTTGACTATTTGAGCTTCAAGATTTCTGTGCAGAATTACCTATGCTAATGAACATTTATAAGGAGTTACATCAAATATAATACCCACATATTTATATATATATATATATATATATATATAAAAAGCCAAAATGAACGGCACTCACGATAATGTTGTCGATATTGCCTGGGTGCAGAAACCAATAATTGATCCAAATCCAGAGTCCAATCCGCACTCACAGGTCTTATATCCAAAAAAATTATAATTTATTGTATCAAATGCCTAACGTTTCGGCTGTTGCATCAGCCGAAACGTTAGGCATTTGATACAATAAATTATAATTTTTTTGGATATAAGACCTGTGAGTGCGGATTGGACTTTGGATTTATATATATATATATATATATATATAGGTAATATTATGACAAGCCAGTCAGACATTGGACAAAATGAATACCCCCCACCTACGGAGGAGATAACTTACTGATCATTGATAAGTTACTGAGCCAACAAATTTCTACAAAATTACCTTTTAAGGGAAATATGGGTACAATTGCCCAAAATTACTCTCATTTGCTTGCTCCGGAAATTAAATGAATGCATGCTTTAGCCATGTGATTGTAAAACAGACTGCCAGTGACAATCACTTGCAAAAGAAGGTGTTTGCCATATTTGGGATATTTTGGCAAGCGCCACAGCCCCCCAGTGGCATAGAATATACTCAAACTGCCTTGTGCACCATTGGCCAAACAAAATTTGATAAGGAATCTGCTAACATAGGTAGGTTGTCACATCACATCCTGCTTGGTAGTGATGACCTTGCCCCTAAATTGGCTGAACCTTACAAAGAACAAGTATTAATGGATTAATAGTAAGAGTTCTAGTTCTATCGAGAATTATTTAGAGCTTCTTACAATGGATAGACAGTAGTTTCCATTGTGTGAGTAACAGGTTTCCATTCTACATAGGATGGGTGCAATTATTTCAGTAATTCTCGTTATCAAGCACTTAAAATCTTGAACTCATCCCCTCCAAACTCAAAATATTAAATTAGAATGAAGATTACTGTACAACCATTGTAAAAATACCTGTTGAAAGCAGTGAGTGGCATTCAAAGGGATGGGGCGTTGTATTGAGCAGATCTCTCCCTGATATGCCCACCTTGAGGTGGTAATATAGAGCTGATGCAGTCGTTGGAACAAAATCCAGTGAGGAGAATACAAGCATTCAGATGGAGGACCATATCAATTAACCAATTTTTAAACCTGTCCGATTGACATCTGGCTGACTTTCAGCCAGATATTGATCAGGGAAGCCAGTCGCAGGACCCCATACACCACCCAATAAGCTGCTGACTTAATCTATCAACAACTTATATCAGACCATGTAGGGTGACCTTTAATGTACTAAATATATTGATAATGGGTCAGTGCAGAAGATCTCTTTTGAATTCATGAAAGAGACAAGTGAATCAGTCTCTAAGCATGTGATTTATAAAGTGCAAAGAAATCCTGGTGTTATTGGACAACCTGGGTGCAAAAGAAATTCTCATCCTGTCATCATACCTCCAGCTGGGCACCACTTGCCCTGTGTAAGGCTACCGATACTTCGACCTGGAACCGAGTTCATTTTCTCTTCGGAAATGCATTTGTGTTATCAGATAACAATGTTAAACTTTTGCAAAGTGAAAAGGCACAGGTATCATTAGCTTTGATGAAAAAACAATGAGATCCCCAGGATACCAGACATGAAGTGTATATCTCTTCTAGATCCAAAGTGTATATATATCCTTTGTAATGATAAGCTTAGAAAAAAAAAATCATGGGTCTCCATAACTGCGGAGAGGTTACCATAGGCCCTGGAAACAATTTGTTTTCCAGCATGAGGTTCAGCAAAGCATGGCTATTTATGTGCTTTTCCCTAAATGACTTGCAGTAAGCATGATTATGCCTTGTTCGTTTTATAAGCTTGTTGACTATTATCACAAGACGACTTCTCATTTCCTTCAGGTATTCAATCATCAGTCGCTTCCCAGAGAAAATAAAGCTGGTAATATATAGTAATTTGTGGATAATAAAGAAATCTGGCAAAACGATTGAAATACATGAAAATATTCCATAAATATTTTATTTTCTGCCTTTTAAGCAAATGTTAAAGCACAAAAACTTTACAATGTCCAATGTTCAAAAAAGAACTTGCAGATCCAGCATTTGCTTAGAAGTCCTTCCTGGTATGTGGAGCCCTACCTGTCAGTTGAAATAATTTAGCAGTATTCCAATGTCCTACTTTATGTCCACCAAAGTCAATAAAGAGGTATTTGGCACATGGTCATACTTGGGCCATTTTACCAGAACACTCAGAACTGTTAAGCCTATGGGCAGATTTACTAAATTCACATGAAGGATTTGAAGTTTGATCGAATTTTCAAAAACATTGGAATTGAATTTTCAAATATTTTTGAAGACCACTTCGACCAGAGAATTTTGTAAATTCGATCAAATCGAATTATTCAAATAATTCGAATAAAAATCTATTTGAATATTAGACCATTTGACTGTCGAAGTACTTCCCCTTTAAATTTTTATTCAACCACCTAGTTCGTCAGATCAAAGCTACCGAATTGGGTTGCCTTAATTTTGAAAAATCCTTTGAATTCGAATATCAAATTTGAAGGATTTTACCTCATTTTGATTGGTCGAGCGATCGCATAAAAAAAATTTGATCAATCGAAAAAATCGTTCGAGTAAATCGATTCGAATGATTTATTGATCGTTCGAATTTTTCCAATTCGATCGTTCGACCAATCAAATTGCGGTAAAATCCTTTGAATTCGGATTTACTTCCCTACCTATTCACATGGTCGAATTTTGAATATTTTTCAATTCGATATTCAACCAATGATAAATCTGCCCCATAGTCTTACATTCAATAATTACCCAAACTGGATTCAAAAATAATCACAAACCAATAGCTAGCAGTAGGGGGATGGGACCATACAGAGAAAGTTGTCAGAAGGAGATTTGCATGTAAGACAGGGACATCTGGCCATTTTTCCACTGCCTGTTCTTCTGAAAGTGTCCAGCGATAAGGCTACTTTAATGGAAAAATGTATTGTAAAGGCTACCACCCAGTCATTATTAAGAATAGCTTGATGAAATGCTACATGTGGATTGTGTCTCCAGAATGTATGCAGAGAAGATATAATGAGGAGAACTGAGTTATGTCTCCAAGGTAGCAACCTGGATTTCAATATTGGTTCCACTTGGGCATGTGACAATCTTAGGTTCACTAGATAATAGATCGCCTTCCTTGGTCAAGAGCTTTTGAATACCTGTGATAAGGATTGGAATAGCCCCAAAGATCTAGGTAAGAATACGGCAGTGAAGGCTTTACTTTTTTACGTTTTTAGGGCAGAGACACACGTGGAGATTCAGGGAGATTAGTCACCTGGTGACAAATCACCCTCTTTTTCTGGTGACTATTCTCCCCAAACTGCCTTCCTGTCAGCTAGAATATAAATCACCGGCGGGATGGAACTCAGAGTGCTTCGTTTTCTGATATGACTGGAAGTTTCCTCGTGAGGCAACTTCAGGCAACTTCGGAAAATGTAGCAGTTCGGGGAGATTAGTTGCCCGAATAAGAGACGATTTTGTCGAGGGGCGGCTAAATCGGGAATCTTCTTGTTTGTCTCTGTTCTCAAGGTGCTAGGTGCCTTGACCAGTGAGGATAAAATATGGTCTCTAGGACTGCTCCATTATCAATGTATCCTGTAGGCAAGGCTCAATTTGTTTGCATAAAATAGTTTTCCTACTCTGCGGTGGCCTCATCTGCCATTATACACACTTGCAAAAACCGCAATTTGATACGTTTCTTTCAAACCTGATGAAGGTCGTACCTGGAAAAACCTGCGGGGGGACTGACGGGATGGGTTAAAGATTTTGGAAATTGATTTTACAGAAGGAGGCATGAGCACCTAGCCATGTTAGTTCAATGGCTAGCATTCCTATGCACCATCTTTGATACTGGTACTTTCATGAAGCACTGTCTTTGTGTTGCTCTGATATTACTCTACAGCTCATCAGTGATGGAACCATCTGCACCATTATTGACACAATCCATTGCACCAGTAAGAATCCATTTTTTTTTTTATCTCTCTGAGCACTGTGTCCCCTCAATTAAAAATTCTATCTTGGATCTCCAAACCTTAGATCTGGTAACATTCATTTAAACATTAAATAACCACAATAGGATTGTTTTTCCATTAATACGGCCGCTCAGCTTAAAGGGAAACTGTCATGGGAAAACATGTTTTTTTAAAACGCATCAGTTAATAGAGCTGCTCCAGTAGACTTCTGCACTGAAATCCAT
>CM044442.1:15247031-15268524 GCA_024363595.1 Xenopus borealis
CAGTCACACTCCCTTCCCAGAGACTATTATCCACTGTTACTATAGGCACCATCTCTGCCTCTATACATGCTATTGTGCAGCTCCATTCCTATTTATTGACTTTTACATATACAGTATGTATGCTGTGCTGTTGAGCAGGGCCATATACACTTATACTCTGATAAAGAGAATTATTAAAGGTATTTATTTCAATTTTGAATATCTGTATACCATTTAGGAAGTTAAGTTGCACATTAAGTATTTTTCCCACCTTAATTCCCATGCAAAATATTTTCATGAGGTTTTTCACTGCAGGTCATGGATGGAAAAAAAATTTAAATGTACATTTTTTTTAGTAGCCTAGAGAGAGGGTGATCCAAATAACTTAAAGAACACTTATCTGGAAATCCCAAGAGCCAAGATTTGCAGATAATAGTTGTCATTCCTGTACTCATATACTAATGTAACATGCATGAAATTCAGTTACATTAGTAAAGGAGCCGTGGTGCATTCTATAACACCACCCAGTAGAGTGAGAGATCCCCAGTGGTTCCTTGGCACCATGCCGGCAGTTAATAAGTGCATATCTCTCTTTAATGCACCAGAGGGGACTATGAATCTTGTTGTACCTGTAAACCTTCCCAAACCATAAATTATTTGGATGGACTGCAGCTGTAAAAAAAGGCAAAAAAAACCTTATTAGATAAATTAAGCAGATATTTTAAGTGCTTGTCACGGGATGCTACTGAAGCCCTTATGTCATTCTTGTCTTGCATTTCTCGGGACCATCTGGTCAAGCATTTACAATCCTCAGCTCATGATTGCAGCTCATGATGGAGACCTTCCCCACCCCGGTTAAGAGCTGCCTTTGTTCATTAATTCTGTAAACCTGTAACCTCTCCTCGTCTCATTAGACTATTACAAAACGCATTAAGATTCATCAGCGTTTTCCCTCCGAGCTGCCCTTCTTTCACTGACGTTGCTTTTTTATGGGATTTATGTGACTTTACAAATGGTTCATAGCCTGGATTTAGTTTCCGTCAGGCAGATGTTTTTGTTTGGGTGAATGTTGTAATGCACTTTATGCCTTTACCAAAGAGGGTTTATTATGTCCCGGGGCACAATAAACTCATGGTCAGCTGTTTTTATCACTTTAGAATCTGTTTTGTTTTCTCTTCCTTTTTTTATTTTCTCAGCCAGTGTGAAATTAGCCTGACCTCAATTCTAGCCTTACAAAGGTACCCATAGGTGCACTGCCCTCAACTAACAGCCGTTATTTGCCCAGGACTCAAACTGTCCATCTCTGCCAGGGAAACAGCTTGGAAAAAGCAAAGTTTTCCCCTTTGCTGCATCAGCTCTGCAACTAAAGTAAAGACTTGCAGAACAATGACACAGGAAGCCAAATAAAGCATTAAAAGGTGGATAATAATAATACATAGTGGCATATCCAAGCAATAACCTGTGCCAGAGTGCTGAAAGCCAATAATCCTCCATGGCCAAGTCTCAAGGATTTTGACAGAATAAGCTGAAATCGGAGAGTGAATGTTAGCGCTGCTCAGATGCCATGATCGTCTGCAGCTCTAAGTCAATATTCACTATCCTGTTGGCCCCAATGACATTAATAACTAATAAGAGAAAAGTGCCTTGCTAACCAGGGCGGCAGTCTGAGGGAGCACTAGGCAATAGAGGGAAAGCAGGTGCTCTGACAATGGGTTTGATATAAAGTTAGACAAATACAAGAGATCCTCTGCACTCAACTTATTATCAATATGTTTAAGGCTAAGGCCTGGCGAGGCAATTTGGAGCAATTTCAAAAAGCGCGCCGCTCCGTGTGGATACGCGCCGGCGTTTTCAAGCAACACCGGTGCGCTTGGGTAAGTGGCTATTCGGGGAGGTTAGGGGGCTACAAGTCGCGGCGAGAAGTCGCCAGGCGACAAAATGCCCCCGAATCTCCCCGTCTGGCCTAGCCCTAAGACATTGAGACATTTTGTTCATACAGCTACTAAAAAATGCCTCACCCTTTAATCAAAACAGGGATTGTTTGTCCATATATTGCAATATATTTAAGTTGGTCAACTACGTCAAAGTCATCCCATATCTGGCCAGTCCTACACTCAATTTTCATCTGATTCATTAAGAATTCTATTGCTTCATTATACATTTTACAAAGGGACTAAGTTTTACCTGCAACTTACTTGCTGCTTTCAAAGTAAAGGTGGCCATACACGGGCAGATAAAAGCTGCTGACAGACTGTGTCGGCAGCTTATCTGCCCGTGTGGGGGGCCCTCCGACGGGCTTTCCCGATCGATATCTGGCCCGAAAGTCGGCCAGATGTCGATCGGGCAGGATTAAAAATCCCGTCGGATCGCGGCCGCATTTGTTCGTTGATGCGGTCCCGCGATCCGACCACCCGTACTGATCCGAACGTTGGGCCCTAGGGCCCATGATCGGATCAGCCCGATATCGCCCACCTCAAGGTGGGCATATCGGGGAGAGATCTGCTCGTTTGGCAACATCGCCAAATGAGCGGATCTCTACGTGTATGACCACCTTAAAACTCCCAATCTTGGGATTGGGTGGCACCACCTGACTATAACTGGGAAGGGTGGGGGCTACAACATGGAGCTGGTCACTGCTCCTATATGAACTATAATAATCGAGGGAAAGTTGTACTCGCCACTAATTTTTAAAACCATTAGGCAGGGGTGCAATGAGGCTGGGACCACAAAATTCCTATAGACAAATACAATTTACAAATAAATGGTTTTAAAAAAAATTAGTGGTGAGCACAACTTTCCCTTGTTTGTTATCTGTTATAAAGTTAACCATACATGGGCAGATCTCCTGACTTAAACAGACAGGCAGATCTTTGCCAGATTAAGATGGATAGGCACAACATCCTTAAACTGGCCATACACTGGGTAGGTGTCTTACTGGCGCAGGTGTGAGGTCTTTGGGAAGGCCTGACTGATATGTGACCAAAAAAACAGGACAGCTATCTATTGGACAGTACAATAATATGATCCTAGCTCAGTGAGTTCCCATTGGCCTGATATAAGATCCAATAATTGAACCCGGGACCAACAATCCACTCAGATTTGGCCCTGTAGATGGGTGGCCAAATCAGGCAAAGATCCACTTATTTTCTGATCTTTCAGGGGGTACTGCAGTCAAATGCTCCTTGATAGAGAGGGCCCTAAAAGACAGATAGTGTGATATGTGGGTTGTAAAGGGGTGGGATTTGTTGCAATCTTGGGTATATTGTGTGTGGCATTTTGGGTCTGGCCATGCGGGCTCTGGACATTTTTTTTTATTTGAGCCCCATTCCACTTGTAGGCAGGCCCAGATGACTAGTGGGTTAATAATTATTGGGAGGAGCCAGCTAATTTAGTAGTATGGGCCCCCATGAGTCCCCTGGGTGCAAGATTTAAGAATGTTATTTATGCATGTGCAAAAAAGCAACTTATGTTGTACTTTGCATTTGCACTTGTGTTGGTAGTTGAGACTTCCTATGCTTAATATATATACATACATATACATGCTTGAGGGCTTGTGCGATGTATCTGATCAGGTCTGATAACCTGTAAGGGCACATTATATTTTCATGAATCACAAACAAGGGGCTTTCCATGGCCAACCAACACTTCTTTACTGGGCAGTCATTATTATTCTTTCCATATGTTCAGCTGCATTTGTCATTGAATAGCAATACCTCCATGCCCTCCCTCCTCCAGGACCTTGTAAAAATACACAAAATGCTACAGGGAGCCACAGTTATTTACTGCACCAACACATACTGACAAACTCAACAGCAAATCCCATTCAGATGGACACAATGGTGTCTGCTGATCAGCCCACACACTTGCCTCTGACCACGATGACTTGCAGATAAATATTATTCCAGGTCTCTGTGCAAGTTTTGCAGACTCCATTAACTGTAACACAAATCCAAAAGGTCCATCTGCTGTAATCATATTCTGATATTTATATTAGTGGGTAGATCAGGAGTAATGGGACAAAATACTGCTGTGCTGAAAGGGTAGAAGATGTCATTTTGCAGCAAGAGAAGGAAGTTGACCACACAGGGAGCAAGCTGATCACTTTGGCTCAGTCAGGTTTGAACAAAGCGGCCAAGTATCTCTTTAGATTTGTGGGTAAATTATGGATTTGGATTGTGGGGGAAAAAACATACACAGGGAGAACACTAACAGCTGTATTATCCACTGTACCACCATTCTGCTCACTTTCTATAAAACCTTGAAATACACAATTTGCACTAAATTGATTTTTTCTTTATATCAATCTCTAACTATCTGCTAAATGCTAATATATATTGGGGTCAAAGCAAAGCAGATAAAGGGAACACTGTAGCTTGCACAATGCTTTTCTTGTTTTTGGGCAGCCTCTGTGCTGTCTAGTGATGGGCGAATCTCCCGCGATTCGCTTCGCCGAAAAATTCGCGAATTTCTAGTGAAATTCGCGAATCGGCGAAAAATTCGCGAAACGAGTCGCGGGACGATTTTGTCGCGCGTCGCGTCAATTTTGTCGCGCGTCTGTCGCGCGTCGCGTCAACTTTGACGCGTCGCATCGTTTTCGGCGCGCGCCGCGTCGTTTTCGACGCGCGACTCGTTTTCAGCGAATTTTCGCCAAGCGAAATTTCGCAGGTGATTCGCGAATTTATTCGCCAGCGGCGAATCGCGGGAATTCGCCGCGAATTCGACCTAGGCGAATAAATTCGCCCATCACTACTGTTTTCCTGTGTAGTGTAATGACCAGACTGTGTTAGACCAGAGCACTCATGTTTTAACTGAATCCCTTTGACAAGGAATCCTGAATTTGGTTCAGGATTCGGGAAAATCTGAGCTAAATATGACCAACTATGCAGATTAATAAGGCTCCATGTACATGGCTAGGAAATGAAATGAATATATAACCTACTTAGAAATACGATCCACTGGGCCAGATACAATCTGATGAGCAAAGCTTATCTCCGAATTCATTTCCAGATTGTCCCATAAAGCTAGACACAATTCATCTCATTTTCATTGAAAAACTTATCACTCTTTATCACTTTTTTCTCTTCTCAAACTGAATCTCGATAAACCATCAAAATGATGTTTTCTCACTGATTTGAATCTTGTCCATTGTCTTTTCTGAGAATAAAAGACATTTAGAATTTTGGATGTTTGTTGCCCTTTAATAAATATATGTAGCACACACTGAATGCATACATAAAAGAATACAGAAAAGTAGGTTATTAATGGGCACATGCCTGCTTATTTCTTTGTGCTCCATCTACCTTTTAAGGTCCCAGCATGTAATTTTTTGTTCCATGAACAAAGCATTGGCTATGACGTTCTGTGAAGAGGGGAAAAACACAAAGTACTAAAGCCCTCAGAAAAATCACATGAAGAAAGAGAAATATCTGCATTTTGACAGGTTCTTGAAGGAATAACAAGACCTAGCGAGGCAGTCAGGTATGCAAGACCTGAAAATGTAACATAATGAAACAACGTGTGGGATAGAATTCCTTAAGAAGAAGCAATAAATGTTCATACAGATAAGCAGTTGAGCAGACTAGACGGGCCCGGCCTCTTGATCTTTATCTGCTGTTATGTTTCTAGGTTTGTAGAGAAAGATGGAAGGCACTGGTAGTCTTTATCCCACAAAGTTAGGAATCAAAGGCAAATTTTATGATTCAGATAACATTGTTCTACCAGCTCTGTTTCAGCATGTCCTTGGAAAACAACTCTAGGCGTAGGCCCCCAGGAAGTCAGCTTTCCTGTTATGTGCATCCCACCACAAGGCTATGCTACAGAAGACAGGTATGTCTTCCAAATCAATGGGGAAGATAGCTATCATTTTTATGCAAATATTTTGCACTGAATTTTGACCCTGACTGCAAACGTTTGTTGAAGCCATGCTACAGTTTAAACAAATGACCCTTGCTCCATTGAAGGTTCCAGATGTCTCCCAACAAGGCCACTTTTTTCCGTATATATGGATCAAAATGGTGGACTCTCCCAAATGATATTTGATCAGGTCTGTTGTAAATATATCTTGCTGGAAATTCCATTGGTGACAAAGGATGTACATTCCTCTTCTTAAAGGTCTTCACAACCTCCCATGGGATACCACCATTGACTCATTTTTGGCGGTCATCATAGAAGTAGATTGTCCCCTCTATAGTCAGTTTTACTCTCTAATGCAGGGGTCCCCAACCTTTTTGTTCCGTGAGCCACATTCAAGTATAAAAAGAGTTGGAGAGCAACACAAGCATGAAAAAGGTCCCTAGCGGTGTCAAATAAGGGTAGCGATTGGCCATTTGGTAGCCTCTATGTGGACTGGCAGCCTACATGAGGGTCTGTTCGGCTGTGTACATGGTTTTTATACAACCAAAACTTGCCTCTAAGCCAGAAATTCAAAAATAAGCACCTGCTTTGAGGCCACTGGGAGCAACATCCAAGGGGTTGGAGAGAAACATGTTGCTCACAAGCTACTGGTTGGGGACCACTGCTCTAATGAATGGACAATACATCTACTCTAGGCCTACTACCTCATTCAGTCATACATAACAGCTAGTCAATATGGCAAATTTAATCTCCAATCTCTAGTAGGTCTTTTTTAAACCTGGTCAGCCAAGTAAGGGGCCTGGTTAGGCAGATCCAGTTGTTCAGGCCTCAAGCCAAAAAACAGATTACTCTGGGGATCCATGAAGAGCCACAGTCCAAGGACCTTATCTAAACCAAATCCTTGGCACAACAGGTAATATGTCACTGAGGGTTTTGTGGGAAAACACATAATATACGTACCTTTTAAGGGATTACTGACAGTGTCAAATTATGTATAAAATAGCAATGTCCCTCATTTTTTTTAAAGACACAGAAAGCCTGATAATATTTCACAAATTAAATCTGATTTACCTTTAACCCAATCCAAAACCTGACAGTCCTGAAAACCTAATTATAACTCACTTTCACCTACTGAACTGGGAGGAGGAAAGTTTATTTACACTGACCTTGCCCTGCTGTCGGTGTGAAACCAGAGCTTAATTGTATATTCCATTTATTCCCTAATAATGACACAAAGGGAAAAGTAAAATGAAGATAAAGTGCTGGATGAGCAGAGGTTTCCAAGCCGATTCATATTATCATGGATACAATAAAGATTTTTCCTATTGATTTGTGCTTTGTTTGCTAAAACAGAAATGTAGTTACATAACTGTACTGTAATTTATATTATTTCCATGGATTCAATTTCTAATCAATGAGGTGTTTGGGTATTATCAGCCCGTGTTGATAATTGCGTTCAGTCACTAGCGATACTCTACTCCATTTCTCCTCCATTGTAAATGAAAAAGCAGTTGAGTCTGACAGGAGACTCATCGGTATTTGGCAAATACAGACTTGTTGACAGCACAATTTCACACAATGCACCACAAGTGTGTTGTAACACAATGCTAGCTTACTGTATAATGATTTATAGCCTGCCTTTGTTTCTATGGGCCATTGTGCTTTCAGGGGATTCTGCCATCAGTTTACCGGCTCTTAACAATCCAATTTAGCATTTAACACATGCAACAGATGAGGTTAAACTTCAGTGTTTGGCAAACATGGCTAACATAGTTGCTATTGCTGTAACCAGCCAGATTGTGATATTTCTCAGGGACAGTTCTAGCATTGCATCATCTGTGAATAAAAACAAATTGGCCCATTCATAGCTGTAAGGTCACATGACTTGACAGTTTGGGTTCAGTTCAGTGGTATTTGGTCCATTTTAACCTGGAAAATGTCAGCCGCATAAAACTCTGTATATCTGAGAAAGCACTCAGTACAATAATCCAGATAATCACAAATAAGTTTTATCGCTTATTGCAGTTGCAGGTTCAGATGTTTATGGTTTTGCACCTATTTTTGAAAAATCAGGAACTTTGCCAAGTAGACAATCTCATATTTTGAAGGTTGTCTCAGTAGTTTCGAACTGACATTAAAGGGATGGTTCACCTTTAGGTTCAACTTTTAGGGGCAAATTTACTATTATTACCCAAAAAAAAATTTGTTTCTACTCGATATTCGATGAGCATTCGATTTTCGAATGTTAATAGAATAGTTCTAGGCTACCTTTTATTAGATATTCAATCATTCGACGATCGAATACAAATTTATTCAATCAGTCGAATAAGTCATTCGACTGAACGAATAAATCATTTGATCATTCGAATGATTCGTACGATTCGAATGATCGAAGTCATCGATTGTACGAGTCCTATTCGATCAGGACTTAGCCTTAGAAGCCTATGGGAGTGCTCACATAGTCTTCTATTGCAATTCGGTAGGTCCAATCTGCTGAAGTAGGCAGTCGAATAAACTTTAAAATTAAAATCCTTCGCTGGTCGAATGATCGAATATTCGTTCATTCGACTCTATTCGAATGTATTCGATCGTTCGACCATTCCCTATTCCATGATCGAATATGCCAAAATTCACATATTTGACCAAACGAAGAAATCCTATGATCAAAATTCGATCGTGTGTTATGTTAAGTTTTTTTTTTTTTTAATGATTTCGGACTCTTTCCAGCTTTCAAATGGGGGTCCCCATCTAAAGCACAATTGTTCAGTAATGCTACAAATGCATTGTTATTGCTTATTTTTATTACTCATCTTTCTGTTCGGCCCCTCTCCTATTCAAATTCCAGTCTCTTATTCAAATCAATGCATGGTTGTACCATAGCAACCAGGTGGCAGATAGAGCAAACTGGAAAGCTTCTGAATAAAAACTACAAAAATAATACAAATTAACTACAAATAATTTAAAACTAACTGCAAATTGTCTCAGAATATCACTCTCTACATCATACTAAAAGTTAAGGCAAAGGTTAATCATGGGAAAAAAAATTTTTTCAAAACACATCAGTTAATAGTGCTGCTTCAGAAGAATTCTGCGCTGAAATCCATTTCTCAAAAGAGCAAACAGATTTTTTTATATTTCATTTTGAAATCTGACATGGGGCTAGACATTTTGTCAATTTCCCAGTTGCCCCAAGTCATGTGACTTGTCCTCTGATAAACTTCAATCACTCTTTACTGCTGTACTGCAAGTTGGAGTGATATCACCCCCTCCCTTTCCCTAGGGTTGCCACCTTTTCCTGAAAAAAATACCGGCCTTCCTATATATTTATCTTTTTTCCTATTAATAACATTGGGATCAACCATCAAAAATACCGGCCAGGCCGGTAAAATACCGGCCAGGTGGCAACCCTACCTTTCCCCCATCCAGCAGCCTATCAACAGAACAATGAGAAGGTAACCAGATAACAGCTCCCTAACACAAGATAACAGCTGCCTGGTAGATCTAAGAACAGCACTCAGTAGTAAAACCCATGTCCCACTGCATACTATTCAGTTACATTGAGAAGGAAAAACAACAGCCTGCCAGAAAGCAGTTCACTCCTAATGTGCTGGCACAAGTCACATGACCGGGGCAGCTGGGAAATTGACAAAATGTCTAGCCCCATGTCAGATTTCAAAACTGAATATAAAAAAATCTGTTTGCTCTTTTGAGAAATGGATTTCAGTGCAGAAGTCTACTGGAGCAGCACTTTTAACTGATGCGTTTTGAAAAAAACATGTTTTCCCATGACAGTTTCCCTTTAAGTAAATTTTTCCATGGTACTTCTGCCATGGTCATTTTGTATTAAATCAAAAAAATAAAAACAAGAGCAAAAATGCAAACCAATGCTCCCTCTCCAAGTTGCATCCCCACCCCACAGTGCCTCTGCAGCCTCCCCCTAACGTCAGGCCCTGATGCTGATTTGCTTTGCACAGACGTTTGAGAAAAAGTAGAACACAGTAATTAAAGCAGAGGTCCCAAACCTTTTTCACCTGTGAGCAACATTCAGATGTATGTAAAAAAGTTTGCAGAGCAAGATAAGCATGCAGAAGTTCCTGGTGGTACAAAATATGAGGTGTGATTGGCTATTTAGTAGCCCCTATGTGAACTGGCAGCCTACATGAGTCTCTGTTTGGAAGTGCATCTGTTTTTTATGGAGCAAAAAGTTGCCTCCAAGCCAGGAATTCAAAAATATGCACTTGCTTTGAGGCCACTGGGAGCAACAGCCAAGGGTTTGGGGAGCAACATGTTGGACATCACTGAATTAAAGTATATCCAGGCCCGGACTGGCAATCTGTGGATTCTGGCAAATGCCAGAGAGGTTGCTGAAAGATGCCATAGACACTCATTGCTTCATGGGCTAGTGGGGGTTGTTTGCAACTCTGTGTACTGCATTTGATACACTCAGTCACACCAAAATTGACCTTCCATTGACAGCAACTGTGTGAAATTGGCAGCCCAGACAATAACGAAAGAAGTCGGAACTGTGCTTGAACTCATTTTCAGTTACAAATCATGTATGAATTGCTCAGGCAGATGGTTTACGTGACTTTTCCCTACATTTTTACTCTTTTAAGCAGGTGAAATCCCAAAATGTCATGTGTGCCATAACTGTGCCAACCTGTATTTTGTTATCCAGTGCCTAAGAGTGTTAGATTGTCTACATGTTCCTTTCCCTCTATTAAATAGAGGGACATATTTAACTAATTCTCCAGAGTATTCACTTAGAAGTATATAAAGTATATAAATGAGTCATTATTGGCAAAATTTAATTGGAGAATCGCTTCACAGTGCACCAACATCTCCCACACTGTCCTGACAATTTACCTGGTTTCCACATACTCCCCATACCATAGCACAGTGTATCATGTTTGTCCTATGCCCTCAGGTAAGATAGTTTCTCATTGGCAATTACACTAGAGAAACGCAATTCTAAAACATAGATGATGCGTTATAAGGAGTCTAATCATAATATATTAGGGGAAGGCACATTCTATATCTCTGTTGCTCTGTATTATCTCATCATGTGTCCGCTACAGGATTAAATCATCATTCTATCATAAGAATAATGAGAGAATAATTCCGCTGGGGGCACCCAGGGGCAAATTATATTTCTGAAATGTGAACAAACTACAAAACAGTATAAAATAACAAAGAAAATCAGCAGATATCATCCTGTTCCTAAAAGACATAGGCCTAGACATAGGTAGGGAGCAATAGATAGAGGAAGTAAAGAGTTAGGGGAATTTACCGAGGGTAACACCTAGGCTGGGGGGAGCAGGGAGGGGGTTTATGTAGGGTAGGAGGGTGGGGATTTTACTATAAAGGGTTTGGTTCTCCTTTAAGATAACTTTTAGTATGTTATACAATGGCCCCATTCCTAGCAATTGGTTTTCATTCCCTTGACCAATACACAGTAAAATGCACAATAAAATATTTGTCAGGGGTGTGGGACAATAGGAAATAATGTCATACGGCGAGTAATCTAACATGCAAATCAATCAGTGTAAGATACAAATGTCAGGTTCTGTATTCACTGGCAAGACTGATGGTTTGGTTGTGACATTTTAAAATCTAATTCATGTGTTGAATATTTTGGCTGCCTCATTATTTCAAATGGGATATCATTGCCTTCTTTCCAGGTGATAAACCTTATAAAAATCCACTTTTCTCCATTCTCGCGCTTCCTATAGTCTCACTCCTCTCTCTGCTGTTTCTTCTATCAAACAGCAAATCCATTTTTGAACAGGATCAAAGTAGGATAAATACATAAAGAACCCCCAAGTTTTTCCTTCAGTCTTTTTTTCTGTTCCTTCTGTTTTACCTAGAGCAGTGATCCCCAAACAGTAGCTCGTGGGCAACATGTTGCTCTCCAACCCCTTGGATGTTACTCCCAGTGGCCTCAAAGAAGGTGCTTATTTTTGAATTCCAGGCTTGGAGGCAAGTTTTGGTTGCATAAAAACCAGATGCACTGCCAAAAAGAGCCTCAATGTAGGTTGACAATCCTCATGGGAGCTACCAAATGGACAATCACTGCACTTATTTGGCACTTCAAGAACATTTTTCATGCTAGTGTTGCTCACCAACTCCTTTTACTTCTTACCTGATCTTGAGGTTACATAATCACAAAGACAATTAATATTACAGAATGAAAGACAAAACAAGAGAGAAGGAGAAAGTGAAGCAAGTCCAACTGACTGTTTCTGAGGTTTTCAGAATAATGTGGTCATTGTTGAAGCCACACCCATACATTGTAATAACAATCAGCCTAACATAGTCCCAGGAATATACAGCATTGACTCCAAACCTCTTCCCAGATTGGTGTTTCGCCTAGGTATCCTCTTGGGCACCCCTATAGTGGCCAGGTGCATAAATTTGGACACTCCACTCCCCTTTCATCCAAGGATGGAAATCCAGAAGAGACTATATTCAGTTGTGCAATTGTCAAGTACTCTATAAGAGAGGAAGGTCCCACATCAGCAAAACTTAAACTTGCCCTAATTTACTTTCTACTCCACTTTCCTTAAAGTACATCCTTTGCTCTGAGGGGCCCACTATGTGTAGGAATAAGAGCAGTATTGTCTGTTTACACCCAACCCACCCTCATAATGACAGACCTTTACTTCGCCATGAATGAATGAATGAAAAAAGAATTACAATAAATATATCATCAATAGAAATAGGGGCACTTTCATAGATAGAAGCAATGTTGGGTCTTTATATTATATTTATATATTTATATTTAATATTCCTCCTACACACCCTATATCAAGCCCCATTTTTCAATATTTTGTTTGTCACATGGTTTGTCTATGTTATGGACAGCCATTTATTCAAAAAAACAGAATAAAGGTACTTAAATTGAATATTTTTAAAAATGAAAAGCAGTGACCACAAATCTATAAGTTTGTCCCATAGACAGGGATGGTTGCACAGTCTGAAAGCCAGTTTGAGTAAGATTTTTGGATTCAACTTCCCTGGCACTACAGTTATGGTATCCCTCATCCAGAAACCAACTATCCATCGATCTCTGAATTACATAAAGGCCAACTCCCATGGAGTTGAATTTTAAGCAATTATAGCAATTGTAATTTTTTTTAATGATTTATTTGTACTTTGTACAGGTATGCGATCCATTATCCGGAAACCTGCTATCCAGAAAGCACCAAATTATGGGGAAAAAACGGTCTCCCATAGACTCAATTTTATCCAAATAATCTCAATTTAAAAAAATGATTTAATTTTTCTCTGTAATAATAAAAAAGTAACTTTAACTTAGTCCCAACTAAGATGATAAGATAATGAATCCTTATTGGACACAAACCAGCCGATTGGGTTTATTTAATGGTTCCCTGATTTTCTAGTAGACTAAAGGTATGAAGAAAATAAGGAATATGCAGAGGCTCACATTAAAAATAAAAATTAGGGCACCACGTCAAGTGTATTCAGGAGTTTAAGTACAAAGTACAAATAAGGGGACAAATTCACTGTCCCCCCCTAGTCTGTGGGTGCATGGTATCAACTGAAAAATGAAAATATCTTTTGAATTTTCCCAAAAAGAACAAATAAAAGTAGATTAAAAACACCAAACACATTTTGTGCCTCTTGGGGCACTTACTCAGCGGCTCATACTTACTCATAAGGTATGAAGAGCCAAATTATGGAAGGATCTGTAAATTGAAAACCCCAGGATCTCAAGAATTCTGGATAACAGGTCCTATACCTATATTGACCAAAGGAAGACCAAACTGTATTTTAGACCATTCTGATTCTGAAATGACTTACGTCTGCTAGTGCTGAACAACTTTTTTTATGGATCAGACCATTATTTCATTTTATATATTAGCCAGCTAAACTGTGTGATGTTAGAAAATATACAGAATATAAAAAACAATCTTATTTGGGGAACTGTGAGTTGGAAAAATATCAACAAAGGATGTTTAACTTAACAGAATTTATAGTTACAGAATTCTTTGTATTTCCTTTTTGATCCTATGTTGGTAAGTAAGGA
This sequence comes from Xenopus borealis, assembly GCA_024363595.1. Lineage (NCBI taxonomy): Eukaryota > Metazoa > Chordata > Amphibia > Anura > Pipidae > Xenopus > Xenopus borealis. The sequence continues at coordinate 15,260,914 of CM044442.1, forward strand.
AGTTGCTATGTATTAGATTGAGAGTTTTACTTCTCCATCCTGCCTGTTTGTTTTCTAATCATAAGACAAACATCTGTTGATAGAAGAAAACCACATAAACCCTCTCTTGGTTAATAAAGGACTTACCAAGAAATCATATCACAATGAGATCATTCTTATGGGAATTCTGGTACTGCAGTGGGCTCAATACACCCACAATAAACAGATGCACAGGGAAGCCCACTGAAGGTCTACAAATTGTAGAAGTATATGGGGCTCATAGAGACCATGGGATTTAAAAAGCAAATGTTGATATTATGTTGTTCTTACTTGTACAAACATGGGTTTCCAAAGGCTGGTAATGTGGCTTACTGTCAGCAATCACACGCTTACTGACTTGGTGGTCATGTGAATCACATGGGTTCTATTGCCCTTATGACTTGTTGGTCCCTAACCTGCAAAGGAGATTAAAGTAATTGGAATTTTATGGATTAGTTACAGAGAGTGTCTTGCAATGGTCAGGCTAAGATAAATGCTGGCATTTCCCTCTGTTAAATCCAACTGGATTAACTGCCCTGTGTTTTTGTTGTTCATTTTAGGCTTGTAAACATGGAAGTCTGTGTTTTCCCTACCGTTATTGGTCCCTGTGACCCATGTGCTAACAGTTGACAACAGTGAGATATGATGGGCAGTGGTTGGCCCTGAGGAATATACAGCTCACGGAGACAACTGGCTTCTGTGTTTTAGCAGACACTTTTAGCAGACACTTTTCTTGGATTATGGATTATGGAGGGAAAACTTGTGTTCTACTTGTACACAAAAAAAAAATAAATACATGTCAGCATCAATGTTAGGGTATGGCAGAAGACCATTCACTGTGGGTTTTCACTCTTAAGTGGACTACTTAAAAAGACCCTGTAAAATGACTTAATTACATAATATGCCTCAGATATTTACAAGGCAGAGGAACAATTATTCACTTTTCAATAGAGGGAATATTTGCTTAGACTGTTAGATGGTCTATTGGGTCATATCTTACCAATATATCTGTCCAGTGAATCAAAAGGTACTTTCAATCAGCACTGATGACCTGAACAAGAAGATCCGAAGGAAAATGTAGTCCTTCACACTTCCATATTTGCCAATGCCCAGGGCCGCCATTAGAAATCACGGGGCCCCGCACAACAAATTTTCCACGCCCACCCATGCCCCACCCCAGATCCCGCCCACTCCACATCAAAGTTAAAAGAACACACAGACATCAGCGCTAAAAAAGTAACCCCCCCACACATATATTGATGGTCAGGGCTCCCTTATAAGTTAAAAAAAAACATTGGCACCAGGGCTCCCCTTACAGGTTAAAAAAAATTGGGGCCCCAAAAAATATATTTTTAAAAAAAACCTTAGCGCCAGGGCCTCCTTACAAGTTAAAAAAATTGGGGCCCAAAAAATAATTTTTAAAAAAAAAATTGGTGGCAGGGGCCTATAGAGTATTAAAATAAAACATTGGTGGCCAGGGGATTTAAAAAAAAAAAAAAAAAACCACACTGGCGTCAGTAGAATTGAACTCGTGGCTTCAGGACTTCAGTGTCAGCTCCTTTTGTGACATTGGGTATTTTCGCCACTTCAATGTTGGTTCCTTCTTAATTTTGGGTCTTTCCACCGATCCAGGACTTCAACTGTTTGGCACCTCCGCATTCTGCTGCGACATCGGAACAGAAGGCAGCATTAATTCAGCGCTCGTAATGGGGGCCTGGCTCTTCGAAAAGTGCAGCATGGCCGGGCCCCCCTTCAAGCCCAGGCCCGGGACACTTCCTGTCCCCCCCTGATGGAGGCCCTGCCAATGCCACATACATTATCAAGAGCCACCAGCTGATCAGATTTTTTATCCAGACGGAGGAGATTGCATGATGGTTCACCTACAACTTCTAAGAAACAATCACCATTCATTGGAATGGCAGTTGAAGCTTTTTCTGTGGTTGATCATATTCCAGAAAGACAGCTTGGCATATTAATGTGATGTTTTGTCCACAACCAGCCAACTGCCATTAGCTTGAATAGGAAATATTCTTTGATACTTTATGTCTGGGCCTATTTACTGGGCTTCCTTATTGCAGAAAACACAATGTGGCTTTCCTTGCTGTCTATGCACTTACTTTATGTATTGAATGGTTCCATTAGTGATATTATGATATTAGATTCATCTGCAAACACCCATCACAGCAGAGCATGCAGCACCAATTTAGATACTGGGACAGCATACACATTTCATATTGATAGTACTCTGATCAGAATCAAACCCACATCCCCAGTACTACCATCTAATGTGGTTTTACATCTTCCAAGGAGGAATTATCTGGAGAATGGACCTTCTCAAAATGTCCCTTAGATCTCCAAAGAAAAGCCATTGTTCCTGAGGCTGCACTAAAGAAAATTAGCTCAAGATATCCTGAGCTAGCTGGATGCCTCAATAATGAAAATACGTGTAGCCTTTTGGTATTTTAAGGATATGAAATGAAGTGTTTTTAAAGGGTCTCTTCACATAGGGATAGAGAATTGAGGCAATGGTTTAGATAGCAGTTCAAAGATTTTTATTGTACTGCAAATATTTTAAGGGCCTTGCAGTTAGTATTAACTGTGCTAATACCCCATTTTATTGCTAAATACATTTGTTTACATTCAGCTAATATTTCGTGCTTAGATCAACATGTGATCCAAGATAACCTCCCCAGCGTAAATAAAAGGCATCCTGCGTATTCCATTCCCAAGGCTAGTTACCTTGTTTCCTGGCTAATCCCTCCTCTAAAGGGCCATGATCCTCACAAACAAGCACATGAATAGATTAATGGAAATCCAAACAGATTAAGGAGTGAAGAGATGCTATGATCCACGTGTCTAGCTGCAGGGGGTGCAGGGTTTGTGACTTTACTAGGCCCTTAGGGGAAGCTGATGGGCAAAAACAATACAATCTTTCAACACGTAAGGAAAAAACTTCAGTCCAGTCCCATATGCAGTGTGTAAAGCTCCCCATAGACGTAACGATATTTCCCTGCCGAACGACTGATCTTAGGGAAGTCCGACCAATCTGTCACATTATCGTGCGGTTAGTGGGATACAAACGATCGTTCATCTTACGATTTTTCGTCCGACATTGGTCTGATGATTGATCGGCCAGGTTAGAAAATCTTTATCGGTCCCCATGCAATCTACCTATGTTTGCAGGGTCAAGCAGGGAGCAACCCTTCAGTTTTGCTGCAATATCGCCTGAAATGGTCTTTTTAGTTGATGGTCACATCAGACATTTAAACGATCGTTTTGAGCCAATCGTGGTCTCACGATAACTATTGGATCTTTCAAAAATCTTTACGTCTATGGCCAGCTTTAGGCAGCTTTGTGGAGCTGCAGTAGAGGGGAAATCTAGCCTGAAGCCCAATTATGGTGTGATTTGGGCTGAAGGAATATAGGGACTCCTATATATTCCTGAAACCCAAAGCTGGTGGTCAAGTAGGGTAACAACTGGGCTGGATGCCATAGCAGAATTACCAATGCACCCTTGTTATAAGATAAACCAAATGTTGGTACTCAACTGGAGTCTTAAACCCCCAAAAAATAAACATCTGGGCTGAGGTCAATAGGTGGATAAAGATCAATACTGATATAAAATCAGAGTCATATCATAACTTCCTTCTCATCTGATGGACGAGAGTGTGTGATCAGACATATTCACAATAAAGCTAAATTTCATACTAATTATAAAGTACAATTTCTTTTACCTGTTGTTGTTATCATTATTTCAAAATGTGCACAGGGCAACAGAACTCAGTTGTGCATCTCTTTTGTTTTGTTTTTCCCTCTAATTAACTGAGTTGCAAGCTCTCATCAACATCTCCAAAATATTTCCTCAGGCTACGATCAAGACCTTCCAGTGTCCTTCATGAAAACATTGTCTGATCTCTTTATGCAGTGCCGAACAGAACATTTTTATACCTATAACACAGTCTCAGTCATTTAGAGACTCCCTCTGGGAAGAACAGGAGAAAGCGTCCTCTCGCACTTCACAGACGTTCACACAAGCCAAAACAATCAGCTTCAATTCATTTGCAAGGAAGTAACCTTTGCAGCGTATCTAGATTTCAAGCATGTAAGAGGCATTATATTTAATCTTGTTCTAAGCATAATGGGGAATGAAAAAAAGGAAAACTGGAAAGCATTGGAGTTTTAAAGGGACACAATCATCTGCTCCTGAAAATGCTAAGTAATATTAAAGTTAATAGCAGATTTCTTGGGATAAAACAAGGATCTACATGGTCTGACCCAGTTTTCCAATCAATTGGACATCCTGAAAATTATGTCCTCGTCATAAGCAAGAGAACAATGGATGCTGGTCACTAACACAGCGCAAGACCAAGGGGTAGGCAGAGTAGGCACATGCCTAGTGTGCAAAGCTGGGGGGGTGCATCTACCTGCTCTGCTGCCTAACCCTAGTCCGGTCCTTTCTATCTCTGTCCATTCGTGCTTGCCGTAGTTTGTGCGCATGCTCACCAGTATCAATTTCTGTATGCATGCCAGTGTCAATATGCATGCTGGGGTCAATTTGCGCACACACACTGGTGTTGAAATTCATGCCGGTGAATAATTTGTGCCGACACTCTTCCGGCGACGCTATGGGCCAGGTTGACTAGGGTGCCTGGCTCTGGATGTCGAGTATGAAACTCGACATCCAGAAAGCTCCAAATATTATTATATTATGTATTGACCATTATCGATGGGCGAATCTGGGGAGTTTCGCTTCACCGAATTTGTGGTGAAAAATTTGCGAAAATGACGAAATCGGAAAGTTCACGAAAAATTCGTGAAATTTTACTGTTTTCACCAAAAATTCGTGAAATTTACCTGTTTTCACGAAAAATTCGTGAAATTTGAACTACTTCACTATAAATTCATCAATTTCAAGCAAGTTCACTATAAATTCAGGAATTTTGAACTATTTCACTAAATTCGTGAAATTCAAATGTTTTCACTATACATTCATGAATTTCGAACATTTTCACTATAAATTCATGAATTCCGAATGTTTTCACTATAAATTTGTGAATTTCTAACGTTTTCACGAAAAATTACTGAATTTGAAAGTTTTCACCAAAAATTTGAGATTTTCATGAAAAATTTTGGAAATTTATGCCGGCGAATTTTCTCTGGCGAATTTTCACGCCCATTTCGTGGTGGCAAATCGTGGGAATTCGCTGCCAATTCGAGCTAGGCGAATAAATTGACCCATCACTAATGGCCATCTTCTATAGATTCCATTTAAATCAAATAATTTAGATTTTTAGAAACAGGTTTAAACCAAGATATATTTTAACCCTCATTGGAAGCAAAACAATCTTATAGTATTTATTCAATGTTTGAATAATTTTTAGTAGACTTATTTAAAGTATTGTGATCCAAATTGCAGAAAGATCCCTCATCAGGAAAACAAGAGGTCCAGAGCATTCTGGATAACAAGTCCCAAACCTGTGCCAGTTAAGTTAGTGGCCTACAGAATGTTCCAATGGCTGAGTTAATCAGATGAGATCTTGATAGGACTAAACTGTCATATGAGGTCTCATGAAATTGAGTATTGCTGGCCATATGTCAGTATTTTCCACCACTTTTTAGTGATGCACGTATAGCAGTTCTAGCTAGTGAAGTTCTATGAACAGGTAAAAAGTAGAGGTTCAGTTGCTAAAGTTCAAGCTCCTATTGGGAGTAATCAGAAAGTGGCATCAGAGCTGTAACCATGAAAAGTGCCATGATGAAACACGCTGCCTTGAAAATGATGGTGATGATAAATGATGAGGTTGTTAGTGAAACTAATGCTCATTATACAGTCAGATATTATCTGGAAGCCTTAATGAGGGAATAAGTATCTCACGTGTAGGCCTGTCACACACCAAATAGTTCTTCCATTCAAGATACTGTATAAGCCCATATGTTGCAGTTCTTCGACTGCTAATTTTAAGTCTAGAATAACCTCAGATTATTTTGTAGATTTTGTTTCATACAGATAAATGCAAAGTTCTGTGTTGTCTAGCCTGTATTAAAATCCAAGGTATGAAGGTCATGCCCCCCAGTGATGCCAAACCATGGTCCAGATCTTTAAGGCCATACCCATTCCTCTGCATTAGGTTCATTTAACACAATATGAGGGCTATGGGAGGTGATACAAGGGTTTGAAAAACCAGCCAGAGAAGGTGGCATCTTAAAACAGATTAAATGTAGGGATACTGTCATTTTGTCAATTACCCAACTGCCCCTGGTCATGTGACTTGTGCCAGCACTTTAGGAAGGAACTGCTTTCTGGCAGGCTGTTGTTTTTCCTTCTCAAGGTAACTGAATAGTACGCAGTTGGACCTGGGTTTTTACTATTGAGTGCTGTTCTTAGATCTACCAGGCAGCTGTTATCTTGTGTTAGGGAGTTGTTATCTGGTTACCTTCTCATTGTTCTGTTGTTAGGCTGCCGGGGGGGGGGGGGTGATATCACTCCAACTTGCAGTACAGCAGTAAAGAGTTATTGAAGTTTATCGGAGCACAAGTCACATGACTTGGGGCAGCTGGGAAATTGACAATATGTCTAGCCCCATGTCAGATTTCAAAATGTTTGCGCTTTTGAGAAATGGATTTCAAAGCAGAATTCTGCTGGAGCAGCACTATTAACTGATGCATTTTGAAAAAAAACTATTTTTCCCATGACAGTATCCCTTTAATATGAAGGACAAGGAAACCTGAATAGGACTAAAAATGCCATGTTTTATATAGTGAACTTATTGCACCAGCCTAAAGTTTCAGCTTGTCAATAGCAGCAATGATCCAGGACTTCAAACTTGTCACAGGGGGTCATCATCTTGGAAAGTGTCTGTGACACTCACATGCTCAGTGGGCTCTGAGCAGCTGTTGAGAAGCTAAATTTAGGGGTCGTAGCAAATTATCCAGCAGAAAATGAGTTTACCCTGTAATATAAGCGAATGCTACAGGGCTGATTATTAAATTCTGATGCTAATTGCACTGGTTTATGTGCTGCAATGTAGTAATTATCTGTATTAATGACTAATCGGCCTTATATTGTGACTGTACATTGTGAGTGGGTCCCTAAGCTCAGTAAGTGACAGCAGCACAGAGCATGTGAATCAGTGAATCAGAATCAGAAAAGAAGATGGGGAGCTACTGGGGCATCTACTGGGGAGACACAGATCTTTACTGCTAAAGGGCTGTGGTTGCCTTGGGCTGGTACACAAGCACAAAACATCATGTACAACATTTATACACACTTATTTACTTTAACTTTCCTTATCCTTTAAAGGTGAACAACTGCGAGGACATTTTTGGTATTTTGTGTGATGTCAAACTAATATTCACCCACCGTTATTCCCTATGACAGTCACCTTGTCCAAGCATGTCCTTCTTTACTGTAACAAAAACAAAACGTTTGAACGTTCATTACACTAAGGGCTACAACGTGCAGATCAAAATACCTTCAATAACACCCACATTATGGCAGCAAATCCTTCAGCATGGACTATTGACACCCAAAAATGCATGACGGGTGCAGCGTCGAGTCTGCACCTCTCCCTTCGCCCAACCCCAATAACACAC
>CM044442.1:15270037-15309163 GCA_024363595.1 Xenopus borealis
ATAGGCTACCTCCTAAGCCCCGTCAAGCCCTGCTTCGCTAAGCGCTGCATTGGGCCCCAGAAAGTTTTGGGTGAGAGTTGTAGTTCTGGCATAATCTGCAACATAATATCCATGCATTACATTTCCAATTTAGCATGTGCCGAGGCTAAACCAAAACTGCCGGCAGAGTCGGTAATCATATAAACAAGTGGGGTAATAAAAGATAATTATGCATTCACCTCTCCCTATTCCCATTAGACAAATACAGAGGGAAATTGAAGACAAATGATGGGATAGTGGCCTTTGGAGCTATAAAGCAGCACCGATTGTTTCCCTATAATGAATGGTCCTGATCATTCTAATGATGTATTATTGTTTTTATTACCAACTCACAGAGACTTGTTATTAAATCAGTCGGTCAATCAACATAAACATAAGCAACTCCAAACAAACCATTAGCACTAGCTCTACTGAAAGGAATCTCCATCAGCCACCCTATGCTCCAGAGGAGAACGTGCCAGATTTTCTTATACAAACAAGTCATCTTTCCACTGGCTGTTTTTGCCAGGTGCGAGGCTCCGACTCATTGTTCATTGGGGTGTGCTCCAATCAGGTAATCCTATCCTTCTGCTGCTAAAAGCCTGACATATGCTCTGGGCTTCACGTGTCTCTTAATGGATGAGCTACCCTGCATTAATTTATACACAAAGGAAGTCAAGGGAGAAAAAGGAAACTCGTGTGATTTTTTTTTTTTTAATCTGTAAACATGTGAAACTGAGCTGAGAATGTATATTCCCAAACAAGTGGGGTTCAGTGTGCACATCACAGCCAGTACAGAAAGAGAATCCAGGGTAAGATCAGAAATAACCAAACTTTGGCCCTGTTGCACAACTACAGCAAAGAATTTCAATGCGTCCTTGTCAACCATAACCAGGTAAAATTACCCCAACCTGGCGGTGGACGATTGGTGACTATATTCCTTTTTAAATAACGTTCTTCTATTTCAGAAACTTTGATTTTGCCTCTTTTAATCCATGCCCAATGACGTTGCTAGGGTCGCCACCTTTTCCAGAAACAAATACTGGCCTTTCCATATATTGATTGGAATCAACCATAATTTTTACCGGCCAGGTGGCAACCCTAGACGTCACCTTTATTTCACTGCATGATTAGATTCACTGATGCCCAGGTTGCACCACTGAATATATCCATATTTATAATTGAGTCCATGTCAAGCTGAGCTTCCAGTCCATCGGAGGTTGCAAGAGCTTGCTTAAAGCGGTCATGCAAGGACTGATATAAGCTGCTGACAGACCAAGCCTGCGGCTTATTGGTCAGTATATGGGGTCCACCGATGGGATTCCCTGATTGATATCTGGGAAATCGGGCAGTTTTAAAAATCCTGTCGGATCGAGAACCCTAATGGTTAGTTGATGCTGCCCTAGAGCCGACCCCCTGTATTTTGAAAACTCGCATGGGGCTAGACATATTGTCAACTTCAATCACTCTTTACTGCTGTACTGCAAGTTGGAGTGATATCACCCCCTCCCTCCTCCCAACCCAGCCTAACAACAGAACAATGAGAACAAAAACGGACAAGCGCATCTGAAACGAGATGCCGGTGAAAATTTCGCAGGCTTTCACGAATAGCAAATAAATTCGCCCATCACTAGTAAAAACCCATGTCCCATTGTGACTCCTTCAGTTACATTAAGAAGGAAAAACAACACCCTGCTAGAAAACAGTTCCCTCCTAAAGTGCTGGCACACGTCACATGACCAGGGGCAGCTGGGACATTGACAAAATGTCTAGCCCCATGTCAGATTTCAAAATTGCTCTTTTGTGAAAAGAGTGCAGAAGTCTGCTGGAGCAGCAATATGCATTTTGAAAAAGGTTTTCCCATGAAAGTATCCCTTTAAGGTTGTGTTACACTGCACTGGTAAAACTGGTGTGTTTGCTTCAGAAACACTACTATAGTTCATATAAACAAGCTGCTAAAGGGTCAGGTTACATAGCAGATAACAAATCCATTCTGACGAATACCATTGTATTCTATTACAGAGCTTATCTGTTATCTGCTAAGTATCCTGTGCCTTTTCTCTTTTGTCACCTTAATTGTTCCCCCCCCCCCCCATGGCTACACAGCAGCCTGTTTTTACAAATGATAGTAGTCTTTCTAAAGCAAACACATAACTTTTACTAACGAAGGACAACAGTGCATTATTTTTGTAATTATTTAATTTGAGGTTACTGTTCCTTTAACTATGCTTAGCAGATTTTTAGGTCCACCATATCTGGGAATGTTATCATTACAGAGTTATCCTTTGCACCTCAATATAAATGGTTTCTTGTGTATCTCACAGCCATGAGATCCACTATGGAAATGCTCATGGAAGCCAAAAGAAAAAAAATCACAGCACATCTTGTTGAAATAGTTGGTTCTTGTAAAGTGACCAAGTGATAAAAGTCACATGCCCTGAAGCATATGCTCCGAAGAGCAAGCCTGATATTTCACTGTGAATGAATTGACTTTGCTGATATTTTCAAGAGGGCATTCCCGGGGTATGTTACACTAAGCTGGTTAAAACAAAAAGGATAATGGCTCGCAGGGAATATTAATGGCCTTTACTTACCACTGATCTTGACATGAATGGGAAGCACCAAAAGTCAACCCTAGAAATGCATAAGGGTGCCATTTGGAGGCAAAAGATGAAATGGTAGTATCGCCAGAATCTAATCAGTTGGGGCTGTTGATGATGATGATGGGGCTGGTTGTGCAACCTAATCCCTGTAGCTAGTGATGGGCGAATCTGGGGCGTTTAGCTTTGCCGAAATTTTCTAGTAGAAATCTGCGAAACTACAAAAAATTTGTGAAACGCTGCCGCATCTTGTTTTTGGACAAAATTTGCGAAATTTTTCTGGCGTTTTGCAAATTTATTCGCCTGCGGCGAATCGCAGGAATTTACAGCAAGTTCGCTGCAGGTTAATAAATTCACACATCACTACCTGTTGCTACTGATACATTGAGGCAATGTCTTTATGACTTCTAGTTAGGGTAGAGTGGTGACGCCCCAACCTTTTATCAGTAAGCAGTGATGTAACTAGATGTTACTGGGCCCCTACAGCAAATATTTTTAGGACTCCCAACATAACCAGAGTAGGGATGCGCCGAATCCAGGATTTGATTTGGGTTTCTTTCCGGCCGAACCGAATCCAAATCATAATTTGCATATGCAAGTTAGGGGCGGGGAGGGAAATTGCATGACTTTTTGTTACAAAACAAGGAAGTAAAAAATGTTTCCCCTTCCCACGCCTAATTTGCATATGCAAATTAAGATTCGGATTTGGTTCGGTATTTGGCCGAATCTTTTGCAAAGGATTCGGGGTTCAGCCAAATCCAAAATAGTGGATTCAGTGCATCCCTAAACCAGAGGTTGTCCTTTTTTTACCAATATATGTTGAAATTGCTTATTATTCAGGGTCTCAGGGGGCCCCTATACATCCTGCAGCCACAGGGTCTGCTTCCTCAGTAGTTATGCCCCTGGCAGTAGCCACAATCCATACCAACCCTACCCTTGTTTTGTGCCAGGTCACATTTATATGGACAGTATTAGCTCATCAGCACAGGAATGCACATAATAATAATTTTGGACCTTTCTGATCACAAGCTCTGATTTTCATGGGGATCATTTGCCAAAAACTTTCTCTTATTTCACAGAAAAAAGCATCGATAGCAGTGGGGGGAGGGGGGCGTCTCCATAAATAGAGGAAAGCTTGTTTACAATACATTTTGTTCAATTCAGGTTCTGCCTTATTTGGCAAATTGCCCACAAATCTGATTTCTCCTCAGTCCCCTTTCTGTTTCCACTAAAAATGTCTAAAAAATAAAAAAAAGGCAATAATGCTAAAACATGAGCCTTGGTGCCTTAAGTCCCTAAAGCTCTGCCCTTGTCTTGCTAATTTGGGAACAAATACGGTCACACTGATGTAGACGTTAAATGGCGTTTTCAATCGATTCGTCACACATCCACTTTTTTTTTTTTTTACTCGGAATCTGTGAAATTTGAACAATTGTTAATAGCCCCCTGGGGTGGTATTAGTTGTAATCTTGGGTATTTTCTTCCAAAACTTCCCAGGGAAGCGAGTCAATGTTTGACTTGTGCAGCAGTAGGGGTTCGCTCTTCTGATTTGAGGCCATGGAGCAAATGGATCTTCTGCTGTAGAGTAAAGACAATTACTTGGAGCCACATTTGCTTCCTGTCCTGAAATAAAGCCACTGACTCATCCTATTCTGGCCTTTTAAGGCTGGGGACAGACAGGGAGATTCGGGGAGATTCTGTCACCTGGCGTTTTTAGCAGGCGACAGAATCTCCCCAAATCTCCCTGTCTGTCCCTACCCTAAGGCTAAGGCCAGACGGGGAGATTCGGGGGCATTTTGTCGCCTGGCAAGTTCTCGCCGCGACTTGTAGCCCCCGAACCTCCCCGAATAGCCAATTTGGCAATTTGGCCTAGCCCTAAATGCAGTTGGAAAAGAAACACAAGTCCCAAAGATTTCACTCCTTCGTCCCTTTGTGCTGGGGACATTGTTTGAAGGGTATAAGCCAGGATCAGATTTCACTGTCAACAGTGGCTAATTTATATGACTGTGTTGATGGGACTGAGAATGGAACTGATAAACGTTTCAATTAATGAAAACATTTTGACTCATTTGCTCTTTCTCTGAGTATATCAAGTGAAGGGCTATTGAAAGACCATCTTCCTCAAAATAATCCAAAAATGATTTCCTTTTTCTCTGTAATAACATCACAGTATCTTGTACTTGATCCCAACTAAGATATAACTAATCCTTACTGGAAGCAGAACAATCCCATTGGGTTTATTTAATGTTTACATGATTTTATAGTAGATTTAAGGTATGAAGATCCATATTAAAGAAAGGTACCAAGCATTCTGGATAATAGGTCACATACCTGTACTCATGGCAGACTCCTCTGCTGGGTTTGGATTACTGTATATATAATGTGTGCCTTGAGACTGAAACCCTAAGGTATGGGATCCGTTATCCAGAAACTGGTTATCCAGAATTACAGGAAGGCCATTTCCCATAGACTCCATTTTAATCTAATAATTCACATTTTTATAAATAATTCACTGCAATAATAAAACACTACATTGTCCCTGATCCCAAAACAGATGTAATTAATCCTTCAGGTATGGACATCCAAATTACAGAAAGATCCCTTATCCAGAAAATCCCAGGTCCCGAGCATTCTGGATAACATGTCATCAATATCTTCATCCCACTCCCTTACCTTATTATATCTCTTGACTATACATGTGGCATTGTGCATTGGCCAATTGCAGGGCTGAATTGTTATTACATTACCCTATAACTTAGGACAATATTGAGACACTGATTTGGTATACTGGGAAACCCATTTTTTATTTGTGCATGGATATTTGAGAACTAAATGGGAATATTCTCCAGCCTGCCTGTTGTATGCATTGTGAAGTCCACTGGCTCTACAAAGTGCAGGGTAAAAAGACAAAAAAAATCCCGCAAACCACCACCTTTTTTGTACTTTTGCACCCTGCCTGGACTACAGGCTCCAGAATAGAACAGAAAGACCTGTGCATCCTCCATAAATACAGCTCTGTATTCATGAGAGGCCGAAAGGTAGGATGCCTCCCCCTTAGGGTTGCCACCTGTCCGGTTTTGACCCGGACAGCCCGGTATTTTGAAGGGCTGCCCGGGTCAATACTTCCTGCCCGGTTTTCCAAATAAGGAAAACCGGGCGGGATTAGCTTGATTGACGCAAATGATCGGCAAATCGGCGATTGTGTCGTCATAGCTCCGCCCCGTGATGTCACAGGCCCGCCCACCGATGTCATGGGCCCACCCCCCTGTCTGGGTTCAGCCACAGGAAAAGGTGGCAACCCTACTCCCCCTTGATCCTACTTGATATTCAGACACATGCCTTAGGGCAGGGCTCAGGCCCGGATTTCCTTTTTGGGCACCCCTAGGCCCGCTGTTGTTTGACACCAGTCCCCTCTCTTTTATTAGCTCGAATTTTCATTATCAGGACCAGAGCAACGGGGAAGGGCGCACTGGAGATTTGAAAAAATATTGTATCTCCTGATGATCCACAGTGTTTCTGAACAAATGTGAATGCAGTTTGGGCAGCATGCTGCCCCCTAAAATTCTGCCACCCTAGGCCTGGGCCTTGCTGGCCTCTCCACAAATTCGGACCTGGCAGGGGTCCCCAAACTTTTTAACTGTGAGCCACATTCACAAGTAAAAGGAGACAGGAGCAATTCAAGCATGAAAAATGTTCCTGGGTGGTGTAAAATAAGGACATATATATATGTAGCCAGCCTATAGGAGGCTCTGTTCTGCAGAACACCTGGTTTTTATGCAACCAAAACTTGCCCTCAAACCAGGAATTCAAAAATAAAAAGCACTGAAAATTGCCTCGTGAAGCAATTTCGAGCAACTTAGAAAAATGCAGCACTGTGTGTGAATAGGCGCAGGTGACTTTACATTTTAGCGGGTGCGAGACATGGGTAAGCAATTCAGGGAGATTAGTCGCCTGGTGATTAATCTTCCTGAATCTTCCCATGGCAGGGCTATATCAGGGTAATTCAAACGTTCATCCCTGTGGCCGATGGGATAACGATGAGTGCTATGGACTTCCGACCGGGTCAGTCGGGAAGAAAATCTGACCTTCCTGATCGATATCGTGTCCAGATATCGGTCTAGAAGACCCGTCGGAAGCCCCCATACACGGGCAGATAAGCTGTCAAACCTGGTCTAAACGACCCATATCGGCAGCTTTATTTGCCCGTGTATGGCCAACTTTAGAGAACCTGTGCTGAAGCAGAAATCTCCTTTCCTCTGCTGACAAAACTTTTTTTGCCTGGTACAGTTTTGCATCAAAGATTGACCACCATGCATTAAAAAATGCATTTTGTTTAGCTGGAAAACATAGTTGTTATTATAATTCTGCCATATGTTTCTTCTGCCTTAAAGAAAAAAACATTTGAAATAGTCTATTGCGAGACTGAAAAATAGTGCAGTCACCTTCCAGTTGATTCCAATGCATTTGACTTCCATTTTTTCTGTGGGTTTCGCTCATAAGTACCAGCCAAAAAAAGTCAAAAATGATGTTCTGGTGTTAGTTTGTTATGTATACATTTGATATGGAGGGTGCCTGTAGGGTTGCCATCCCACTCCAGTAAAATGATGCTTAAATTTCCAGGATATGTACTAGGGATGCACCAAATCCACTATTTTGGATTCGGCCAAACCCCCGAATCCTTCCCGAAAGATTTTTCAGAATAACTAGTCGAATTCAACACCTAATTTGCATATGCAAATTATGGGTGGGAAGGGGAAAACATTTTTTACTTCCTTCTTTTGTGCCAAAAAAGTCACGTGATTTTCCTCCCTGATCTTAATTTGCATATGCAAATTAGGATTCGGATTCGGTTCGGACAGGCAGAAGGATTCCTGGATTCTCTGCATCCCTAATATGTACCCACCCTAGTTATGCTATACAGAGTAATAGAAAAACCCACAGGTTGTGCAATTAACTTTTTTACATTTTTATAAATTAGTCTTCTCTATGCAGAGTGAGCTTTCTGTTCTGTAGAGTGACAGGGGGTGGGACATCTGGTTGCACAGGATACAGTCAGTGCTTAAAGGGATACTGTCAGGAAAAAAAATGTTTGTTTGTTTTTTTCAAAATGTATCAGTTAATAGTGCTGCTCCAGAATTCTGCACTGAAATGCGTTTCTTATAAGAGCAAACATATTTTTTTTTATATTTAATTTTGAACTCTAATGGGGCTAGACATACTGTTAGTTTCCCTGCTGCTCCCAGTCATGTGCCTTGTGTTCTGATAAACTTCAGTCACTCTTTACTGCTGTACTGCAATTTGGAGTGATATCACCCCCTCCCTTCCCCCCCAGCAACCTAACGACAGGACAATGGGAAGGTAACCAGAAAGCAGCTCCCTAACACAGGATAACAGCTGCCTGGTAGATCTAAGAACAACACTCATTAGTAAAATCCAGGTCCCACTGCAACACATTCAGTTACATTGAGAAGGAAAAACAACAGCCTGCCAGAAAGCAGTTCCATCCTCAAGTGCTGGCTTTTTTAAAAATGCATCAGTTAATAGTGTGCATTTGGTCATAAGCATGGTAGTGCTTTAGGGCCTTCTCCTGCAACTGCAAATGTAGCTTCTCTCTTCTGGAGACACATAGGATTTTCCTGGATATTGATGAACAAGAGGTCCAAATTTTTCCTGTGTCTGAAAATCTCTTATGTGCCCCTGAGTATTTTTTAGCGAGCTCGCCATAAATAAACAAGCCTCGGTGTTTGACAGTTTGGCAAAAAAAAGTGCATTCTTCTCATGAAAACTCTTCATTATACAAAAACGTCCAGCCTGTAAATGTTTTCCTTCTGAGGAAAAGAGCAATTATTTATATCTCTCTGCTGCAAGGATATGTCACTTGTCAATACATTAATGGAGCCTTTCATTTTTCTGTGTGACAGACTGGCTGTAATTGAGGTTTTTATCAACATTTGTTACTGGTTTATAAGCAGATAAGATTGGCGCTGTCTTAGTCGTCATACACAAAGAGATGCATAATCTGATATATTTTTCTTTAAAGAGAAATTACAATTTTCGTTGTGAGGCATGGTAGGTTCTGCTATCCCTACAACCCCTAATTCTAGGAAAGAAAGCCTAACTAGACTAAAATGGGTTAGAATGATTTAATAGACATTCATTATGGCTGATCTCTGATAATATAGGGGCTGCTGTGCCTATTAGAAAAGCTAAGCAATAGCATCAGTTTGTGGTTTTAGGCCAGTGGCAGACAAGCAGATTCAAGTAGATTTAGTCACCAGGTGACTAATCGTCTCTTCAGTCCGGCAACAATCTCTCCGAACTGCCTTCCTGTGCCTGAATGAGGAATCGCCTGCGCTAATGCCCTTGTGGAGCTTCAATTACCGAAGCTGCTTCACAAGGAAACTTCAGGCGACTTCGGAAATCAAAGAACTGCAAGTGTATTTGCGCAGTCGATTCCACGTTCAGGCACATGAAAGGTAGACGGAATGCAGTTTGGGGATATTGCGCCGTGCTGGAGGGGCAATTGGTCGCCTGGTGACTAAAGGTGGCCATACACGGGCCGACAAAAGCTACCAGCAGACCAAGTGTATGCGGACCTCCAACGGGCTTTACCGATCGATATCTGACCAAAAGTCGGCCAGATGACGATAGGGCGGGACTAAAAATCCTGACGATTGCGGGCGCATCTGTTCGTTGATGCGGTCCCGCCATCCGACCACCCATATGGCCTCCATTATGATCCGATCCTTGGGCCACAATCAGATCAGCCTGATATCGCCCACCTCAAGGTGAGCATATTGGGGAGAGTTCCGCTGGTTTGGCGACATCGCCAAATGAGCGGATCTCTCCATGTATGGCCACCTTTAATCTCCCTGAATCTGCTCGCTGCCACTAGCCTAAAGGTGGCCAGACATGGTGAGATCCACTCATTTGGTGACGTTGCCAAATGAGTGGATCTCTCCCTGATATGTCCACCTGGAGATGGGCGATATCGTGCTGATCCGATCGTGGGCCCTAGGACCCAACGATCGGATCAGGGGATACGGGCGGTCGGATCGCAGGACCGCATCTACAAACAGATGCGGCTGCGATCCAACAGGATTTTTAGACCCGCCTGACTTTCGGCCAGATATCGATCGGTTAAGCCCGTCGGAGGGCCCCACGTCCGTGTCTGGCCACCTTAAGACATATCTCAGACATTCAAGTATCTCTAATCTGGGGCATTGCATGCATCCAACAAACTTAGCTTTGCTTAAGTGCTACAGTACTAATGCTGATCCAAATCCAGCCATGCATGAACCCAAGCTCTCTCGGGTTTGGTGCACACCAATGACATCAATGGATCTGCACAAATCAAGGAGAAAGCAAACGTCTTGCCTTCTTTCTTTGCACAGCAGGTTCTCCCGGCCAGCCCCAGCAGTGTAAATAAAAATAAATATTTAAAGAAAAATAGAAATAATTAAAATAGGCCCATGATCACACTGAGCCCCTACGCTACATCCTAGGGTAGCCTGTACATTAATCCATCCCTGTTTATTAATATGTAATTAGCTGCCATTTATAGACTGGGCAGCATTTATCGCTATGGAACCCTAGTTTGATTTGCTTTTACACAGGTTACCAGTAAATTCTACCCACTGATTGGTTCA
This sequence comes from Xenopus borealis, assembly GCA_024363595.1. Taxonomy (NCBI): domain Eukaryota; kingdom Metazoa; phylum Chordata; class Amphibia; order Anura; family Pipidae; genus Xenopus; species Xenopus borealis. The sequence continues at coordinate 15,280,305 of CM044442.1, forward strand.
AATGGGCATACAAATACCAGTTGTTCTTCTCCCTTAGAAAACCTTTGCTGTTCTCTTGGGATCTGTTGTTTTTCACACTCCTCAAAGCAAATGGCCTGAGATGATTAGCTAACTGTATATTATGCCAGGTAATATAACCAGGGGAACCAAATTGATTTAAAGCTGAGATCCACAAATGGAAGGCAGTAAATCAGCCTGTTGCAAAGTTTCATGAACTATGTTTACGACTGCCTTAAAACTACTTAGGGAATATTATGAACAGATTGGTCCAGGAGATTAAAAGGCTTAAAGTCCTATGTGTGTCTAAAGTGGTTGGGCAAATTAATTGATAAGAAAGCAAGACTTTCACATTTGCTCGCATAATCAGCCATTTAAATTTGTGTGCGTTAAACAAGTGGAGTGGAGAGTCGACCATGGTGCAATCTAGCTCAGTGTTAAAGCCCTTAGAATTAGCTCTTAGATGGCTTCATTAGCCTAGTTTTTTTTTCATAATTTTCACTTACTTTTTACTCTTCTGTATTTTTTATTTATTTTTTTGTCTCATTATAAAGATGGCTGGAAGCATGCACATAGGTAGCGTTATGAAATGCTGTTAACTGAAACCAACATAATTTCATAAACTCAGAGACACAGATAACAATAGCTGGCCAAACCCTAATGAACTGCACCTAGGACTGAAAGGCTAATATGACAGGGATCCCCAGTTCAGTTAATATATTATTGATATTATTATTATTTGCATTTGAACCTAAGTGGGAGCTGCCATTCTATTTACACTGGTCAATTCAGAACAGCGTTAAAGGACACCCAATTTTATAAAGAGATCAAGAAAAGACAGCATTTTCTTATTTTATTTCAAATACTGTAGATTATCTCCTAGTAATACTCAAAAGCCGAGACTATATCCTTATAAACGGTGAGTTCTGATGTCATCAGTTCTAAACGGTGAGTTCTGATGTCATTGCTGTCACTGAAACTTGTGTATTATAATAAATAAAGAACCCTCCATATCCAAAATATGAGGATATTAGAAGTTACCTCTGAATTCCATGACCTGTCATGAAACTCCTCGGTAACTTATAATATCCTTATAATTTATAACAGGGGGTAGTGATGGGCGAATCTCACCCATTTCGCTTCACCGAAAAAAGAATTGGCGAAAAAATTTGCGAAACGAGTCGCTCGGCGCGCATCGCGTCATTTACGATGCGTCGCGTCATTTTCGGCGCGCGTCGTTTACGCCGCGTCGCGTCAAAAGCGACGCGCAACTCGTTTTTTTGGCAAATTTTTGCTGGCTAATTTTTGCTGGCGTTTCGCAAATTTATTCGCCAGCGGCGAATCGCACGAATTCACCCCTGGCGAATAAATTCGCCCATCACTAACAGGGGGTACTTTTTTCACTATATAAAGGGTGCTTAGGGATGTCATCAGTTATAGTCAGTACTATAAATGATGTGATGATGTTTGTGTATTCGAGAAAGTAATGTACCCCCTGTTGTAAAACATGATGATATGAGAAATGACCTCAGAGTTCAATGACCTGCTTAAAAGCACTATTTATCAAAGAGTGAAGTTAAGAGTGAAGTTCCATCACTAGAGTGAAATTCCGCCACTCTCCATTAATTTCTATGGGATTTATAAAGGCGTATTTATCAAAGGGTGAAATTTCACTTTCACTCAATGGTAAATACGCCTTTCAAAATCCCATTGGAATGAATGGAGAGTGGCGGGATTTCACTCTAGTGGCGGGAACTTCACTCTTAACTTCACTCTTTGATAAATATACCCCAAAGAAGGATGAGGCTGAAGGCCAAGTGCTTTTATACAGGTCATTGACCTGTAAATTTACCCCTATATGGTCATGGGACTCCTTGGTGAATAATTAGGGAAACCCTAGATGTGGGCGTAATAAGAATGTGATCAGTTATTGCTTTGATCATTTGCACTTAACCTGTGAATTACTATAAATCTTTTTAAAAGGTCAATTTATTTTTTTATTGTTTACTGATGCTGTTTAGAGTGACTTTTATATATGTATTTCTAAGTATACTAGCAGTGCTGCAAAGGCTGAAGATCAAAGCAGTTTACAACTCTCCCTGCTCCGTATAACTCTAAACTTAGTCCCCAACCTCTTATTAATGATCCGATCCTTAACAACTCACTTGTTACTTTATCATATACTGGCATTCAAAACTTTGTTACAGCTTAACCTCTTCTCTGGAATTCCCTCCACCTCCAATTTTTCAGCCTTTAATTAATCTCTTTAAATGCATTTCTACAGAGAAGCTTACCCTCATCCAGCTTAGCATTCCTGAATAATTCCCTATTAGCTATAGCCACCACTTCACTCTTTCTCTGCTGACTTCTGATCTGGGCCATCCAAATACCCTGAGCCTCATACTCCCTTCTGCTGTAGATTGTAAGCTTTAATGAGTGGTCCCTTGCCCTTACCACCTGTGTAGTATGGAATCTGTATGACTGATATAATTGCCCCTCTGTAGAGAGCTGTGAAATACATTATGGGGCAAATTTACCATTATTCCCGGAAATTAACCCGACCAAATTCACAATTCGATAAGCATTCGACCATCGAATGCTTATCGAATTGTTTTAGGCTACGATTTCTCTGTGAATTCGTACAATTGGATACCGCTCGTTCGATTTCACGAACAAATCGTGAAATTTCCTTCGAGAGTCCGAAAAATTCATGCTCTTCTATTACAATTCAGTAGGTTCAATCTGGCGAAGTAGGCAGTCAAATAAATTAAAAATTTTGATTCCTGCGATCATAGAATGATCGAATTATCGAATATCCGATCATTCGATCTACTCGATCAATTGGCAAGACGAAATTGTTACAGAGACGAAAAAGTTGAAAATAATAATTAAATTTGTGTTTAGAAACCAGATAAATCAGAAGATATACAGTTTTATTCACATTAAAAATTATCCACTTTAAACCTGGATGGCCAAGGAACCCACAAATAGAAGTATAAATATATCAATATAATAATAATTTTTTTTATATATTTAAGGTAGGTGGACACTTTTTTGAAATCACAGTGATAAAAATTATCCATATGCTCCTTGGTTATATTCAGTGATTCCCCCAGTCTTATGGGAAAAGTCTGTATGTGAAATTGGTGTGAGTTATAGTTCTCTAATTTGATAATAAAGAAAGAGGTAATATCCCAATAGGGTAACCAGGCTTAAAGGGAAATAAGAAGCTGGAGTGGTTAGAAGCGATTATGGGGCATTTGCCCCAGGGGGAGCAGGGGAGGGAGGTCTACAGGGGGGTTAGCCCAGAAGTGGAAGTATGTGCAGCATTACAAAGGGATTAAATGGGGCATCCCCTCTTTATCCAGCTACAAGTGCCCCAAAAGAGGACTGATAGCATTCCATGCTATGAGTTCAGGATTTAGGACAATATAATAATATAATATCCTTTCCATTTGAGAATACAGAAATCTCCCCAAACAAAAGCAATGACTTTCTTGGCATGTATCTGCCCACACAAGCAGAAGCAATTCTGAGGCTCCTTGAACCAACTGAAACACAAGAATTTTAATTTGCTAAATTGAGACGCAAGCAGCACCTCTGCAGATCAGGAAAACCATCCCAAAATTTCAGGCACGCAGCTGAGAACAAAAGTACTGCAAAATACACCAATATGGAGTATAATTATGCTTCCAAGCCTCTAATGCACTTTGGCTTAGAAAACAAAGACCTAAATGTAGCTATTTGCAGTTGCCAATGATTAAAACCCCATTATACTCTGCTAATGTACCACACGTACTGCAGCACACTGTAATAGAAATAACATGTTGTAGGAAAAGTAATCTCCTGTTGATTATTACAATGGTTTACGGCTTATCAGCCGTTGGTGCACAAAACATATGCTGTTCTGTCAGTTCCCAAGTATTAACTCTTTCTCTATCAGAAACGCCTTTAACACGTCTCACTGTCCAATATTTTATGGTTCTAGTGTGATTAAACATTTGTTGCCAAATCTCTTCTATCTCTTCAAATTTTGAAACAGCAACTATTTAAAAGATTTCAAGCCTGTTCTTGAGTGATGCATTGAAGAGTACATGCTTGGGTGGTTGTTAGTGTCCAGTGTTGCTACTTAGCTGCCCTCTGCACTAACACACCATTGTGTGAAGCCAACACAAGTGTCACTGCATCGTTCAAATGGCTTTCTTGACAATTCCGTGCTTGCTACTTTATGGAAAGTTTTTTTGAGAAGGAATGCACTTTCCTGTTTCAGCAGGATGGGTTTGCTGGGATAGGAGAGGAAGATCTTGATTGGCCTTCACAGAGCCCTGGTCTTAACCCAAGTGAATATCTGTGGGTTGACTTTAATGCAAATGCAAGTCACTTGAACAAACACAAGGTCCCCTCGAACATGACACAGTCTTACTAAGGGGCAAGTTTACTATTATTCCCCAAAAAATATAATTTTTTACTCGATATTCGATTAGCATTCCATTTTCGAATGCTAATCGAATAGTTTTAGGCTACCCTTTTATTCGATCTTCGATCATTCGACGATTGAATAACGATCAAATAACGATCATTCACTCAAATGATTCGAAGACTTTGATTGTACGAATCCTATTCGATCAGGACTTAGGCTCACAAGCCTATGGGAGCGTTCCCATAGGCTTCTATTATAATTCGGTAGGTTCAATCTGGCGAAGTAGGCAGTCGAATAAATGTAAAATTTTAAATCCTTTGCTGATCGAATGATCGAAAGATCAAATATTCGATCTTACGATCGAATATTCGATCATTCGAATCTATTCGATCATTTGATCGTTCGCTATTCGCTGATCGAATAAGCCAAACTTGCATATTTATGATGGGCGAATCTACCCAGTTTTGCTTTGCCGAAAAATTTGCGAATTTTCAGAGAAGTTCGCGAATTGGCAAAAAAATTGTGAAACGAGTCGCGGCATGCTTTTGACGCGCGTCGCGTCAACTTCGCCACGTCGCGTCGTTTTGGATGTGCATCAGGTTCTCCGTGGCCCATCATTTTCACTGCGTTTTGTTTTTTCGACGAATTTTCACCAGGCGAAATTTCGCTGGCGTTTCACAAATTTATTCGCCAGCGGCGAATCGCGGGAATTCGCCCCTGGCGAATAAATTTGCCCATCACTACCCCTAAGTGCTCCAATTGCTCAACGGTGTTCCACTATACAAACTCACATGCACTTGTACCATAAATAGGAGCGTAAAGAGCACACGCATATCACATAGCACCCTTTCTCAAATGTGAGACAGGACTGCTGGTCCTACATCAGTGGCCAACCTCTTACATATGATTAGCAGCAAATCTTACCACACCTAGGAGGAAAACTACCCCAGAAAGTTAGAGGACAAAGCCTGCTTTAATAACAATAAGACTAATGTTGAACAATAAGTTGACCATGTGCTTTTGGCTACATCATTTGTGATCGGTAAACAATATGTGCAACCTGTAGACCAGTAAAGAGGATCTATGAGCTGGTGGAGCTAAGTATAGGGGCCAGGCCAAGGAAAGCCACACTTTTTTTTTCGTAATCCAGAATAGGGTCTTAATGTTGTCTGTGTCCCCAACATACAAACGCCCCATCATGAGCCCTGATGTTGTAGAAACCCCTACACTTCTTATAGTTATATACGCTTGCAGGAGAGCCACTATCCCAAAGGACCACTCTGCATTGGATTCCATTCCTTTCTGCCAAGTCATCTCTTATCCAAGAGTTTCTGAAGGTCTGGAGAAATAAATTTGATTCTTGGGATAAAACTTTTAGCATTCAGCACATTTACATAGCGTTGCGTCCTTATAAGGTAATAACCATAAGAATGCCTCACATAATGTGCTGAGTAGCTGGGAATGGCTGCATTCTTTGTTTATTTCATTCTTCTTATTTTATATTGTAAAATAACTCAAGTCTGACTTTGCCACCCAGGCCCTTTCATTTAATCCTGACACAAGCATAATGTGCTGCTCTGCCCCCCGAAGCTCACCTCTCATCTTAGCAATAGGCTTACTCTAGTAAAAAAATATATATTTATATAAAAATGAAAACTTATTTTGAGATTTTCAGTATTAGTAACTTTTTGAAACTGTGCTTGTATTAATTCTGTTAACTGTACAGCCAGCTTTCTTCCCTGCCCAAATCCAGGCCTGAATGGGTGTGATCAGGTCAAATTGTAATAAGAACCAGTCCAATTTCAGTCAGAATATAAATTCAGTCTGAGCAAGTCCATTCTCCAGCCAAGGAAGCTGATTTTCTCAGTACATATAGCAGCATTACAAATAGCTGTCTGGTTGGAAACATATGTTCCCCATGCACTCAATGAACATTTATACATTTCAATATGCTTGAAGTAAATGGGCTAATAAGCACATTGTCCCCATGCTGCTCGCTTGGTTAATCCAGGGCTTTGAAATAAGATCTTACAATCTAAACAGTCGATTCAGATTACAAATGATCAGATGTTGTCTGAAGCCTTCTGAAGGCCATGCGTTTACCAACAAGGGTTGTTAAGGCTGCTAAATTAGATTACATACATTTTTATCCAATACCTTTGAAATTGACCATAATTACTGAAATAAGCATTAACTTCAACTCGGAGACTTAAATATAATAACAAGATTGTACAGAACGCAATCCTGTCATCTCTACACTGCCCTCCAAGAATTAAAGTGGTATCACCATTTGCAAAGTTATCCTTGAGTTGATTATGGAGGAGTAACAACGGGAGCAAAGTCACTGAAAAATCCCTTTAATGTCACATGGAACGTTTTGACTGCTGCCATCGCCGACTTGTATGTGGAGGTCACAACTCTGTGCACTTGCCACAGTGGAGAGTAGGGTTGCCACCTGGCCGGTGTTTTACCGGCCTGGCCGGTATTTTTGATGGTAGATCCCAATGTTATTAATAGGAATAAAAGATAAATATATAGGAAGGCCGGTATTTTTTTCTAGAAAAGGTGGCAACCCTAGTGGAGAGGGGTGCTGTCCATGTGCCCTAGGCACACACAGTTTGTTTTAGTTGAGAAAATTTGGAACCACCTATCCAGCTGCCAAATCTGAGGGTGCCAAGGCACCCCAAATCAATCAGTGTGCTGTAGCACTTATCTCTTTATTCTGATAAATGCTAAGGCTCCCACGCAATGCTAAGGCTCCTACTATCTCTTATTTCATGAATAGAATTGATTACAGGCCTGTTCCTTGGGTATTTGGAGAATCCAGAAGCTACCCATGCTTGGAGAGCCACATACAAACCTATGTAACTGTCACGGTCGGCACCCAATTACCAGAACAAGTACCAAGCACCCTGGTCTAGGCTCGTGCTTCACCAGTAGTGTGGCCGCCTTTGGCTTCGGGAGGAGCCCTCAGCTACTCAGGTGCCACCTGGACTTAAACGAGAGGTGCAAGGCAGGAGTTCTGGCCAGCAATGGGGCACGACTGTATAAAAAGTCAGTTAGGCCGAAGATCACCGTGCAATTGGATAAGGCAAAGGCGAAGTCAGACAGGCTGGGTCGAGGCAGGCGGATAACTAGGTTTCGTCAGGCAGGCAAGGGTCAAATCCGGGTAATCAATCAGATGGGAGAAGGCAGAATCGGAGTCAATAACAGGCAGGGGTCAAAACCAGAATGTCAATCAGGAGGGTTAAGCAAATTCAAGGTTGGTTTCAGGCAAGGGTCAGGTTCCAGAGATCAGAGTAGTCAAAAACAGCCAGGCAGGGTCAAACACAGGTATCAGACAGATCAGAAGCTTTACAGCACAAGTACAAGGCACCAGGAACAAAACCTATCACGGGCAATGCAAAAAGTAAAAATGTCCCTTTAAATCCTTTAGAATTTCGCGCCATTGCGCGCTGACGTCATCACGCCAGCGCGCATGCGCCTATATCAGCCGGAAGTGCGCGCGCGGCGCGCACTAGGGAACCGGCACGGAGGGGGAAGGATGGCGCGGCGGGGGGACGCCCGCCGCACTGGTAAGGAGCTTTTCCTTACAGTAACTTTATAATCAGTTAGTTTGTAGTATGTGAAGTTTAAACCATTTGCCTTATTTTTCTATTTTGCTGCCCACCAGACTGATTGCTGGTCCCCAAATTTTTGAATCTTGAAAATAAACATCCAGCCATTTTAATATAGTCAGCAATCCTCCACGGTATCTGCTTTGCCTGAAAAAAATATACAGGCTAAGAGCAGTGGAGCCAACACCCTTGGACTTATTGGCATTTTGCTAAGATGGACAAAATCATATGAGAGCCTCTAGTGAATGAAGCCTTAGATAAAAATTGTGGGGCTAGTGATGGTGAATGGAAGATACAAGCTTATCTTTGCTCAATGTTGTACTGGGAGGCATGGGGTCCACCAGAAAACCTTAGACCCTTGACCCCCCTTCCAAACTATTATTCTTCCTCTCCTCACTCAACCTCTTTATTCTCCTAGTCTTTTCATATTTACTTACTTTTCATCTGTTCTTCCAATATTGCCACCCATAAAGAAATAGGGAGTGACCATGAAATTTGAGAAACAGTTGGAAGCACAGCTTGTCCAACCAGGAGTATTCCAGTCCGACACTGCATTTGCTTGAAAATTCAGAATGGCAGTACTTTAATGCAACTGAATGTCAATCTAGTTGACTGGTGACTGACTGTGCATTCTCATGACAAATTTCATGCAGTGTCGTTGCTAGGTGACTTTCTCGAAGTGACAAATACTAAAATATGTGATTTCTTACTCAAGCAATGCTTTGGTGCTAAATGCCTTTATATTTAAATTCCTGCATTGTTTTGGAACCCAGTTGGATGTCTTTGCTCATTCTGATTTACTGGGTGCTATTACATCTGACTGAAATTCTGTTTTCTGATTTTGACCTCATCTATTTTGCTGCCATCCTTGAATGTAGTTGTTATACAGATTCTCCTGCTCACTGCCTACTCTTGGCTTGATTGTACTGACCTTAGCCTATAGGACAAGTCTACACTTTCCTTGACCACTACTCCAGGTTCCTGAAAGGCACCTAATTCCATGTTTTGGCATGATCCTACAAAAGATACTGGTAGACAGTAGTAATAGCAACTGGCAAACTAGATTTTCTGTCTTGTGTCGTCAGCTCTTTATAAACCTAAAAAAAGTAGCCCAATACATTCAGTAAAAAAGAAAAACAAGCCTCTCCAGCCCACATAGTTTGCTTTAAAAAAGAAGGTATATGCTACTTCTAGGGTATGCTTGCTAAAAAAATGTATTTTTATGATTATGAATCTAGAACTGTTCTGTTGCTGCCCTATACAATCAGTTGACCACTGGTCAAAGTGGACAAGAAATAATGTTCTTTTCTTGTTATGCTTATCATAAATCTGTAACAATCTGTTACCTTGAATCCTATGGATAGCTTGGATCCCGAAGGAGAGCCACTGGTGCAAGGAAGACTGGTGGACACGGATACTCCTTTACAGCTTCGGTCTTCACCGACGCCCTTTTGGGGCCCCGGGCTTTCTGCGGCGGAGAAGGCAAAGGAGCAGGGAATAGCCGAGATCAAGGTACCATCAAGGATTGAAACAGAAGCAAAGTTGAAACAGGCAAAAGAGTAGGTGCAGGCAGCAGAGGATCAGAGGTCAAAAAACAGGCCAGGAGTCAAAAACCAGGAATCAGATGTCAGGCAAGGCTTGAGCAGGAACTGTGGAAACAGAAGCCAGCTTGGGCAATGTGAGGAGGAAGAGGAAGGTATTTAAGGGACCAGGAACCAATCAGGAGGCTGAGGATGGACAGACACATTTAAGTCTGGAGGGCTGTAGGTTGTTATGGGCTCAGCTAGTTGAGTGTGTTCTATACAGTGCAGTAATTTTGAGCAGATGGATAGCAGGGAAATCGGATGATGATTACATAACTGAGAGGGAATAAGGAATCATTTTTTCATTATGGGAATAATGTGTATGTATGTTTTAAGGAATATAGGGAAGATGCCAGATAAAGGATGTTAAGATTTGGTAGTGGAAATTAGGAAATTAGGAAATTCACAGGAATGGCCTAGTCAAGAATAGGTGTTTTCTATTTTATCTCATATAGGCTGGAAATTGTACATACACACTGTGCATATCGTATTTCCCATTTACTTCCTTATGGTCGCCTTGTAGAACTTACAATGTTTCATTGTAGTGCCTGTTACACTGACTATAACTAAAATAATAAAAAAGCATCTTACTGCTGAGAAAAAAAATAACTCTTTGGTGGCTAATTGTTCATTAAACCGGCTGGAATTTCTTTCAAGTTCTTTAAATGACTAAGGGATCAATCCCCATGGCAATTTTGTCCTTTTAGTACCTTTAGTGCCAATGACCTACTCCTAGGGGTAGATTCATCAAAGAGTGAAGTTAAGAGTGAAGTTCCGCCACTAGAGGGAAATTCCACAGCTCCCAATTCATTTCTATGGGATTTTTAAAGGCGTATTCATCAAAGGGTGAACTTTCACTTCACCCATTGATGAATACGCCTTGCAAAATCCCATAGAAATGAATTGAGAGCTGTGGAATTTCCCTCTAGTGGCGGAACTTCACTCTTTGATGAATCTACCCCCTAGGGTTCTAGAGTTCTGTCTTGGGTTATTAGCCCATAATATCTCCTGATACTCCTGACAGAGAGCTGGTGTAGTAGAGAGAGAGGCTAATGAAGTCTAAGCCTATCTGCCAGGCAGATCCAATATAAGGGAATACAGAGCTGGGTCAACATAGAGTCAGGCCAGAGTTTAAGTAAGATACCAAAAAGTAAGATACAGACAGAGGTCAGTGGGAAACGCAATCATAAACAAAGTACCATGCTCTCAATGAAGGAAACTTGATAAACAAGAACTGAACCCAACCCCCGGAGTCATTGAAAAAAGGTGCTGGTGTATCATCATGGGCACTTGTAGCATCATTACAGAGTTTTCCAAATACGAGCACAATTCACCAGTTATGTATAAAAACACATGGATGAAAACATGTAAACCAAATAATGAACCAAGGCTTCTTACAACCAGGCTTCCCTTATGTTATCTTAAATTTGCAGTCCACTCTTTTACATAGAGTTATCTTATGGTGTTATACATGCATTTCATCCAGGAATGATATTAACAATAAAGAGCAGAGATTTGCATCGCCAAAATATATTAAGGGAATTTCCATATGGCATACAGGAGTGTTAATAATTCAGAATCAGCTTTAGTGTTTATATCAAACAAACAGTAACTGCTAATGTTTTGGATGGGCTGACAATTGTTCTATTCTGCTTCAAGTGCCTAAATTACTGGAAAAATATCAGATGCTATTTCCTCCAATCGCCATCAGTTTTATTGATTAATGTTAAATAAAAGATTTTGCACTATTGATTATACAATTTTTTTTAAACATCTCTGTGGTTTCCATCATTACTAAAGAGCATTAAGCATCCAATAGGAAAGAGATGTAGTTGTAGGAAACTGGAAATCACTAATGTTGCATAGGAAAACATTTCAACTTTTCAACACAGAAAAGCTTTTTGACGCCTTCTGGTACATTGGATCCAGCATATCAATGTGGCCCCAGCATTTCATGACACATTGGCCCCAGCCTTTAATAATGCAGAAGCTTGGGCAATACATGATGCAATGGCATTTCAAGGCAGAGGGGATGCAACATTTGTTGAGCTTGCATTGTTTATAGACATTCAGTAAAGCCACTGCTTTTATTTTAATGGAGTTATAAGTTGGCCCATGATTTCATCCAGGACCAGTTGGTCTTAAATATAACATAAAATATGATGGCAGGATCTTTATAAAATAAGCATTAGCCTTAACATTCACTTGTGTGACTTGCAGAAGTAACAAAGGTAAAAGGGATACTGTCATGGGAAAACATGTTTTTTTTCAAAATGCATCAGTTAATAGTGCTGCTCCTGCTGAATTCTGCACTGAAATCCATTTCTCAAAAGAGCAAACAGATTTTTTTATATTCAGTTTTGAAATCTGGCATTTTGTCAATTTCCCGGCTACTCCTGGGCATGAGACTTGTGCTTGATAAAGAGTGGAGATACCACTCGAAACGTTGCATGTTTATGCTGCCCAAGATGGAATGAATAAAGGCGATTTTATTTAAACCTATGGAGTGCTGTCTTTGGAGAAAACGTGAGACTTGTGCCCACACTTTAGGATGGAACTGCTTTCTGGCAGGCTGTTGTTTCTTTGACTCAATGTAACTGAATGTGTTGCAGTGGGACATGGATTTTACTATTGAGTGCTGTTCTTATATCTACCAGGCAGCTGTTATCTTGTGTTAGGGAGCTGCAATCTGGTTACCTTCCCATTTTTCTGTGGTTAGGCTGCTGGGGGGGGGGAGAAAGGGAGGGGTGATACTCCAACTTTCAGTACAGAAGTAAAGAGTGACTGAAGTTTATCAGAGCACAAGTCACATGACTTGGTGCAGCTGGGAAATTGACAATATGTTTAGCCCCATGTCAAAATTCAAAAAATCTGTTTGCTCTTTTGAGCAGCACTATTAACTGATGTATTTTGAAAAAACATTTTTCCCGTAACAGTATCCCTTTACAGCTGGATAAAAAATACTGAATATTTGATATTTAACAATTTTACATTTGGATGAATTGTTAGTACCCATTTAAATTTAGCATCTGGAATTAATGATCCGAGGGGTGTTGTACTGAGCTCTGACACCCCATTATTTGCATTCTTACCAGCTGGCTCTTTGATCTGCTTTAATTAACATGTCAAAATACTTTTTCTGCATGTCAGGAACATTTATTAGGGAAATCCCCGATTTAAATTTTTGAAAATCTGCCTTTCTCTGTTTTAAAAGGAAATGCCCCTTTTCTGTGTATCCAAGTTTCAGTTAAATGGATTTGATTTTTAGCAAATATTTTTTACTTGATTTTCTACTACTAATACTCCAGAAAGGGATTTGGCAGATATACTGTGTTTGTATACATACATTTCATCCTGAAATCTAAGGATTAAAGTGAACCTGACATGCTAAATCAATATGCTGATCTTACAGGAGGCACACACAGATTTCATGTTTCTCATTATAGACAGTGACATTTTTACTGCTCCCTTATTCATACACAGCTTATTGTAGCAATTTAGCATAATTAATGGGCCCAGATAAAGTAGAAGTTGTGACAGATACACGCATAAAGCATCTTCAGAGGTGGAACACTTGCTACATTGTCTACATTGTGTGATTTGTCTAAAAAAAAAAAATGCAATGAATTATTGAGGTGGGAAGAAGCAGCAGGCATATGTTTGCCCAGATCTCTGGGTGAGCAGTGGATTATATATATATCTCTATATATAAAGAGAGAGATACCTTGTTTTGTTGAACTTGACGGACGTGTCTCTTTTTTTCCAGCCTCATGTACTGGGCCCTATTTATGTTTCTAAAGAAACGCCTATTTTATTTGGCCCAGTAGTATAGCCCTAGATTTGCACATACAGTCTCCATTCCTTAGGTTGCTCCCATTTCAGCCAACATGAGAACTGTCTCGCTGGCAGGCAACTCACTTTGGTGCTCAGACTATTTGTATTTAGGGATATAAATAATAGAACAATACCTTATGCTTGCCCCAAATTAAGATGTAATGTATCCTTATTGGAAGCAACTAGGGATGCACCGAATCCACTATTTTGGATTCGGCCGAACCCCCGAATCCTTCCTGAAAGATTTGGCCGAATACCGAACCGAATCCGAACCCTAATTTGCATATGCAAATTATGGGTGGGAAGGGGAAAACATTTTTTACTTCCTTGTTTTGTGCCAAAAAGTCACGTGATTTAGCTCCCTGGCCCTAATTTGCATATGCAAATGAGGATTCCGATTCGGTTCGGCCAGGCAGAAGGATTCGGCCGAATCCGAATCCTGATGATAAAGGCCGAATCCTGGCCGAATCCCGAACCGAATGCTGGATTCGGTGCATCCCTAGAAGCAACACCAGCTTATTGGGCTTAATTAATGTTTCAATGGTTTTTTTAGGAGACAAAGTATGGCAATCCAAATCACAGAAAGATCCCTTATCCAGAAAACCCCAGGTCCCTATATATGGATCAATGCCAAGTTTTGTGCAGAAAGAACTGAACTTTCCTACAGAGAACTCTTGTTTTCTTGTGCTAGCTAATATTGTGCTCCATATAACTGAGATGCATACCAGCAATGGCACAAGGAATTATTGACCTTTACTATAGGAATGGTGTGTATTTACACCTTCTCATTTCCAGCCCCATGCCCAACAACTACAGTGCCCTCCCATGACCCACAGTTGATAGTAAGATCTACCTTATCAATTCATAGACCCACAGAAAAAGCTAATGGCTTGTGGTTTGTATGAGTATCTGTAAACCCTAATTTGTGTTCACCGTGACTGATGCCCTCTTGACAGACAAGTAGGAAACATCATCAAGTAGAGCTTGTGTGCTTGGCTCTGGCAAACTGATGTGACATAGGCATGGCTTTTAGGACCTGCTTTCCTGGCAGAAACAGAGTGCTCTCTAATATAACCATAGTAGAATATCTTACTGCTCAGGAGTTTGTATTGAGATACAGCCCCAATATCTATCCAAACAATGTATTGACTCTTCTGCCTACAGTTGCCTTCTAGTCCAGTTCAAGTAAAACCAATGGTAGTGTAATCCTAATTTGTCTTACTAACTAGTGATGTAGCAAATGGTGATGCTGGACCCTCTTTCAGCAGGATGGGCTTTCACTATGTGGATAGATGACATGACAGTCTGGGTTGTTACACTACACCTCCATACTGCCAAAAATGTAAAATAAAAGAAAAGAGGATGCATGTTTTTTTTTTTTTTTTACAAACACAATAACAACGGGCTTTCTTCAACAAAAGCACAACAGGGCTGATAATATTCACAGCATATGAGGTGGTCAATAAATTCCAAGAACAATCACAATTGTAGTAGATACAGACAGAATGGCACAACTGAAGGAACAGTAGGGTGAGTTGAAAGTATACATTTTCCAGGTTTCAGTATCTCATGTGGTACGAATTCCTACAATAGACGTGGAACAGGGATAGAACGATTACCAAATTCCCTTGTCAGTAATGCAGTCCCTTCACTACAGGCAAGCAAACCTTTGGGGGGATGTACTCCTTTCTATCCTCCTTGGTGGAGCTCAAAGCTGCTCTTGCTAACTAATGCTCACTGACTCACTCATTCTAGAGAGTGCTATAACAGTGGCTATCCTGAACACTAGTTAACCTCATTCACAGGGTCTATGTTCCCCCATGACTTCTCTAAAGAGGTTATTCCTGGGGCCTTGTTGACTCCAGGCTCAATGGAACATCCAACCAGATCAACTGCTGCAGACCAAAGAGGAAGGATCACCATTTGCAAAGCACCATGTTTCAGTGAGGCAGGAAATGGTCATAGACATACAGGCCATTGAACTGGGTATGTAGAGTAGAAATGGTTACATGGGTTTTAACCCAGCAACAAGGAAATACGGTTCTGGTAGAGAATGAATTTATAGGGGCCATGATCCTATGGGTCCCTACAGTAGCTTATTGTTACTAGAAAAAATAGAAGAGATCAGTCATACTTATGTTAGAGCAGTCAATGTGAAGACACACACATATATATATATATATATATATATATATATATATATATATATATATATATATATATATATATACAACCCCCTAAGCAACGGTGATAGGAAAAATATGGCACATTATTTCAGAAGAAAAGGCAGTTGTAAAAACCAGGGCCAACAAAACCCCAAATTGTGCTTCTTTGTATCCTGGGTGTGATCAGCATTGAGTTACTTTCCTTTATAATAATTCACTCAAGGGAAATGAAGATACTGGGGCAGATTGATCAAATATTTGAAAACATTTCACAATTTTCTGTTTAAAAAATCCAAGAACGCATTCATTCTTTTCTCCTTTTTTTTTTTTTTTTAACCAAAACTGTTCTCCAACTTTGAACAAAAAAAGTATACATTTTCCACTAACTGAATTTTATGCAAGTAAAACGAAGCACATAACAAATCATTGTAAACCCATACCACTTAATGACATTTGTATATCTTCTAACTAAATGCTACAAAACAATGACAATGAAGTGACATTTTCTGTTGAGGAAATGGTGAAAAAGGTTCACCATTTCCTACTGTGTTTAACTGTATCATAATCATTTAAATCATAATTACAAATGTTAAAGGATATTCTTCGTGCTCTTGCTCCGTCACTAGAACATTCCATTCTTTGTAACACTGTCTCTTTAACTGACACTTACCCAAGGTATATAATATATAATTCCTGCCATTCTGACTTATTATTTTCCACTATGTTCAGTGCGCTCAACTAATGGGCCTTGAATTACTGCTGTTATGACTATTATTTCACAGGGTGTTATATTTTTCTAGAATCTTTCCTTTAGGCTTTCTCACTTGGCTGCACTGAAACAATCTCAACTATTTTTGCTTTTTCTGTTGATTAAATTGGATCCCAGTAAAGATTCAATATATGCAACCACGAAAAAAGAAGCAGCAAGAAGTACAGGTATGGGATCTGTTATCTGTAAACCCATTATCCAGAAAGCTGTGAATTGCGGAAAGGCCGTGTCCAATAGACTCAACTTTATCAAAATAATCCACATTTTTAAAAATGATTTCCTTCTTATCTGTAATAATAAAACAGTAGCTTGTACTTGATCCCAACTAAGATATAACTTGTTGGAAGCAAAACCAGCCTATTGGGTTTATTTAATGTTTAAGTGATTTTCTAGTAGATTTAAGGTATAATTAGTGATGGGCGAATTTGCGGTGAATTCCCGCGATTCGCAGCTGGCGAATAAATTCGCGAATCGCCAGCGAAATTTCGCTTAGCGAAAATTTGCCAGAAAAACGAGTCGCGTGTCGTTTTTTAACGCGACGCGCCGAAAACGAAGTGACGCGCGCCGAAAGTACCGTGACGCGTGTCAAAAGCGTCCCGCGACTCGTTTCGCGAATTTTTCGCCAATTTTTCGGCAAAGCGAATCTCGGGAGATTCGTCCATCACTAGGTATAATGATCCAGATTACATAAAGATCCATTATTCGGAAAGCCCAGCATTCTGGATAACAGGTCCCATACCTGTATCTGTTAAAGGAAGCAATTCGTGGTGTGCTTCATTTCCATGCCTGTGAAATAAAATAATTTTGCACCAAAGTAGATCTAAATACCTATATGCAGAATCAGAACAGAAGATGGGAAGGATGCTCCAACATGGACTCAACTATAAAGAAATGCAGGAAATGTCATTGGACAAATGTACCTTTAAAGAGACAATGTCAGGGGAAAAAAATGTTTTCTTTTTTTTAAAATGCATCAGTTAATTGTGCTGCTCTGGCAGAATTCTGCACTGAAATCCATTTCTCAAAGGAGCAAACAGATTTTTTTATATTTCATTTTGAAATCTGACATGGGGCTAGACATATTGTCAATTTCCCAGTTGCCCCAAGTCATGTGACTTGTGCTCTGATAAACTTCAGTCACTCTTAATGGTCAGTCCACACGAGGAGATTCGCCTGGTGACTAATCGCCTCTTCTTTGGGGTGACTAATCTCCCCGAACCACTTCCCCCTGTTTTGTCGGCTATATTGAAAAGTAGCCTGCTGACAAGACACATGGAGCTTCGTTTTCCGAAGTCGTTCAAAGTTTCCTTGTGAGGCAACTTCGGGTGAATTCGGGAAATGAAGGATGGAAATCCATAAGTTTAGTAAGTCCCTGTGGCTTTAAATCACTGCACTTTCTTATTCTTCTCGTTACTTGGCAAAAGCGCATGCATCCATTTATTCATTTACATATCTCTCAGTGGCCTACAAACCTACGACAACTTCAAGCCAAACTTTAAAGGAAAAATATACCCCCAAAATGAATACTTGAGCAACAGACAGTTTACATCAAATTAAGTGACATATTAAAGAATCTTATCAAACTGGTTTATATATATTTAAGTATATATCTTGCCTTGAACCACCATTTTCGTGATGGTCAGTGTGCTGCCTCAGAGATCACCTGACCAGAAATACTGCAGCTCTAACTGTAACAGGAAAAAGTGTGGAAGCAAAAGACAGAACACCGTCTGTTGATTGGCTTATGTGACATAACTTTATAGTTTGTTTGTGTGAATCATACGATCCCAGGGGGCGGCCATTATTTTTTAAAATGGCAGTTTTCTATTTACGATTACCCAATGGCACTACTAAAAAAGTTTATTAGTATGAAATTGGTTTATTTATGGTTATTATTATGGTTATTAATGGTTATTTATGAGTTGTTTTTTGCAATATATTTTTATAGAGACCTACATTGTTTGAAGTGTACAGTTTTCCTTTAATATAGTGTTTGGTCAGGGGCGGCATTTCCTCTTTGGTCTTCAGTTGCTGCAGGGGTGCTGCACCAATGAGGATATTTGCGGGAAAAAGTCACTCCTACAAACTTTAAGAGCTGAACCAGAAATTTGGTTCATCTAGTGCAGAGAGCACAATTGCACTCTCAGCACTAATGACAGGACCCCCTATTGGAAAGGGAGCTGCAGCAGAGGATCGCCCCCAAGTTGCTGACACAGCTTGATGTGTTAGAGGGAGCCTGAGATCAATAAGGACCCAGTTAAGTTGTGCTGCCCAAGAGGTACCCTGTCTCTAGTAAAAGTCGGGGAGCAAGGACGCCCTAAACGAGGCATTTGTCAGTGAAAGGTTATTCCATTCTAGATAAAATAGATAGTCAGATCTAGCTATAAAGATCAGCCTGTACTCCAACAAGGATTTGTATCAGTTTGGATAGGGAATCAGGCTTAGATTTTTATCCCTGATCCATTTTGCTCTATGGGTTCTGGACCACAAGGGGATGACCCTTCAACTTCCCTAGCTGTGACATGGTGTCACATAGTGCTGTCTCTGCTTGAACTGTACTGACATTTACCATTTTTTACTGCATTTGCCTCTGTGGATCCTTAACCCTGTATTTAATCCTGAGGACATTATCTTGGACAATAAAACCTGTTCTTTTTGTTTGCTGCAAGTTTTCTGCAAGCCCCCTGGTGTCCTTCCTTATTTTATTTTTAAGCGCAATAGCTTAAGAGAGTTGCAGTTCAGCTATACTGTACCTACTCTTCATGCCTTCCACATAGCAAAGACCCATTCCTGTGTGGTAGAGTCCAGTGTAACCCATGCTCTACTATACTTTGCTGGACATAGCCTATTATAGGTCAAAATAGCGTTACAGAACTCTTAGGGGCAGATTTCTCAAGGGTTGAAGTGAAAATTCAAATTAAAAAATTTAAAATTTCGAAGTAATTTTTGAGTACCACAACTATTGAATAGGCCAAAATTCTATTCGAATTGAAAAATTGAACCATTCAAAAATTTAAGCAAAAATTTGAATTCAACCTTTCACCATCTTAAACCTGCTGAATTGCTGCTTTAGCCCATGGGGGACCTCCTATAACCTTGTAGTCTTTTTGAAATTTTTGAGAAATCAAATTGGAGGAAATCGTTTAAATCGAATGATTCAATCAAACATTTTTAATTCGATCGAAAACGGACCTCTTCAATCCATTTTCGATCGAAAATGCCCTTAAAAAAAATTTGATGGTCGAATTTTTTATTTTTTTTTTCAATTCGAAATTCGACTATTAAGGTGTGAATATCCAAGTTACTATTTATTAGGAAAATCCTAGGTTCCCAGCTTTCTGGATCATAGGTCCCATACCTATACTGATTTTACTGCACCAGCCTAAAGGTTCTGCATCTCTATAAAAATAATAATCCAGGCATTCAAAGTTGTCACAGAAGTTTGCCAAATCTTTCGAAAAAACACTTCGGGAAAAAATTCGATGGATGAATTTTTGACGTTTTTTCACGTTTATTCAACCCTTGATATACAGTATCTGCCCCTTAGTGTAGAGACACACGGGCAGATTGGGGGAGCAGGGCCGGAACTAGGCGTAGGCAGAGTAGGCGGCTGCCTAGGGCGCAGTCATAGGGGGGGCACACTTTAGAAGGGAAATAATGTTTTTTTTAATTTCTTTAAGTTTTAACTTCGCCCCTGTCTCCAGCAGCAGCGTTCTGCTCTACTTCAGTCCCCACCTCCCCTCTTACTTGCCCTTTGCCTGGCACAGATCTAGGGCAATATTTTTGCTGCTGCTCTGACAAAGGCTAGTGGCACAGGTACAGACTTGGGGGGCAATGGCTGATGGTACAGGTACAGACTTGGGAGGCAATGGCTGATGGTACAGGTACAGACTTGGGGGGGGCAATGGCTGGTACAGACTTGTGGCACAGGTTCAGACTTAGGGGGCAATGCTGGTGGCACAGTTACAGATTTAGGGGGCAATGGTTGGTGGCACAGGTACAGACTTAGGGGACCAGCTGGTGGCAAAAGTACAGACTTAGGGGGCAATGGTTGGTGGCACAGGTACAGACTTAGGGGGCAATGGTTGGTGGCACAGGTACAGACTTGGGAGGCAATGGCTGGTGGCAGAGGTACAGACTTGGGGGGGTCATGGCTGGTGGCACAGATACAGATTTGGAGGCAATGGCTGGTGACACAGGTACAGACTTGGGGGGTCATGGCTGATGGCACAGGTACAGACTTGGGGGGCAATGCTGGTGGCACAGATACAGACTTAGGGGGCAATGCTGGTAGCACAGGTACAGATTTGGTGCAATATTTTGCCTTGCTGGCTCAGGTACAGATTGGGAGCAATATTTTGGGTGCTGCTGGCACAGGCACAGATTGGGGACAATATTTGGGCTGCAGGCTGACACAGGTACAGATTGGGAGCAATTTTTTGGGTGCTGCTGGCTGGCACACACACACACAGTTTGATTTATTCATGTGTTGAAAGGTTTCTTTATTTAAGAAAAAGTGTATCGGTGAGCCATGGTCATATATAACGGGGTGGGGGGGCGCTGATTGAACCCCTTGCCTAGGGTGCCAAACTACCTTGGCCGGCCCTGTGGGGGAGATTAGTCAACCGGCGACAAATCTCTTCTTTGGGGGGGGCAAATCTCCCTGAACTGCCTTCCCCTGCCTTCCCACATTCAAGAATGTAAATCCCCAGGCAGGATGGTGCCCATGTGTCTCTGCCCTTACAGCAAACCAGAATATTCAAGCAGATCCAGCAACACCTTTATGGAATCATGTAGAATTCCCCACAGTGGAATTTATTGTACAGTGCAGTGGAATATCCCGTTCTTAATAACAATACAACTCCTGATATCACCTTTAGAAAATATACAAATATACAAAAATATACAAAGGCTTTTCTCTTGTTTTTAGACAAGAGTGGCTTGTTGAAAACAGAAGTCCTGCACACTAGTACTAATATATCCCAAAACAGACTGTTTTCCCCTTATGATCTGTCTATTTCCATATTCAAAAGCAACTGGCTTGACACATAGATTATTTAAGACGCAGACAGTATAGAAGGATATGACTCAGTAAAGCAAGGGTTTAATATAACAGCCAAATATCACATGCAAGGGATCTTTTCAATCATTTCATTGGTCCCTGAGTTTCTGTAAAGTTCTGTGGAGGGCGGATAGAGTTACTTGTTTGCTGAAGACAATAACGGGTTGTGCTGAATTCACAGTATTTTCAGCCTCCTATGTATATATTATTTTAACATAAGAAAAAGTATTTTAGGGGAATGGAGCGAATGGAACCGAATCCGTATTGCAAATTAGGGTCAGGGAGGGAAATCACGTGACTTTTTGGCACAAAACAAGGAAGTAAAAAATGTTTTCCCCTTCCCACCCATAATTTGCACATGCAAATTAGGGTTCAGATTCGGTTCGGTATTCGGCCAAATCTTTCGGGAAGGATTCGGGGGTTTGGCCGAATCCAAAATAGTGGATTCGGTGCGTCCATAATTTCCAGCAGTATCCCAGAGAAAAACATTGGTCAGTTTGGTGTTAAACATTGATGGTACAGATATGGGATCCTGAAACCCATTATTCAGAATTACGGAAATCCCATCTGCCATAGACTCCATAATAATCAAATAATCCAACTTTTTCAAAATAATTTCCTTTTTCTCTGTAATAATAATACTAAAACAGCACCTTGGACTTGATCCAATCTAAGATATAATCAATCCTTATTGGAGGCAAAACCAGCCTGTTGGGTTTATGCAACGCTTTTCAAGTAGAATGAAGATGAAGATCCAATTCTGGAAAGACCCCTTATGCGAAAACCTCAAGTCCTCTGAATAACAGGTCCCATACCTGTACTTATCCCAAAAGAAATAGTAGGAGGAAAATACACATTTCACATTTGCCTTTGCTTTCCAGATGAACAATTTAAATGTGCAGATTCTGCCTTTCCCAAGAGGCCTCCATTGTCTTTATTATAAACTCTCAGAGTATTCGTGTATGATGGCAAACAAGTATCATTACAGGGAATGGCCTACAGACCAATGAGCGTGGTTTGGCGCAATCCGTGTTGCGATCATTCCAAACTATCTGACCATTGTATTGATTTGGAACAAATAGATATTCTAGTTATGAAGCACATATTAAAAATCGTAATGCATAAAGTGACCACGGATAAAACAATCACTTACAGGGGGTGCTGAGGAGCACAGTTATCTGGTTTGACAGTGTGAATAGAAGATAATGGTTCCTAAAGCAAATTGCTTTTAGGGCCTCCAACTGACCTCCCGGCAGATTCTTTAAAGGGCAAGGAAAGGCAAATAAATAAAATCACATTTTTTACTTTTAATGAAAAAGAAATCTATCTCCAATATACTTTAATTAAAAAATGTGTACCATTTTTATAATAAAACTGACTGTATGCAGTGAAATTCTCCCTTCATTTACTGCTGAAGATAGGAATTGTCAGACGCCCCCTAACTTCTGGCAGGGAAACAATCATACTTATGAACAGCAGGAGGAGCCCCTGCCTTACTTACAGCCATGCAGAACTCAAACAGCTTTGTTTTTTTATCATTTATGACGATCCCTAAGCAGCACAGACCACACTGAGCATGTGCAGTGCCAGTGTCAGACAAAGATGTATAACAAAGTTACAAGATGACAGCCCCCGTGGCCAACTTTGAAAGCATAAATCATTTGTTTGATTAGGCTTGTGGTGCAGTAAGTTCATGTTTATGTTTAGTATACAAAATACAGCATTTCTAGCCATATTCTATTTTACACTTTCCTTGTCCTTTAAATGATATTGGCAATACACATCATTTGGCCACATGTTTCTGGCGTAATATAAGCTGTTGGCTTTCTACCTAGGTCCATTATCAGTTTACATTTGCTAGTTGTAATTACAGTATCTTCCCAGAGTGGAACCCACAACGGCAGCTCAGTGGAGAATGCAGTATTACTTAAAGAGTAGTGATGGGCGATTCTGGGGCGTTTTGCTTCGCCGAATTTCACGAGAAATTCGAGAAATGGTGAAAAATTCGCGAAAATTTTTAAATTTGCCCATTTTCACGAAAAATTAATGAAATTCAAATGTTTTCACGAAAAATTCGTGAATTTCGAACATTTTCACTATAAATTCGTGAATTTCAAACATTTTCACGAAAAATTCGTGAAAATCGGAAATTGATGCCGGCGAATTTTCTCTGGTGAATTTTCACGCCCATTTCGCGAATTTATTCGCCGGCGGTGAATTGCAGGAATTCGTCACAAATCTGAGCTAGTCCTCTGCACTCATTATCATTATCAATATATTTAAGACATTGAGACATTCTGTGCCTACAGCTACTAAAAAATGCCTTACCCTTTAAACAACAAGGATTGTTTGTCCATATATTGCAAAATATGTAAGCTGGCCAATAATAAATTCGCCCATCACTATTAAAGAGATCTCAACCCTAAAAATGTATATTTTATATACAGGTACGGGATCTGGAAACCTGTTATCCAGAAAGTTCCGAATTACGGAAAGGCCTTCTCCCATGAACTCCATTATAATCAAATAATCCAAATGTTGAAAAATTATTCCTTTTTTCTGTGTAATAGTAAAACAGTACCTTGTTCTTGATCACAACTAAAGATGGGCCGATAAAAGCAGCTTATTGGCCCACGATTGGATCAGCCTGATATCGCCCACATCAAGGTGGGCATATCTGGGAGAGATCACCAAAGAGGCATATCTCACCGCGTATGGCCACCTTAAGATATAATGAATCCTTACTGGATGCAAAACCAGCCAATTGGGTTTATCTAGGGGTTACTAAAGGTCGAAGTGAAAATTAGAATTAAAAAAATTCTAATTTCGAAGTAATTTTTGGCTACTTCGATGAGAAGGTAATGGTAATTTGGGTTTTCTGCTTATTAAATGGTTTAATGTTCCTTGGCAAATCAGCTTGTCAGGAAGTAAATGGTCTGATGCCATAATGCACATGATGAATGGAGCGCAATATACAGCCCAGACTAGTAACTGGGTTAGTAGGAAGAACCGTCACCAAAGTCATTAGGGAAACCCCTATCATTTGTCTGAAAGGGAAACAAGGTTAAATATACTCAGTTAGGGCAAGGGCACAGGGGCAGATTCAGGGAGATTTTGTTGCGATTTCGATTTCGAAAATCAAAGGTGATTTTTCCTTTTAGCAGATGGAAGGCAGGGGGAAGGCAGTTTGGGGAGATTGTCCCCCCGAAAAAGAGGCGATTAGTTGCCAGGCGACTAAATCCTCCCCGAATCCTCCCGTGAGACCTTACACTTAGCCGAGCCTGGAAAGAACCAGTCTTTATCTGTGCATTCAGACCAATCAGGTTGGCTTTGATGATGCATGGGGTAAAGTGCAATTGAACCCGGCCTGTGAGTAAGCAAACAGAATGTTCTCACTGCTAATATCCCATCAGAGACCCATAACAGCTTTCCATTGTTCTATGACTCCACAACTCTTTACTTTAACACCAAAGGCTTTATTTGCTGAGAGCTAAAGAGACCGACACTCAAACCTATTGGAGTGTATATCCTTACTGGCAGGCATTAGCCAGGCTTAAAGGAACACTGCCCTGACGAAACAGAAATCTGGTTTCAATAATTTAACTTATTTAACTGATTAGAATAGTTTTTTCGATCGGAAAAAACATAATTTTCGATTGACCTGAAATCGTTCGCTTGAGTCATTCGATTTGAACAATTTCAACCAAAAGAATTAGAATTTTCAAAAATTTCAAACACACTCCCTTAAGGTTATAGGAGGTCCCCCAATAGGCTTAAACAGCAATGCGGCAGGTATAAGGCGGCGAAGGGCCGAATTCGAATTTTTTAAAGAGACAGTACATCGATTTTGGAATGGTCACATTTTTCAATTCTAAACTAGTTTTGGCATATTCGATTAATTAGAAATTAAAATAGTTTTAAGTCAAATTTTCACTTCAATAAATCTACCCCAAAATGAATTAATTGTCAGACTGGTTCACTGGGATACCAGGAAAAGTCCTGGTGGGCCCAGGTGTCAGAGGTTAATAGAGGTTGAGTGAGGAGAGGAAGAATAATAATACAGGTATAGGACCTGTTATCCAGAAGGCTCGGGACCTGGGGCTTTCCGGATAATAGATATTTTCGTAATTTGGATCTTCACACCTTAAGTCTGCTAGAAAATCATGTAAACATTCAATAAACCCAATAGACTGGTTTTGCTTCCAATAAGGATTCATTATATCTTAGTTGGGATCAAGTACAAGGTACTATGAGAACAAAGAGGCTAAATAGATGGAATAATAGATTATATTATGTAAAGAATAGAGGTAAATAGAGGTTGAGTGAGGAGAGGAAGAATAATAATACAGGTATGAGATCTGTTATCCAGAAGGCTCGGGACCTGCGGCTTTCCGGATCTTTTCGTAATTTGGATCTTCACACCTTAAGTCTACTAAAAAAAGCACCTAAACATGAAATAAACCCAATAGGCTGGTTCTGCCTCCAATAAGGATTAATTATATTTTAGTTTTGATCAAGTACAAGTTACTGTTTTATTATTACAGAGAAAATGGAGAAAAAAAATGTAAAATCTGGATCATTTGGATAAAATGGAGTCTATAGAAGACTCCGCAATTCTGAGCTTACTGGATAATGGGTTTCCAGATAATGGATCCAACACCTGTACTGAGAGTGGTCCCGTGATCTAAGGTTTTTTTAGTGGGCCCTTGGTATACGGTTTTTGGGTGGACCCCTGGTGTTCCAGTACTGAAATAATGCTGGCATGGGACCTGCTATCCAGAATGCTTAGGCTATGGACACACATACATTTTTCTGCAACGTTTCTGCAGCAGTTTGTGCTGTGTTTTTTAAAAAAAACCAATTACTGCATAAATATTCTTGGTGGTATCTAGTTTAGGCAATTGCACCATATTGCTACCATATTTACACAGCGGCTGTTTTTTTTTTTGTTTTTTTTTAAAGAACCGCAGCACGGACTAAAGAGTGTGTCCTGGGCCTTAGGAGACCTGGTGGTTTCTATAATTTGGTTCACCTTACTTAAACCCCAATGGTGTTCCAAGTCCAAATAAAAAAGTAGCCCAACTCTGACCTGCCAAATTCATGTAGAAGTCAGTGGCAGATTTCTTCGTTAGGCCCCTGCCACAGAGGAGCTTATGATCGAATTTCCTTAAACTTCAGTGATGCACTTTCAGTGGATGTCAGCAGGTCCGGACTGAGAATCAAAATAAGCCCGGGCATTTCAGGCACACAGAGGCCCAAACAGCCCACACAGAGGCCCCATCAGCCCACTAAATACTGAATTTCAATAGCATCTTCAAGCAGCTCCTCTGGCATTTGCCAGAACCAAGTACACAGAGGCCCAAACAGCCCCCACCAGCCCACTAAATACTGACTTTCTATGGCACCTTATAGCAGCCCCTCTGGCATTTGCCAGAACCCACAGATTGCCAGTCCGGGCCTGGATGTCAGTTAATCTTTCATTGTGTTCTGGGCGGCTTTGAAAGTTAAACCTCAAACAATCAATTCCCTGGTGGATCTCAAAGTCATGGCCCCAGTGCTGTGAAGGATGACAATGCTGACTACTATGCCACCGTACCATCCTACAGTTTATCTTTAACCGTTCCTTTTTCTTCCATATATAAGTGGCATTATATTAGAGTTTCCAAAATATGGAATCATGGTCATAAGACAGCAAGTCAGTATTCATCAAATTCACCAGGGTCGTACCGGCCCGGTGGGATATCGTGGAAAAGCCTGGTGAGCCTTGGTCCTCATGGGCCCCGTTGACCAAGGCCGTTTTCCCATTATAGCCCCCATTCCGTTCACAGATTAATGAGGCGGAAGGAGTTATACAATGAGGTGCAGTGTAGGCAGAGGGGCTGATGCTGGGAGGGTTGCAGCACCAGTGAGCCCTTTTTTGGTCTTCAAGTTGGCATTCCACTGTTTCTAAGCCCTGTAGGAGCAGGGCCAGATTTCCTAGCCTGTGCCCACAATCCACATGGTCGCTAGCCCAATCCACATGGTCGCTGCGCATCCACAATGATTCTGAAAATGCGGCTCATATTTTGCTGCCCTAGGCCCGGGCCTGTTTGGCCTTGCTACAAATCCAGTCTGTGTAGGAGGAAACAGCCTCATACTTTGTAAACCACAGTGTTAAAGACTTTAGAAAAGCCTTATTTCCCGGGTTGGCAGGGCACATTTCTGTTATCTTCAACATAACCAGATAGTCATACTGCAATTAACCCTACCAGCAGCACAAGTCACAATCACAACCAAAACACCTTTAACCATTACTTAATGAGTGATTAGGAGCAGACAATTGCAGTTCCCCATTTGTCATACTTTACAATTATTTACTATGAAGGAATGCTATGAAAGGACACTTGCAAGCAAACACTTTCTTTTGTGATGCAGAGTAATGGCATTCTGTGCTTTGGGAGGCAGTGAACCGTAATTGAGAAGTGGCACACAAAGAATTGCATGCACTCCTACTTTATACCATATACTGTATATATACTCAGCTGGTGTAGAACAGATCACATCTTGCATGGTTGGGAGGTGGGGGGCCCTTAAACAATTTAAGCGTAGGGCTCACAATCTTCAATTGACGTCACTGCTGGAACAAAGTTTCAAAATGTGTGCCCAATTAACAGGCAATTGGGATTAAAGTTCTATTTTAAAGTGGTGCAATGAAAAACCAAACCGGGCCAGGGACTCAAAAAGAATATTATTGTACCTGTCTCAGCGAGTGAGTTTTACTGCAGCTCTAGAATGAGCTACTAAAGAAGCCTGTTTTGTCTGGCTCCAAAAGTATTGGTTCTGCTCCCTCCGACCATTAAATACAATATTAGCTCTAGACAATTACTCAGTCAAATTACTCGCTCACCACCCTCCTATAATAAAACTACAGTGTGTTAAAGATGAAAGCAGGGACAGGATTTGAACACAGAGCTAATTTAAGGTAAGAATGGGTTCTTTCTATGCACCATGTGATTGGAAATGATGCCAGTCTGTAAATGTGGAACTTATTCAGGCATGTTGCTCCCGTGGCTTTAAATAGCTGCGGGTCTTCTTGCTATAGTCCCACTACAACTCTTAATGCAAATAACACTTTTCAGTTCTCATTTCAGGAAAGTGCAATGTGATGGGTGCAAAACTGTATTGGGTACAATGCACAGGACTAGAGATGTCTTAGATAAGGGGTCCTTCTGTCAATATTCAAGGCTTATAACTACAGAGAAAAATTGTGAAGAATGAATGAATGAAGAATTGGTTGTTTAAAATGGACACAATGAGAAATGGTATTTGTGAGCTCTCTGGATAAGGGATTTCTGGATAGCAGATTATACCTGGCGATAATAGTCTCTGGGAAGGGAGTGTGACTGTGGGATAGCAGGTATAATAGGGAGAGA
>CM044442.1:15313276-15354647 GCA_024363595.1 Xenopus borealis
GAGTGTGACTGTGGGATAGCAGGTATAGTAGGGAGAGATGGTGCCTATAGTATAAGTGTGGGGTTGTGGTTTTTTGTGACAGTAGGTATTACTACCTATTAGTAGGTATTACGCAAAAGGCATTATGGTAACAGAAGTAATTTTTATGTCCTGTTAACCTTCATCATTAGGTTTGTTGGTAAAAAAAACAGTTACGGGAGACTGTCAAGGTATTTGCTGGAATTTGTAGTTCAATAACAACTGAAGTCTCATAATTCGGACAATCATAATTTATATAAGTAACAGGCTCACAAAGTCTACCTTATCCCATGTTCCACTGCAGTTAAGACAGGCCTGACTACTTACTACTCTACCTTTCTTTTTCATATTTTGTCTTCTTTTCCCCTATCAGTTTGTCTGTGATATTTATACCTTGCCTCCAGCTGAACTAAAAGTTCGGATTTTGTGAAACCACAAAAAAACAAATGCAAAACACTCTTTTAGCATTAGTATTGCTGTTCTACAACATAAAATTGATACACTTTAGTTTCCCCTTTCAAGTTTCAGATATCTAAATGAGTCAGTAAAAGCCTAAGGGGTAAGTGCATGTGCAAAAGCTATTTTGGGAAGGCGGAAGAGAAAAGAAATGTTGCTAGGAATGCTTACTGCTGCTGTTTCACCCATGCACTTGGTTAATAATTCTCTAAGGCAGTTAATATGGCCCTGGCTCCCTGAAGGTGTTTAGGATTTAATTCTCTCATTCCATTCTACAATATAACCTCCAGGTACCTTTCTGTGCACACTGAACTCATTCACAGCAATTTCCCTTTTCAGAAAACCCCATATATTTTAAATGATTGCAATTTGCAACCCAAATACTATGGAGCCCACTCCCTTGGAATTTGCTTCAGTCCCAATACCCCATCATTAATGAGGTTGTTCCCCTTTGAGTTAACTTTTAGTACAATGTAGAGAGTGATATTCTGAGACAATTTGCAATTGGTTTTCATTTTTTATTATTTGTGGGTTTTGAGCTGTTTATCGAGCTATTTTGTTTTTTATTCAGCAGCTCACCAGCTTGAAATTTCAGTAACCTGTTTGCATTGCTTTGAATGAGAGACTGGAGTATGAACAGGAGAGCGTCTTAAAGGGGTTGTTCACCTTTGAGTTAACTTTTAGTATAATGTAGAGAGTGATATTCTGAGACAATTTGCAATTGGTTTTCATTTTTTATTGTTTGTGGTTTTATAATTATTTAACTTTTTATTCAGCAGCTCTCTATTTTGCAGTGTCAGCAATTTGGTTTCTAGGGTACGAATTACCCTAGCAACCTTGCATTGATTTGAATAAGAGACTGGAATATGAATAGGAGAGGGACTGAATAGAATGATAAGTAATAAAAAGTAGCAATAACAATACATTTGTAGCCTTACAGAGCATTTGTTTTTAGATGGTGTCAGTGACCCCCATTTGAAAGCTGCAAAGAAACAGAAGAAAATTGCAAATCATTAAAAAACTAAGAAAAATAAATAATGAAGACCAATTGAAAAGTTTCTTAGAATTGGCCCCTCTACAATATACTAAAAGTTAATTTGAAGGTGAACCACCCCTTTAATAGAAAGATGAGTAATACAAAGTAGCAACAACAACACATGCATAGCATTACAGAGCATTAGTGTTTTGATCAGTGACCCCCCCCCCCCATTTGAAAGCTGGAAAGAGTCAGAAAAAGGCAAATGAATTTAAAAAAATTATAATAAATAAATAATGCAGAACAACTGAAAAGTTGCTTACAATAAGCCATTCTATAACATACTTAAAGGGGTGGTTCACCTTCAAGTTAACTTTTACTATATTGTAGAAGTTCTAAAAAACTTTTCAATTGGTCTTCATTATTTATTTTTCATAGTTTTTTTAATGATTTGCAATTTTCTTCTGTTTCTTTGCAGCTTTCAAATGGGGGTCACTGACACCATCTAAAAACAAATGCTCTGTAAGGCTACAAATGTATTGTTATTGCTACTTTTTATTACTTATCATTCTATTCAGTCCCTCTCCTATTCATATTCCAGTCTCTTATTCAAATCAGTGCAGGGTTTCTAGGGTAATTTGTAAATTAGAGAGCTGCTGAATAAAAAGCTAAATAACTATAAAACCACAAACAATAAAAAATGAAAACCAATTGCAAATTGTCTCAGAATATCACTCTCTACATTATACTAAAAGTTAACTCAAAGGTGAACAACCCCTTTAAAGGGAAACTGTCATGGGAAAACCTGTTTTTTTTTTGTTTTTTTTAAACGCATCAGTTAATAGTGCTGCTCCAGAAGACTTCTACACTGAAATCCATTTCTCAAAAGCGTAAACAGATTTTTTTATATTCAGTTTTGAAATCTGACATGGGGCTAGACATATTGTCAATTTCCCAGCTGCCCCTGGTCATGTGCTAGCACTTTAGGAGGGAACTGCTTTCTAACAGGCTGTTGTTTTTCCTTTTCAATGTAACTGAATAGTATGCAGTGGGACATGGGTTTTCCTATTGAGTATTGTTCTCAGATCCACCAGGCAGCTGTTATCTTGTGTTAGGGAGCTGTTATCTGGATACCTTCCCATTGTTCTGTTGTTAGGCTGCTGTGTGCTGCTGTGTGATCGGAGGAAATTTTATGATTTTTTTTCGTGAAATTGAACGAGCGGTATTCGATCATACGATTTCATCAAGAAATCGAATATCAAAGTAAAAATAGCCATCATTTTTGCATTTGGTTATACACCACATCCTCCACAAAAGCTTTGTCCAAATACGGAACTGAGTCAGAACATTAAGTTGAATATTCATTATTGAGAAATATCAGAAAACCACATCATCTGTGAACAAAAAATTGTCATGTTCAGTTGTACGTAACTGTGAAGGCTCTTTAAAGACTCAGATTGGATTCTGCTGAACTGTTAGACTGAATAGAAATCCTTCAAAAATGCTGAAAGTTGAACAAATCCTCAATTAAATTCTGAATTATTTGGCACATCCTTAGCCACAATACCAACTTATTCTAAAAATGTAGATTACAAGTCAGGACTGAACGTGGGAATAATAACTTAAAAGGGTGCATGAGAGTTAAATAGGTGCCCAAGAGACCCCCAAAAATGAATGTCTAATACAAATGTTAGTATGTACTGTACTTGTAGGCTACTGTTGGCCAGGACATGGCTCCTGGGGGCAAATTCATTAAAGCGCGAAGCATCTAACGCTAGCGCTAATTCGACAGCGTGACGTCAATTCGTAACTTCGGAAATTCACTAACACCGGCTCTGGCGAATTTTCGCTAGCGAAGTAGATAGACTTGCGCAACTTCGCACCCTTATGCCAGGCGAAGTTGCACACTGACGAAGGATCGTAATTACGCAAATGATGAACATTT
This sequence comes from Xenopus borealis, assembly GCA_024363595.1. NCBI lineage: Eukaryota > Metazoa > Chordata > Amphibia > Anura > Pipidae > Xenopus > Xenopus borealis. The sequence goes on from CM044442.1 coordinate 15,316,672, forward strand.
TCATGAACGTTAGCACTTACGTTAGACGTTACTTCGTCTGGTCAGACCAGGCGAATTTCAATACAATAGATAGGAGGTTGAAAAAAAAATGTAAAATTTTTTCTAAGTCCCAAAAAAACCGCTGGCGTATTTTAGCATAGGAGGTTGATAGTCTGAAAAGGATCTTTTTTTTTTGGGGGGGGGTTACCCTCCTTCCCCCCTACATTTCCTAACATATGGCAACACAACTATACAGGGGGCACATGTAGGGCAATAGGACAACTTTATTTTACTTATTAAAGGTTTCCTGGGCTTGTGTAGTGGAATGTAGTGGCTGTAACATATACTTCTATTATAAGTTAAAGTTCCCGCCATATGCAAATTAGGCTTCACTAGCGTAACTGCGCCTTGCCTGGCGAACGTACTCTAGGGCTACTTCGCTAAAGTTCACCGCCCAGAGTGAAAATTCGCATCTTAGTGAATGTGCGTAGTGCTGGCGAAAATTCGCCTGGCAAAGTGCGGTGAACGCTAGCAAAGCTAATGCCAGCGAATTTTCGGATCTTAGTGAATTTCCCCCCTGGAGTCCAGCCCTGTGATGACACCTCCATCAGAAGAAGCGAGAAAGTCACAGTTACACAAAAAAAAAGCTTACACGTATCACAATCAAACTCTGAACTCTCAGCAGAATCCCATTAAATCACGTTGTTTTGCTCTGAAGCTCAAGCCTCCCATTAGCCAGATGTAGAACATGCACACAGAAGCACACAAAGAGATTTATCTAAGGATCAATTCCATTTTAATAGCGTGTTTGTTATTTTTCCTCATCATTGTATAAACAGTTGTAAGGAAGACTAGCAGGGACACTTGCGGTCAAATACAGTCCCATTTCCCAGAAAAACGTGGCCTCTGACAAACCAGAGACTGGTAGGAGGAGATGGAAACATACAATCTTTCACAATAAGTCTATGGAATTTAGTTTATTTCTCTGTGGGAAAATATGACTTCCGCGCTGCCATATGTCTCTCTATGGATTTTATTCCAAGAGTCAGATATTCTTCCCTTTCCCCAAACTACATTTCCCAGAATCCCCTTGACCCTGCTCTGGAAACTCTAGTATAAGCCCAGCTGGGCTTTCCTAGTTTCCCGCTTCCTGAAATTAATTTGAGAAAAATATAGAAACTGAGGAGTGTTGTGATTCTGAAGTCCACGGGCCAAAATAAACTGTGGTTAAATCAAATCCTATCCCATGAAAAGTCATGTGGCAGCAATACAGAAATATATGCACCGCTAGACAATGATGTGTTTCATTAGCAATATATTTGTTTTAACAAAAAAAAATATATATATATATTTTAGATTTGCAGAGGTGGTTAACCCCTCTGGAGCAGATTAGTCTTTAAAATATCATGTTAATAATGAGCTCGAGGTTTTGTCAGCTGGCAGGCAAGCATCCTTCATTTGCAGAAGAAAAGATTTCTTATGGTAGAAATGACAAGAGTGGAATTGGGCAACTCATTTTTTTTTTTTAATGCATCAGTTAATAGTGCTGCTCCAGTAGACTTCTGTACTGAAATCCATTTCTCAAAAGAGCAAACTGATTTTTTTATATTTCATTTTGAAATCTGACATGGAGCTAGACATATTGTCATTTTCCCAGCTGCGCCAAGTCATGTGACTTGCGCTCTGATAAACTTCAGTCACTCTTTACTGCTGTACTGCAAGTTGGAGTGATACCACCCCCTTCCTTTTTCTCCCCCAGCAGCCTAACAACAGAACAATGGGAAGGTAACCAGATAACAGCTCCCTAACACAAGATAACAGCTGTCTGGTAGATATAAGAACAGCCAGTGGCGTAACTACCAGTGCAGCAGGGGGGTGCAGTTGCACCAGGGCCTGCTCCCTCTCGAGGCCCACTGGAGATGCTAGAAGAACTCCAACTCATAGGGGAGAGCCCAATAGGGGGGCCTGAGTGCCAATCCTGCACCAGGGCCCACCAGCGAGTAGTTACACCACTGAGAACAGCACTCAATAGTAAAACCCATGCACCACTGCGTTCCATTCAGTTACATTGAGAAGGAAAAACAACAGACTGCCAGAAAGCAGTTCCCTCCTAAAGTGCTGGCACAAGTCACATGACCAGGGGCAGCTGGGAAATTGACAAAATGTCTAGCCCCATGTCAGATTTCAAAACTGAATATAAAAAAAATCTGTTTGCTCTTTTGAGAAATGGATTTCAAACTAGGAGAATACAGTTTGATTGAGGAGATGAAGAATATTAGAACTAAGTGGCCCCCTGGTCTAAGGTTTTATGGTGGCCCCCTGGTCTAAGGTTTTTGGGTGGGCCCCTGGTGCCCCAGTACTACACTGGCTAAGGAAGCTCTCTAAAGTTGGGTCCCTGAAATAAAAGGTTTAGAAAACAAAAGGTGTATTTATATGGAGTATATGGGGGGCAGGATGTGAAAGAGAAGGACACACATATTAATGTATATCTAATATAGACTATTTCCCCTGCTGTTCTGTTATTTACTGAACCTTCTGCTATCAAGTGATATCAGTACAGATGTCCATACAGCTGGGGAAGCGGCCACATGGCCCAAGCCTGCCCCCTATCGGCAAGAGAGTGCAAGAACATCCAGTCTCACAACATGCTGCACGTTTGTAGCGCGTCTTATAGCGCCAGCGAGGAGGAGACGATCTGTCAGCCAAAGCGATCAGGTTGCCTGTGTCCTACTGTCTGTCCCCGACCCCCCTGAGCTCAAGCCCTCCAATGCCTTTTGTTTGTGCAGATCAATCAGTGGGCTACTAGTATACAGAGTAAACAGCTCGACCCCCCCCAGGCGGTGTCCGGACTCAGCAGCGAGAAGGGACCGGACACGGGATTCTGTTCCTTGAGCTGTATCACGTGTCGCTGTCCGGTGCTGATGCTCCTCTGATAGATTCTCATATAATCCCATGTCTCTCTCTTTGCACTGAGCTTGGCAAAGAATGAACAGAAGCAGCGCATTCAGCAGCAGCATCTGGGAGCAAAGTGAGCGATCTTCTTGCACAGTCATCATAAAGGAGAAGCTCCTGCCTCCTCCTCCTCCTCCTCCCTGGTGATGGCTCCCCTCCTCCTGCCCTCCCCTCCTTGTACATCGCACCCTCCTTCCTGATCATCATACACACACACTGTGACACTGAGGGATCCTGTGCTGCTGCTTCTGTTGCAAAGGAGCTTACAATTCATCCCCCTTCCAGGAACCACAGACACTGCAGCTCAGCAAAGGAAAAGCGACCTGTGTAACCCATGCCACCCTATCATGGCACCTTCTTCTGCATAAGGGCACCCTGCTTCACCTGCTCAAGGTAAAATACATTTTTCTCCCTATGCCTACAGACTAAGCAGCATCTGGGTGACTCTTCACCTGCTCCAAAGCCTGGGCACATAGTATATACCACCATTTCCAACAACCCCCCATCAGCTTCACACTAGTGGGGGTCCATCCAAACTTCATACCTGTTGGCTTCTGCTTCCCCTCATTATTTCTGTTGCTGACATAGTCTCTTTATCTTAATCTTTGTCCGTGAGTAGAATCTGGCTGACAGATCTGGGCTGAGTTACAGCAGAGAGGGTGCCAGATGCATCAAGCTCTGTTGAGGGGATGGGTTACCTTTTCAGCCTGTGCTTGGTTAATGTTTGGGTTTAGGGAACAGGTATCCACCAGGAGAAGCTGGAATGTAGCAGCAGCAGAAATGAAACTAAGAGCCTATAATGACAGAACTTGTTACCTGGTGCAGATGGGCAGGTTATGCCTTGTCAGTTCCACTTCTGCTCACCTGGCACACTCCTCCCTTGTTCTCAGTAATGGCCCTTGCCTTTGTGCCGACAGTTTTGGCAGCCTTGGGAGTCAAGCTGCTGTACTGACAGCTAATGTAAAAAGGTCTGAAGATCAAGGGGTGTAGCTGCTCCCCAAAGCAGGGGAAGAGTGTAGCTTCTCCCCAAAGCAGGGGAAGGGGTGTGCTGCTCCCCAAAGCAGGGGAAGGGGAGTAGCTGCTCTCCAAAGCAGGGGAAGAATGTAGCTGCTCCCCAAAGCAGGGGAAGAGTGTAGCTTCTCCCCAAAGCAGGGGAAGGGGAGTAGCTGCTCCCCAAAGCAGGGGAAGAATGTAGCTGCTCCCCAAAGCAGGGGGAGGGTGTAGCTGCTCCCCAAAGCAGGGGAAGAGTGTAGCTTCTCCCCAAAGCAGTGGAAGGTGTGTGGCTGCTCCCCAGAGCAGGGGAAGGGGTGTGCTGCTCCCCAAAGCAGGGGAAGGGGTGTGCTGCTCCCAAAAGCAGGGGAAGGGGTGTGCTGCTCCCCAAAGCAGGGGAAGGGGTGTGCTGCTCCCCAAAGCAGGGGAAGGCTGTGGCTGCTCCCCAAAGCAGGGGGGGGTGTAGCTGTTCCCCAAAAGCTGGCACACAAGGAGTTCAAGTGCAAAGCATCTCAGAGCACACCTGGCACAGGATCTATGTGGGTTCTATTAGGAACTTGTGTGTAAGGGAGGGGGTACTTGTGATAGGAGCTCAGCATCCCCCCAGCCCTATATAAAAGAGAGGAGGGGTGTATGTATATTAGAGGCAAGTGACTCCCAGGATAGAGTTGTAAGGAAGAGAACTCATTAGATTTGCTTCTCGCTTCTCAGGGGGGCTCCTCCAGCCCGAGCGTTCCAGCTGCTTGTGGGGGTCCCTGGGCGCTTCTGTCCATTCATCATATTTCTGTCCTTCCTTCCTTTATTTCTCCAGGAAAGCGAAGAATCGTCTGGTTTCCTTATCACTTGCCAGAGGGGCTCGAGGAGGAGCCTGTGTGCGATCCTGTTATTTCTGCCAGTTTGTGGGATTGTAAAGAGCGACGACTGAGCGCCGCCACAAGAATTCAGGAGTGGGAAGCGGCGGTGGAGGGAACCCTACAAAGTCAATGACAGGATATTGGGGACAGCAGGACACTTCAGTTGCTCCCATCTGGGGGGCTGCCATTGGGTCTCTGTCTTGGAGCTGAACTGTAGGATATAACGTTGGATATATATTATTGTATTGCTGCTTGCGTTTTCTGTGCGATTGTGTCGCAGCTCCGACCCCAGGATGCTTCTCAGGCTGCTCTCCTGCTGCTGCTGGCTCCTCTGCATCCTCCGTTACTCCTGGGCATCAAGGAACGGTGAGTGCCGCTGATGTTCTTCCAGCTTCCAACTGTCAGTTCCAGCCAACAAAATCAGCAGGGCAGCTCCATTGTTCACAGCTGCTGGTGTAGGGCAGTTGCACTGCCCATAGATTTAACAGTTCTGCCCATAAATTTAACAAGTGCCATCTTCCCTGCGATTATTGCTGCTATAGCATCCCAAATCTCTGTTTTACACTGGATTATTATTCCACGAAACTCAATGTTGCACAAGTGAACTCACTAGTAACTTCACACCTAATATTAGTGCTAATGAGCCACAGGATAATACATTCACTGTGGGGGGGGAGATACGCTTACAGTGCCCTATTATTATAGGGCCCCATTATTAGTATTATTAGTATTGATCAGCATAATGATAATAATAATAATTAAAAAATAGTAGTAATAATAATAATACTACTACAATGACATTAAAACCTTTCTGGCTGTTTCTGTGTATCTGTTATTTAAATGAATCCTGGGAAATGTCAGTTTATTTAGGATTAAATGCAGTGACACTGGTGCAGAGTTGCACTGTGGGTGTATCTGGATATATTGGAGGTGGTTTATATAAAAGTCTGATGGAAGGTTTCCTCTTTAAGTGCGAATTCTATTAGCCTGTCCATAGATCACTTGTGTCTTGTATTAGGGGGGAGGCTGGTTAATATTTAGTCACTGTGTATAACATTTGTACTGGCGGTGGGAGCAGCGCTGAGCACCTTTCAGTGGGGAGAAATTAAGGGGGAAGCGCTTGGAAGGAGCAGCTGTAGCAATTGATCAACGTTTCGGGCGCTGAATCTTCCCCAGCGACCTGAATCTTCCCCAGTGAACCCCCGACGTCCGTGCTGTAAAGGCGAGTGGCTCCTTGAGAAATTGGCACATTGAGGGGGTTATAAGATTTATTTTACACCATAACAAGCGATTGAGGGAATTTAATTTCCTTATAATTTTAGATGAGTAAGGGGGGATAGGGCAAAGAATATGATTCAGGACTGTAGAAGGCTGTTTGTTGGAAAAGATCTACACGTGAATAAAGTAAATTAGCAGCAGACAGTATTAGCCAGACTGGCCCAGTTTTAATGACCCTGTTGGAGTCTCTGGGGCCATTAACCCAGAGAGCGCAGAGCAGGAATTAAGGTCCAGGCAGTCCAGCAGCAGCTCATTCATTAACCTCAGGCCTGATGGTCTGCATTCATAGGGGGCTGCTCATACTGATCACAAGGGCTGGGGGCATGTGAGCCAGTGAGTCTGACAAGTCTCTTTATCTTATTATACTGTCACTTTCTAACAAGTCGCAGATTGGTACAGGGATTGCAAAGCGACTCTGTCAAGTGACTGGAAAACAAGTCTGTTTTATGTCAGCCGCCTAACAGAGACCAGATCCTCTGCGTCTTTCACTGTGTAGGGATAAGCGCTAAAGCTGGAGTACAAAACGCTAACATTGCGCATAGACGCGCGTCTCCAGCTGTTAAGAGCCTCGGCTTCCCAAGGTTTCTGGCAGTTGCAGTTTAGCAGCTAACATAAAGGAATAAGAGTCAAGTCTTTACATAGGACCGCAGCCTCAGGTGCCCAGAAAAAACACTTTCTTCTTTTTCCCAAATTTAGAGGAACGTTGTTTGAATTGGAAACTCCGCCCTTTTATACTGTGTATAAGGCCCCTTTCATTAGATTTTTATCTGTTCATAGCAACAACGTTTCACTTTTAATTGATCCAACGTTTCGCTGTTGGCGCGGCCTCTTCATCAGAGCAGAGCCCCGATAAAACAGCAAGAGCGTCCCAAGTTCCAGCCAGCCCTGGGTTTTTTCTTTTTAAATAACGATTCTCATATTGTTTTTCGATTTTGCTTCTCTGGCAAGAATCTATAGACTGCAAGCCCTATGCATATTTCATGCGAATCTCATTTTATTTCCAGTTGACCTGGTTTCTGAGGAAAAGAGAATGTGTATATTTTTATATTTTAGCATCCCCCCCCCCCCAAAGCTCGCTATACCATTCCCTTCCCCCTTGAGAGTCTATTAAGAGAGCAGATTGGAGTGCACCCCTTTATTTGTGCCTGGTTCTAAAAATGACCCCCCTCCAACAAAAGAAGAACGTCAACCTTCTTCTATATTAAACTACAGCTTAATGTTGATCTATAGATGACTAGTATACAAAGTAACATTCGCTCTCTCCCATAACAAATAAATGAAATGCGGACAGCGTTTATTTGTGGCCTTGTGTGTTTCCTTTACCAGTCCATGTGTCTCTATGTTCACGCCATACATTCTAGAGCGCAAAGCTTGACCTGTAGCTCAGGCAGACGTGCTGAAAACCTTTGATTATTTTCCTTTCTACCTTTCCTTAATGCATCATTTCATTTTTCATCTAGATGTCAGCATCCACTCCTCACTTTTTCAATGAGCTTGAACACAGCAGAACAGGCTGGAGCTGCGCATAGCCGCCTGATCCTCAGTTGCTCGGCCGAGCCGTGCGCTTTTACGCTCCCTGTTCCTTTGATCCGCTGAGCTCTGAGAAAACACAATCTGCTCTGTATCTTCTTTCTGCCTCACCAAATGTGCTTAAATCATGTCTAGTCAGTACTCAAAGGGAACATAGAACTGCACATTGCTGAGATTTATGGGGGCAATGAAACAAAAGATGGCTCTGCTCTGAGCTGAATCACCCCTCCTCCCCAGAATGTCTTATCATTTAAAGACTTTGTAGGGGGCCAGGCTGCATGCTTTCCTCTAAAGCCACTTAAAACGTGTTCCTTAATAAGATTACACTGCTCAGCAATAATTTGAGACCGCCTGTAGAGCCCAGAGCACACGTTTTGCATTCACTCTGTGGGTTTAATGTGTCTTGAGCTGGGCTCTTTCTCTCTCTCTTTGGGAGATGGAATCCCTTATTAACCAACAGTTCATTTAGATCACAGGTTCCAATTACACTCACATATGAGCTCACTTCCACAGTTATTTTATTACTGACATTTCAATATCCCCCTGTTAACTTCCCCTCTCTAAAAACAAGTGCAAAATTAGAGGAATGGATTAGTGATGGGCAAATAAATTTGCCAGGCATGGATTCGCTGTGAATTTACGTGTTTCGATGCCTGCAAATGTTTTTTTCGAAACTGCATCGAAAATTCGATGGTGAAAAATCCGCCGTCACAGAAAAAAATTGTCACATGCGTAAAAATTGACGTGTTTGTGTTTGAAAGAATGTGTGGTGTAAGGGCTAGTCCAGACGGGGAGATTCGGGGGCGATCCGTCGCCTGGCGACTTTTCGCCGCGACAGATCGCCCCTGAATCTCCCTGAATAGGTAGGCACCGGCGAGGGTTAAAAGCGCCGGCGCGTGTTCACACGCAGCGGCGCGATTTTTAAAATCGCTCCAAATTGCCTGGCGAGATATTAGTGATGTGCGGATTGGGTTTTTCACGACCCGCATCTTTCCGCAATCCGCCCTCCCTCCACCTGTGCCAGCCACCTCGCTGATGACATCACAAAAGGGGCGGGACGAGCAGGTGTGCGTCTATAAAATGTCAACCCGGAAGTCAGAAGCCAGTGTAAGGTCGCGCACCCACCCGCGACCCAAAAAGGGGGTGCAAGGTCGGGCCCAATATGCCCAACCCATGGGTCCCACGGGTACCACTAATAGATACTTATAGGAGTTGTTCAACTTTGAATTAAGTTTCAGTATGATATAGAGGGTGATATTCTGAGACAATTTGCAATTGGTTTTCATATTTTATTATTTGTGGTTTTTGAGCCATTCGATTTTTATTCAGCAGCTCCTCAGTTTATCAATTCATCAGTCTGGTCGCTAAGTCCAAAAGGCCTAGTAACCCTGCATTGATTTGAATGTGAGACCAGAATATGAATAGGAGAAGCATTTGTTTTTGTTTTTTTCCATGGGGTCAGTGAGCAATATAAAAAACTATAAAAAAAAAACAAAAAACAAAGACCAATTGAAATTTATTCATTTATTTATTCAATATCAACATTTCTGTTGACTGGGGGTCTTGGTCAATTGATGTTAGCATTGACGTTGCTGTGGTTCTCCTATGTCAGGATATATAAGGATATATATAGTGAATAAAGTACCCCCTCTTGTAAATTATAAGGATATAATAAGTTACAGAAGCGTTCCATAACCAAATAACAACACAAACCCTAAGGCGACTTTATCTATTATAATACACAAGCGTCAGTGAGTCATGTGACAGAAATGACATCACTAAACTCCGATTATAACCGATGATATCACTAAACACTGTTTGTAAGGATTTAATTTCCTTATAGATGAGTTTTATCAAGCTACCATTCCTAATATGTCCTTTCTTGTCCTTCAATGCAGACAAATGTGGAGATACAATAAAGATCACGAGTCCCAGCTACCTTACTTCTGCTGGGTACCCTCATTCATATCAGCCATCCCAGAGATGCGAATGGTTAATCCAGGCCCCAGAGCACTATCAGCGCATCATGATCAACTTCAACCCTCACTTTGACTTGGAAGACAGGGAGTGCAAGTAAGTAGCGGCTTTGTATAAATCAGGGGCGCCATCTACTGGTCAAGGGATGCAATTGGAATGGTGTTCTGCTTGCACAAAGCCCTGTGTATGTGTGGGGTCATTGGCAGACTTCTCCTCATTTGGGGATTGGGGTCTATATCAGATCATTTGCTGAAGGCAGTGATACTAAATCTAAATGTTCACTCAGACTGAACTGTGTTAATGTTATTGTTAACAAGGCCTGGTTTTCTTCTCATTTATTGTTATGTTCCCATTGCTCCCCCCAAAATTTCAGCAGCAAATTTTAGCCTGAGATTTAATGGCATTTCACTGATATATATATGCACTCTTGCTCTTTCTCCCAAATATGCTCTCATGCATGGGTTGTAGCCTTAAGAATTAAATATATACAGGTATGGGTTATCCAAAATGCTCAGGACCTGGGGGTTTCCGGATAATAGAATTTTCTGTACTTTCTCATACTCTAAGTCTACTAGAAAATCATATAAACATTAAATAAACCCAATAGGCTGGTTTTGCTTCCAATAAGGATTAATTATATCTTAGTTGGGATCAAGTACAAGCTACTGTTTTATTATTACAGAAAAAAAAGTAATAATTTTTTTAAATTCTGATTATTTGGATAAAATTGAGTCTATGGAAGATGGCCTTTCTGGAATTCAGAGCTTTCTGGATAATAGGTTTCCATATAATGGATCCCATACCTGTATATATATATCCCCTTATATCTCATTATCTGGGGCACAGAGTTGGCTAAAAGAGCATGCTGTATTGTGCATATTGTGTTAGGTATTTCCACTCTCCTTCTGCTGTTGAACTGCAACTCTCAGCATCCCTCTGACAGCTGGCGTATGTGGGAAAAGAGTAATGCTTTCGATTGATGACATTTTCAATGGATGGAGTTTTCAGGTTCCATGGGGAAACATAAAGCGCTACGCAATATGTTGCCGCTATAGAAATACATGTTAATAATAATAATACTTATGTGTACCTTATGAACCCATAATGAAATTGTTGCAAGGATTCATGGAGCTGTTTTATATATTTGTTCTCTAGATCTATAGCCGCTTGCAGATGGTTATGTTTTTAACTTGAATTGGTATAACCAAGGCAAGAAAAAAAACAGGCAATGTAATGTATGTTGGTTCTGCTGCACTACAACTCCCAAAATCAATCAGCAGTTCAAGATGGCATGCTGGGAGTTGTAGTCTAAGTACACATGGTGCCCCAGTGTTGACCAAGTGCTAGACCTTTATAAAAGGGCTGCTCCAGATGTAATAAAAAAAACAATTTGTGTCTATTCTTTTCACTTCCAGGCAATAGCTGTGGGTATCCTGTGGGATTCTGGGAATTTCTAATGGCTTTCCTTGGTATTCCCAATGGGGAATAGCGTTCGTAATGCTGATTTTCAGGTTTTAGCCCTAGCCCTTTCTGCGCCAGGTATTTGGTTTGAATATTCCAAATTCAGATTCAAAGGGGATAGTAAACCCAACAATGTTGTCTAAGGAAATAACATGCAATTATTAGCAATTTTACAACATACATTATTTAAAAAAATTATTGTTTTTAAAGTTTTTTGTAAATGTAATTTCTATGGAAAGCTGGGTTTATATAACCCTTTATGGACTCGTTTGAAAATATGTTAGAAGGTTCAGTTCCCCTTTAGGGTTGTTAATCAGCTGGATGCTGCTGCTGCGACTGTTTTTGGAGTGGAGTTGCTCTTTAAAGGGATTCTGTCATTAACTTTATGACTCATTTTTGTCTAAATTACTCTGTTTACACTACAAAGAATTCACTGTACAATATAAAATTTCATTCCTGAACCAGCAAGTGTATTTTTTTCCATCTCAGGTAATTTTGCCTGGTCATGTGCTTTCAGAAAGAGCCAGCACTTTAGGAGGGACCTGCTTTCTGGCAGGCTGTTGTTTTTCCTACTGAATTTAACTGAATGTGTCTCAGTGGGACCTGGATTTTACTATTGAGTGCTGTTCTTAGATCTACCAGGCAGCTGTTATCTTGTGTTAGGGAGCTGTTATCTGGTTACCTTCCCATTGTTCTGTTGTTGCTGCTGGGAGGGGGAAAGGGAGGGTGTGATATCGCTCCAACTTGCAGTACAGCAATAAAGAGTGACTGAAGTTTATCAGAGAAAAAGTCACATGACTGGGGGAAGCCGGGAAACTGACAATATGTCTAGCCCCATGTCAGATTTAAAAATTAAATATTAAAAAAAATCTGTTTGCTCTTTTGAGAAATGGGTTTCAGTGCAGGATTGTGCTGGGACAGCACTATTAACTGATGCATTTTTGAAGAAAAAAAAATTCCCATCACAATATCCCTTTAAGGATAATCTGTCATTTGCTGTGGATCACATGTCCCGGCATCCTCTGTGGCTAGCTAAGACTTCTGGGAATCACAGCTCACATTAGAGACAGAGACACTGGTATAACATCCCTTGTGCAGCCAATGGAAGGCAGAACTGAAGCACTGATTGTCAATAAATAAACTGATCATAGAAACCCAGCAAACAGATTGAAGGCCTGAGTCATAATAGTGATGCGAGCGTGGGGGTCCGTCCTGGGTGGGGAAGTTCCAGGCAATGCATTGCGTAACTTTGAATTAGTCCCTAATGTTTGTTACTGGAAGCTTCTGTATTGGGTAGGAGGTTTATAGACATAACAAGCTCATTAGGAGTTAGTATAGTATAACATTAATAAAGGAATTCAAATCCCAAAAAGGGGCCATATATCTCCCACACAGCCCCTCCCCAAATATATTTCCCAGACTTCTATAAATCTGTGTAATCTGGGTTTTGTCATTTGTTTTTTTGGGTCGTTAGCCAGAATTTAGAATTACTGCTCTTTAATCTACTTACCTTTTGTTTATAATTGCTTGTAATTAGGGTTTGATTCTAAAAGATGCAGCAACTGCCATTAGCAACTGTCAGTTTAGCCCTTTCAGACTATTCATATTCCATCCATAGTCTGCACGGCAATGTGGAAATGAATGCTGCAGCCTGCGCTGATTTCTGTGCTGCCTTGCTATGTGCATCTCATATCATTAGACATTTAGCAGCGGTGCTGTTGAAGTTGGATTATGCTTCAATGCCATGTTCTCTGAATAGGAAAACCATTGTCATGCAGTTCAGCAGATTCTAGAGACTGTAGGCCAGTGGTATATTGCTGGTCATTTCCTGGACAAATGTAGCCCAGTTTCTTTTCAAGCATAGCCCATTTTCAGGTTCAACACAGTGGTGTAACAAGATATTACTGGGCCCCACAGCAAATTAATTTTAGGACCCCACCATATCCAGAGGTTGCCCTGTTTTACCAATATATGCTAAAATTACTTATTAATTAGGGCCTCATGGGGCCCCATATACAGGGTCGGACTGGGCTGGCAGGACACCGAAAAAACCGAGTGGGCCCCAGTGTTCGTAGGTCACACCAGCCCAGACCCGCTCCTTGTCCCTGCTGCCCCAAAATGCCTCCTCCAGCCCTGGTTGCACAAAGTTTATATGTACGTATGGGGGCAGGTGTGAGTGTGGGGTTGTTTGTGCGCCAGGGGCTTTTGTAGTATGGGTAGGGGTTGGAGGGGGCCCCCTGAGACAGCAGCCTCGGTTGGCCCTGAGCCCCCCAGTCTGACCCTGCCCATATACCTCCGGGTCCCCCCTACAGGGTCTGCTTCCTCTTTAGTTACACCCCTGGTTTAATACTTAGTCAGGGTCCCCATTAGGGTTGCCACCTTTTCTTGAAAAAAATACTGGCCTTCCTATATATGTAGCTTTTTTCCTATGAATAACATTGGGATCAACCATCAAAAATACCGGTCCAGTAAAATACCGGTCAGGTGGCAACCCTAGTCCCTATAGCTGTATCACCCTTTTGCCAAAGCTTAATTAGAAATGTAACCTTGGCTTTCCAGGAGAATCTTACAGAGCCAGTAGGCACTGTCCCTAAATAACTCCCTCCCCAACTGCCACTGTCTAGGGCCCCATTTAGGGAGACCAGCCACAAGGCTTACTGGCCACTGATACCAACCAAGTGCTAATAAAAATTCCATAGAACTTCTATGGGGGCTACATGTGCCCCCTAAGCCTTCCATTCACCAGCCTTGCTCTGTTCTAACATTTTCATCACTAGGAGAGGGCAAGTTCAGTTCACATCCCCTGTAGACCAATTGTAGAGCAATTAAATATGTATATGCATAGTTCACACCTCCGCGCTTTATGATTAAGCTCCCATTCTCTACACCCCGGGGCGAGACTGGAACAATCACTGTACTAGTTACCAACATGCACAAAACAGGAGGCGTCTGCCCACCCCAGCTCTTTTACGATCTGCCCTGACAAGCATTTTCAGCAGAGACTTTAATCACTTCTATCATGTTTTGGCTTGGAATTCCTCAGCCTGAGCTCATAAGATACCCACATAAAGGCTTTCAGCAGGCCCTGCAGTGTGTGAATGGGAGCAAACAGCTGGCAGTAATGAAGTGCAGGCTTTATCCACGGAAACTCTCATCCCTATCAGTGACACAAAGCAAACATTGTACAAAGTGATGTCACAGCTAAAGATAACACTGGATTTTCTTATCAAAGATACTGGAAAGTGGACTCAAGTATTTGGCTTCTGTGCAGCAATGTTTTTCTCCCCCCCCATAGAAATCTGCAAGATAATGTGATCCTTTCCATATGAAGCTTTTATATTCCCCAAACTTTGCAATTGCTGGTGGAGGGGGCAAGAGTTAATATTTGACTTAAGTATATCGCTTGGGGCTAAGTCAGTTCTTGAAGTTAATCATTAAAGAGGCCGCAAGGTTATGAGTGCCAAGTAACTATGTTAAATGTTAAGCAATACATCCAAGCAATTATTTCAGAGAAATAAGTTTAATTCATTATTTTTGCTTTGCTATATATATATATATATATATATATTTTTTTTTTTTTTTAAAGCATCATCATTTGGATTATTTTGTATATGGAACTCCATTATATGAGCAAACAGGAAATGATCATGTTAATAAACAAGTAGAGATGGTTAGACCAGAGATCCCCAACCTTTTGAACCCCTGAGCAACATTTAGAAGTAAAAGGAGTTCGGGAGCATCACTAGCATGAAAAATGTTCTTGGGGTGCCAAAAATAAGTGCTGTGATTGGCCATTTGGAAGTCCCTATGTGGATTGTCAGCTTACATTGAGGCTCTGTTTGGAAGTGCACAGTACAACTGTTTTTTATGCAACCAAAACTTGCCTCGAAGTCTGGAATTAAAAAATTAGCACCTGCTTTGAGGCCACTGGGAGAAACATCCAAGGGGTTGGAGAGCAACATGTTGCTCAGGAGCTACTGGTTGGAGATCACTGGGTTAGACACTACTTGGTGTTCCACCAGCCATGCTAGTGATTAGTCCTGTGCTTCTTGTTGAAATCTTTAAAAGTTATTCTGATGGTGACTATACTGATATACTCTATAAGTTATCATTGTTGGTCCTCACTCCTGATGTCCTCCACAAGCTTTTTTGACTGGTTCCTATTACTGATGTCCTCCACAAGCTAACTTCATTGGTCATGGTTTTGTGGTTTATAATATTGATTGGTCCTTAGCAGCCATATATTCTACATCACAAGCCCCCAAACCTTTATTACCCATGAGCCATGCTCAAATGGAAGTTTTGGGGAGTCAAAAAGACACTTAAGTTCCTAATTGTTGCCAAATTAGGGCTGTGGTTGGGGATTTGATGGCCTCATGTAGATTACCACAGTGCAGGACCTTTTTGGAGTAAACCTGTGTCTGTGCCTCTATTTTTTTTCTCAGAAAACACTGGTTGGAGATCTCTGGTTAAGACCATCTGTCTACTTGGAGAACTAAACATGGCTGAAACATAAATGCAGTTTCTTCTGGGAGCTTTCTGAAGGTCCTTTGATTATAATGAGGTTCTAGAATATTATTTTGAGATCTGTAAAGTTTAGAGCACTAGTTCCCAAATGGTTAGGCTAACACCTCTGGAATGGCTTTGTACAGTGGTAAGTGGGGCTACAACAGAGAGCCAGTTATGGTGATATTTGTGGAGAAGGCCTTTGTGTCCTTCTCTAGATGCTTCTGAAAACCCAGCGTTATGTCAGATAGAGTGGGATGTAGGGGTGTCCCTTATTTGCTGGTTCCCAAACTGTTGGGCTGTTGGGTGTCTGCTGGGGGGGCTCAGGCTGAAGGCCAATTAGGATGAGATTTGGAGAGATCTCCTTTTTGTTCCTCTAGATACTTCTGAAGCCTTCAGATGAAGCTTAGATTGAGAGGGATTTGGAGATGCCACTTATTTGCTTTGATACAGCAATAATTTCCTATGGATTTTGAGCTAATAGGACGCTCTACAAAGGTTTCACCTGCAAGAAGGAGTAGCTTGAGCCCAAAAAAGCCACTGGTTTAGAAAGTCAATACCATTCTTGGTTGAACTTAAATATCCATTTTTCTCCTTTCTCTATTATAGTTTTTAGTATAGGGCGTGGGAGGACAAAGGAAACCATAACTCTTTAGATTTTTGTTATTTGTAAAATGTAGCCTATGCAAAGAAGTTTCACTGTGATGACAATAAGGACTATTATTTTAGCTTTAGAGAACCTTTCATAGGTGAGACGGCTCTTAGCTAGTTGCTCACACCACTTTTTATATAGAGGAACAGTTACAGTACAGCTGGGCTGCCCCCTGCTGATTTTATTGTGCTTTATCCTGACCTACAAGCTGGTGCAGCTACGTTGATTATTTCCATTCCCTTCGGGGGGGAAACATGGCAATTTGTTTTGTAACTTTTTTCAGTGTGACACGGTTATTATCCCGTTTGAGTGCCAGAGCGCTGCATGCCCCCCTCTGGCTTGGAAAAGATATATGAGCCTGCTATTCTTTAAGTGTCTAGCTGTGAATGTAGTGCTTGTTCAAACCAATAAAATATATATATATCCATACAATAAACAACAATGCCCCTGATAAAGTTGCTTTGCCATTATAAAGCTTTCCCAGTAGAGTCAGCTGATTGCTAAAAAGAGCTCGTGGCTATGTCAATAAGTAGATAGCATGCACCGTTACTATCGGATCAGATATTCCCATCTTGTGGAAGGGGGTAGTCAGACCTTGCGTTGTCATATTATTGTATAGAAATTATAATAAAATAAACGAATGGCAATACTGAGCCATAAACTACACAATGGAGAGTAATGGAAAAGTGAGAAATGCTCAGGAACTCGATTAACTTTGCCTTTATGACTGGGTTCTGAGTTATGCCTGGAAATTTGTTTGACTCATATATATATATATATATATATATATATATATATATATATAATATGCCTATACTCTTTCCTGGGGCTGCTTCTCCTGTTATGAATTAAAGCTTAGATACAGCATTTATATCTCTGTGCAAGACAGGCATCACAGGACCATTCCCAGGAGATGTCATACGCTTGGCAGTTATGCTTATCCGGACAGCCATATCTCTGCCATCTTGATTTGGTGGGTGACAAATGCTTTGGGTGTGATCAAGCTTCCTTTCCCCAATCACAAAACCCAGGCTGAAACATTGGCAGATAGAATACAGCAGTTTCTAGGGCAAAAAAAAAAAAAAACGACTTGATGTAGTGTCTAAATTTAGCTGTAATTCTCACATTCTAGCTAACACTGAATCTGATGAGGCTGCGGGAATCGGTTGCCTTTCTGTCGGATGGAAGCTGAGCCTGGGCTGTCTTGACTCTTAAAGAAGAGGGGGGGAAATGTCAGTGAGTTTAAGTGCACAGGTTGAGACAATGTCTTTTTGATGCACAGAACACAGGTATAGAAGAATCAAGTTGCCTTCATAAGCCTTGTGATACTCTCTCCTGTGCGCCATAGGGGGTTCAATTCATTATAATGACAAGTGGCATTTCCAGGAATTGTTAAACTGAGTTTCGGCAATTTAATTTCCATACGTTTGTAAGAAAATTGGCATATTTACATTAGCAGAGATGACTGGGAGCTAAGTCCTTCAGTAATTATCCACAGAAACATATTATGTGTATGGCCTCTAGGGGCAGCATTTAGAAACCTGTGTCCTGTTGGCTCCCTCTGTTACTAAGGGCATAGGCACATCCGACCCTTATAAAAAGCTCTAAAACTCATCCTCCATTACCCCCTTATGAGAATAGAGATGGCTCTATAGAGCAGGGGTTCCCAACCTTTTTTACCCATGAGCCACAATCAAGTGTAAAAATAGTGGGACAGCAACAGTCCATACCTTACAACATTTTGGAAACTGAAAGTGGGGCAAACAGATTTGATGCATGGAGTGCAGTGAAAATCTTTTGACCATGACCATTTTTGTGGCCACACCCCCCTTATTACCATGTTCATTTTACAAAATTTGGCAGGTTATGAAACTTTGAACACATTTCTGTGGTTTTTATATGTTATTACAGTTTTGCCAATGAAGGCCAATTGTCCTTTAAGCTGCAAGCCACAGTTTTCCCAATAGACCTGCTTATCTTAAATAGTTACAAATGTATTCTGGGCCCTCTGCCAAAAGCCGATTAAATTTTTTTTGTCTGGCTGTTCAATGTAGGAGATCAAAGAGAAAGTTGCGAAAATTGGGGCAGTTGGAAGGTATGCAACACAAGCATGTAAAAAGTTCTTGTGGGGGGTCAAATAAGGGCTGGGTTTGGCTATTTGGTAGCCCCTAAATGGAGCCATACAGGAGGCTGTGTTTAGAAGTACACATGGTCTTCTGCAACCAACCCTTGCCTTCATGCTTGTAGGCACCTGCTTTGAGGCCACTGGGAGCAACATTCAAGGGGTTGGTGAGCAACATGTTGCAGCCACTGATTGGGGATCCCTGGTATAGACGGTTGGCATATGAGCATGCCAGTCTCAAAGTAAAGTGGCATAGCAGGTAAAATACCCCAGGTTCCCCCTGTGTGCTATAGTCCTAGCACACGGCATTGATTTATATCCAGTAGCCATGCTCAAAAAACAGATGAGGCTTTAGAAACTGGGAAACTAATTGATCCTTCCCCAAAATAGTTACTCGTTAACTGTCTCACATCAGATCCATAATGACAACTGAATTGTCTAATTTGGAGACGGTTCTCCAAGGCAACCTACCATAATGCCTCTTCCCTGGAATATAATGTATGTTCAATCTCGGAACAAATTGCCTATTTCAAATTGCAATCAATTTAAATTAATCCAGAATCTCTGGGTTTACATAAATCATCGCAGACTAAATATATATATCTATACACGAACGCCTGCATCTGTTTACAGCCAAGCAAATTGCCACGCCTGCTCCATCCATTTCTATGAATCGCTGGCAGCTACATGCTATGTAACATCTGTACTCCGTTCTCCCAAAATGCTTATTTTTAGATCATTATAATCATAGGCAACTGCAAAGTGGTAAAATCAAGTTACTACAGATATGGTTTATTGAACATCAGGGTGGTTAACGATTCATATTATAGGCAGTGAGGCCAAGTATTTCTTTTGAACAAATAGGAAGAGAGTTTTTATGTTGGATTGGAGAATAAGGGTAAATGGATATACCCTAGATATACCCTAGAGCAGATGTCAGGATTTTTAGGCTTAAGCCCCACTTGACTATATACCTTTTTGCAGGGAGCCCCTTAGCTCATAGCAGGGTTACAGATATAGAAAATGATTGGTTGGCCATTCAGCTATTATATCAAGATACCAAGACTATCAAGGGCATCTGATGTGTTACATCTTAGTTGGGATCAAGTACAAGGTACTGTTTTATTAAAAAAAAGGAAATAATTTTTAAATATTTGGATTTATTTGGATAAAATTGAGTTTATGTGGCAGGCATCCTTTCTGTAATTCTGAACTTTCTCGAAATTGGGATTTCAGATGATGGATCCCATATGCCTGTATCTGTATAACTTAACTGCTAAAGGTCCCCCCACCTTGGGCCAGTCCTATAGCCTGGAATTGGTTTCCCGAAACAGTGCATAATGCCAACGGAATAAACCCTAGAGAAGACATCAAGGTAATGTTCAAGCAGCCCTTGGGGGTCCACCTTTTTGTAGGGATCCCCATATCTCACTACAAAGTTACAGATATAGAAAAATATTGGTCCATCAGCCATTATTCCAAGAATATCTAGGGTATCAAATGTGTTCCCCCCCCCCAAATCATACTCTAGAGATCAGTGATCCCCAACCAGTAGTTCGGGAGCAGCAAGTTGCTTCCCAAACCCTTGGATGTTGCTCTCAGTGGCCTCAAAGTAGGTGCTTATTTTTTAATTCCTTGCTCGTAGGCAAGGTTTGGTTGCATAAAAAACAGATGTACTACTAAAGAGAGCCTTCTGTATGCTGCCAGTCCACATAGGGGCTACCAATAGCCAATCACAGCCCTTATTTGGCTTCTTCTAGGAACATTTTTCATGCTTGTGTTGCTCCCCAACTCTTTTTACATCTGAATGTTGCTCACGGGTGAAAAAGGTTGGGGATCCCTGCTCTGGATATTTATGCCCATTGATTGCCATCAATTCCAGGAGAAATATCTCAGCAGAGGAAGTAATATGGCAGCAAATATGCACCAGAAGCCTATACCATGCATAGCTAAAATGCCAATATACAGAAGATACTTTCTAACCAGATCCTTAGCAGTTCCT
This sequence comes from Xenopus borealis, assembly GCA_024363595.1. Classification (NCBI taxonomy): domain Eukaryota; kingdom Metazoa; phylum Chordata; class Amphibia; order Anura; family Pipidae; genus Xenopus; species Xenopus borealis. Next base: position 15,336,975 of record CM044442.1, read on the forward strand.
GTTCAGTAATAATCACAACCCATTTACAGTAAGCACTTGTCTTAGAGGAATTCAGTATGGTCTCTATAAAGACCAGTTGTCAGGTATTGGCAATGCTGGTGGCACATGCACCCTTGTCTGCATTTTTGGCAGTTAAATATGAACTTCTGCATTCTTTTTCATTAACTATAATGAGAAATAATGTTTCCAACAAATCCAATAATTTGTTGATAAAAACAAAAACAATTTGTTGAAAAAAAACAAAAACATCAGTTCTACTGTCCGTTATAGAAGAAATTACAACAGATCCCAGTGGTCAATGACTCATCTAGAATATTTCCATCACTGCTGGATTTTTACGTTAAACAGCAGTGTGATTAAGAAAGCTTAGCAAGGCAGAGGAAAGAACTCCAAATTTCAAGCATGCACTTTAACAAAAAACAATTTATTGAGAGAAAACTGCAGAGTGCCAATACATGAATGTGGTATTAAACATAATTATTTAATAAAGGCAATTCAGGAATATCCGTGTCCCTTTAACGCCTTTTTCATGAGTATTGATCATAGCTGAGTACAAACCCTATTTTAGAATCTTGCTCTGAAACAGCAGATAGAATTTCACATATTTATTTTTTTTCCATGAAAACCAATACTGTGATTATGTTACACCAAAGCACATTCCCACCCGGTTTATATAGTACAAAGGATCAGAGAGGATGACCCACTAATATCCGTGGATCTATTTATAGGTAGACCATTTCCAGATACTGTGCTAATATCCATTTTGAGTGAGATTCAATGATGCTTAGACAAAAGCCAGGTTTATGGGAAAAAAAGGTGGTGCCTTAGGCTAGCAGTGACCACTTCCTCCAGGTCCTTCTCAATGGAATCTACAATTAAAGAGAATTCTCAATAAACATGCTGAGCAGGCCTTGCTCAAATGGGATACCTGGGGTGTTTCTCATTGCTGAACATCTAGCTTCTCAAGGGGAAGGAGAAAGGAATGTTCCAATCTATTACAACGACTAGCCCATAAAGTGGAGTGAAATGGGCATTTATTACGGCTTTGAAACTGTAGACGGGTTCCTTGGGAGGATGGAGATTTATGGGGAGGTCATGGTGGATCAACAGCATGACCAGATATCAAGTGTGTGGCAACATTATCCCAATGTAACAGTGATCTGGATTAGGACTCTTGTTTTTGTACTTTTGTTTTTTTTTTTTTAGAGGATTATATTAGAGGCTATTATTTTAGGAAATTTACAGTCTCTATGTAGAATCTCAAATTCCCTATGAAGATCTTCAGTCTGACTTCAGAGAGGAATCTTCTTGTGTTGGGCTCTGTGCCAATGGGGAAGGGGGGTGTTCATTTACCAGCCATAATTAATTACTCCGGTTTTACAACAAATCGTTTCGAGAGCTATTTATCAAGTGCTAAGCTAGTTACACAATCTAAATAATTAAGATAAGTAACCGCTCAATAAAATATTAATGGAGCGAGCGAAACAAAGAAACCCCTAAACAAATCCAAAGCATTTTTTGTTTACACAATTAATTGTAAATTAAATAAAATTTAATCTTAAGATTAAAAAGGCAAACTGTACTCATGTTTAAAGGCGTTATTGTTATTTAAAGGCCAACAGACAGTCTATGGAGGCCAATATTATAATATTGATTAACAGCAACAGCACGTCTTGTGGACATAAGTAGGAAGTGCTATAGCCTGTAGAACAGTATGGTAGGAAATTCTGTATGATTAGTACTTGCTATAAAGAAATTGGGGACCTTCTGTATCATTGTTACTTCCTATGAAGAAATAGGGTATATACACAGTATTGTTATATGCTTATAAGAATGTTACTGCCCATAGAGAAAGAAAGTATATTTCATAGGATTCTTACTGCCTGTATAGAAATGGGGTATATTCTGTAGCATTGTTATTATCTATAGAGAAATATTGTATATTTCATAGGAATGTTAATGCCAATAGAGATAGAAGGTAAATTACATAGAATTATTACTGCCTGTATAAAAAGGAAGTATATATTCTGTAGCATTGTTACTGCCTATAGAGAAATAGGGTATATTTCATAGGATTGTTACTGCCTATAGAGAAATAGGGTATATTTCATAGGATTGTTACTGCCTATAGAGAAATAGGGTATATTTCTTAGGATTGTTACTGCCTATAGAGAAATAGGGTATATTTCATAGGATTGTTACTGCCTATAGAGAAATAGGGTATATTTCATAGGATTGTTACTGCCTATAGAGAAATAGGGTATATTTCATAGGATTGTTACTGCCTATAGAGAAATAGGGTATATTTCATAGGATTGTTACTGCCTATAGAGAAATAGGGTATATTTCATAGGAAAATGGGGTATATTCTGTAAGATTGTTACTGCGTATAGAGAAATAGGGTATATTTCATAGGAAAATGGGGTATATTCTGTAACATTGTTACTGCCTATAGAGAAATAGGGTATATTTCATAGGATTGTTTGTTACTGCCTATATATAGAAACAGGGTTTAATTATAGGAGTCCTTTGTGCTATTTGGGCAGTTTGCTTTCACTTTGGGGATTTAGATTTTGATGGATGGATGTCAAGTTTTTTTGGGGCAAATAATTAGTCCCTGTTCAAAGGCTGTTAGCATTAATGAAGGCACTAAAGGGTCATCTCCTGGGTATTGCGACTATTTAAGTTAATTAGGCACAATCCATCATGAAACTTCAGATGTGACCTGAAAGGATACCTTCTCCTTAGAATTGGGAAGAGGGCTTAACATACCTCGTATCACACCTCAAACAACTATTTTTATTTACAAATCACAAGGAAATTTTAGTAGCTGTGAATGCATTGATCTCTATGGACTACTGCTATTCTACCCTTAAAGGGGACAGTATTACAATAAAACTTATTGGATATGTTTCCCTGATACATTTTAAATAACTGCAAAACATAGAAGGCCCTTCAGCTCCTGAGGTTTCCGATGTGCCTCTGTCCACCCAAGTACACATTTTTTTTAACTATTTGTCAGTTCATTATTAGATATTTAAAGTTAGGGGGGGATGCATTAGCACTATGGTAGCCCCCACCGGTATGTAGAATGGACTGAATGCTATATACACACAATAAGCTGTGCTCGCTCACATCACTGGAAGGAATATACAAGAATCAGAAGAATAGAAAGATAAACCTTTTTTTTTTATAAATAGATATTTCCCCTATAATAAACATCAGCTGTTCCCCCATCCTGAGATTAAGGGTACGTGTCAGGTTCTGTGATTGATCCCTGGATACCACAGTTACAAAATGGCCTCAGGAGGGTTATTGACCCACTCAATGGATATGCCCTGTAGTAGCTTTTCATTGCCATTTAGTTCATGAATCTGGTTGTAGTTCAACAACAACAGCTTGAAAGCCATAGGCTGGTTCTCTTTGCAGTTTAGATGTCATGGCAGGATCTAGGTTTCCATTTAAAGGGCCACATTACTGTGGCAGGATTCTGCATTCTCCAGTATTCTCTGTGTTTATACAGCACCATGATGAGCTCAGCATTAGTATTCAGTATCCAGTTGGGAGCCTGAGACTAGATGAACAAAACTACAGAAAGATGAGAGCAAAAAAAAAAAGGTTATTTTACTTATTGATCCCATACTTTCATAAATGCCCCGTGCTGCTCACAGTGGGGCCCCTTTACAGCTTCCACGTAGCAAAAGCAGCATGAGCCGGCCATAAAGTGGAGAGATCACAGCAATTCATTACTACGTAGAAGTCTGATCTAAAGGGAAAGTTATTTAAAAGAACAGTTCATTTTCTGACCCAAAACGTGAACTTTGGTCGGTGTACTTTTTGGGTTCTACAGATGTCCCCAGGCAGCCTCCTTACTGGCGGAGTATTTAATCATGTTTAAGGGCCTCCTGAAAGGAAACAAAATACTAGAAATATATTTCTTTTTACTTGCATTTCTTTGCAGAATAACATTCCTTAACTTTACAAACTGCAGTGGAAGCAATTTAATGTACATAAAAAGACAATTTGTACAATTTTAATCATAGGATACTATTATTGTTTATTTTATGGTGTTTTCTGCTCTGGGAGCTCCCTTTAATTCTGGAGGACTGGTACAAATCTCCTGCCTGCTTTATACAGATTGAACAAAGGTCATTTAGACTGAGCTCTATGTTTGTGGCACAGTTGATTGAGATTTCTCTTGCAGCCCTGGATACAGGTGAAGGAATCCAGACGAGTGCAGAGCCATTGGCCGTGTTCCCCCACCTGTATCCAGGGCTGCAAGAGAAAATTCTGTCGACTGCTTGTAGACCCTTCTCACGCACTCTCAGGGCCCTCTATAGTGTGTCTGGCCAGATGGACAATATCCCTTTTTTGTAGGACTCGGTTGTTTAGAATGGTATCTGTAGATCTTCTCCAGAAAACCTTTGGTTTCTAAAGAATGATGGACAAGAGAAGGTGCTACAGACACCATCTTGCTTTATTCTATTTATCCCACAACTTCAGCCTCTTTCTAGGAAGAGAGAAATGTTTCCAGGGAGTTTCTCTTCCAGAGAGCAGGGGCTGGAGCAGTTAAAGAAGAACCAAACGCTTTATATTAAAATCCCCTATCCTACATAAACCCCCTCCCTGCTCCTCCCCAGCCTAGGTGTTACACTAAGTAATTGCCCCTACCTCTTTACGTACCCCTCATTGCAGATTCAGCACAACGGAGTTCATGGGCATCATTGTCTTCTCTTCGGTAATCTTCGGGTCTTCTTCCAGCGCTTTGCCAGTTTCGGTCCCTTTCGGCACATGTGCAGTTGTCAACAGCTTTTCTGCGTTTCTGGGGCTGCCGCCCCCCCTTCCCGCTCCACGCTTAAAAATCAGCATCGGAGAAGGTCAAAGAGAGGCGGTATCACTAGTGCATTGAGTGCAATTGCGCTCTCTGCACTAGCTGAGCCGAATTTCCAGGTTAAAACCCGGAAATTCGGCTCTTAAAGTTACAAGAGGCAGCTTTTTGCCGCCCCTTGTAACTGGCTGCTCTGTGCCGCCTGAGGCAAGGTTCTCACTTTGCCTCGTGGCAGGAGCAGCCCTGGTTGACTGCTCCAACTGCGCATGCGCCGATAAGCCACTTACTTCACAAAGATTACCGAAGAGAAGAAGATGGCGCCTGTGGACTCTGCTGCTCTGAATCTGCAACAAGGGGTACGTAAAGAGTTAGGGGCAATTACAGAGGGTAACACCTAGGCTGGGGGGGGAGCATGGAGGGGGGTCTATGTGTGGTAGGGGGTAGGGAATTTTAATATAAAGGGTTTGGTTCTCTTTTAAACCCCAACTGAAGGCTGTGGGCATGTTGTACACATCCCTATCAATGCCAGAAAGCTGAATCTCCAGTCTAGACAAGCTGTTCCATTAGTGCCCTCGAGTTCCGTATTAGTGTTACAGCATGTACGCCAGTCAAAGTCAGGCAAACAAATCAGATTTACTGCTTGAACAATAGCAGTTGTTCAGCCTTAATATTCAAAAGAAAAGTCATTGTGATCATTAACAAAGTATTCTGTCTTCATCTTGTATGTTCATGAGCATGAACATATTGAATAATTAAAAAGCAGGGTTATTTGCAATTCCCTGTTAAATTGAGTCTAAATGAACCTGGATTCTGAATGATTCCCCTTATGCCAGTCTTGTCATCTGTCTACAATAGCTTCCAAATGCTGCCTTTTCTGTCAGAAAAAAAATATTCCCATCTGAGCCGACAGCTTGTTTACTGCCGTCTGCAGACAGATTAAAGGAGCTCATTCACTAGATAGCAATTCTAAAAGTCTCTCAAGTTCCTTCAGGCAAGGGAATTAGCCACGTTTCTGTTCGAGGCTTAACTTCAATTCCCACTGTCCTTGGGAAATCTGGTAAAAGTAGAGCGTTTTAGTTCAATCACAGATGGGGACCAGAAATGTTCAGATCGCCAGCCTCTGGCTGTTGCATTTCCCTGAAAATCCTGTGGGAAACTGCATCCAGTTGTACTTTTATTTGAATGTACAAGGGGATTATCAAGGCACCTGCTGTTTTCTAGAAGTTTTGTGCCAATTACTTTGTCCCATATTTAAATTAAGTGTGGCCCTAACTATCTCCACTCAGAAGGTGCCTGCTGGTAAACACCAATGAGATCACAGAAACGTTTACTACCGTAGGTTGTTCTGCTTGGCACCACCATCACTCATGTGTTTAATGTCCACAGTTGCAGCCTTTGACCACCAAAGGACATCAATGCCTCAATGTTTCCTTAAGACAGTTAATTAATCATTGGGAAGTGCTAACCACAACATTCCCCAGAGCAGTTATCCCCCAACCAGTAACTTGCAAGCAACAAGCCCTTTGATGTTGCTCCCAATGGACTTAAAGCAAGTTCTCGTTTTTTAATTCCTTCCATGAAGACTTTGTAGGCATAAAGACTCAAGTATTCTGCCAAATAGAGCCTCCAGCAGGCTGGCAGTCCTCATGGAGCTACCAAAGATGAAAAATGGATGAAAAAAAGGGTTGAGTACCCCGGCCCTAAGCAAGAGAATTTCTTCCTGGACTAGTAGGATTTGTGACCATTGAATGAAGGCACCATCATTCCCATCCTTCTTTTGTATAGCTGAGCAGCACATATAAGTTAGAAGTTCCCACCACAAGGAAACATAAAAACTCTGAAAGGCACATCAAGTAATTTCAAAAATATTATTTGCTTGGATGTGCTTTATATATGGGGACTATTCCTATGTTTCTATGCCTGAACATGAGACTGTATATTCCTATGAATACCCTCTACAAATCACAACTCAACCGGAATCTAATAGCCCTATAGCAGAGACCTTGTGTAATTGTAACTGGAAATATTATTCTAAGTCACTCAATGCCAAGGTCACCAAGGCGTTAGCAAATAATATCAAGCTTACGAAACATATCAGATCTGGCGCTCTGGTCTATTTCTATCACCATGACTTCCACAAGACAATTTAATAATGTACAGGTGGAACTGAGATATTGGGTGATCCTTTAAGCAATTAATTCACGTCAATGAGGTGCTAACTAGATTGAGAAGGGCTTTGCAGGGCTTTACAACCATTAAGCTCACCTATGGAATACCACCTGGGGAAGAGCTATGCTTTCTACAGCTGCACTCTTCATGCATGAAGCAATAGTCTCTGCCTATGACAACGGGTTTTTAATGCCAAACCCCTAGACTAGTAGAGAGGTTTCAAATGTATTTTCCAAATGTTATTATGGACCATATTAAGGGGTGGACAAACCTGCAAAGTTGGAATTTAAAAAAAGGTTTATCAAACCTACAGGGGCACATACATTTTCCAAAACGAACAACTTCTATTGTTCCAAATTGCACAGTCCAAATCAATAGCATATTATGGAAAGTTAGGGGAAAGGGTTGTCATGATAATGAGTAAAAATATAGCCCATTTAGTAAAATTGTAGTGGGATCCTCCACCAGGGATCATTTATTGTCTGGATCTACTAATAGACTTGCTTATCACTGAACAAATAATAAACAGCAATAGTCAAGAAACAGATACAATTTTGAGTCAATACAAGGGTTTTTGTAAAACATTTCACGTTCAAAAGTATATTTCACAATATTCATCCGTAACCAAAAACATATCCAGAGAGCAAGAAGGGAGTAATTGCTGGCTGAGGGCCTCTGGCTGGAATCTAAGATTGTTCGGTAGAAATATAGTAGTACATGATGGACTGGATGTTTTCTAGCTAACATTTAGAGATGTTGAACATTTAAGTTATGGCTCTCTGGGGGTGAGATCACTAGTACAGTGCAGTACGGATGGAATAGTGTGTTGTGGGAGCCGTCCATATTCACCCTACGCACAGGAGATGTCTATCTGTAGGTCATGTTATTTTCCAAACATTCTCAGCTCCATCCTCCATATTTGCCAGATGGTAACAATCAGTCCAAAGCCCGGTATCTGCCAATGAATACACTGACAATAAACTGCAAGACATTTTTAGGTACTGATTTTTTTTCATGTACTGTTTGATGTTCTCTGTAGCACTGCTAAGTGTGTCTAAGCTGAAATGTATATATCAAAGTTGATACCATTGTTAGCCGGATATCAGGCCATATGACACAGTTCTTGTTTGTTCAGCTGGTCAGGGTTTATAGATGTTATAGCTCAACCAAATTGGTGTGTTTCGGTTTGGGAATTTCTTTCCTACTAAAGAGGTCAAGTTCTACTTTCTGAGTTTCGACAGATAGCCCTAACCAACAAACAGCCTGGATCCCACAACGAGGGAAATCCAATTTAGCTAAATCAAGAGGCATAGTAAGGAGAGATGACACCTATAGTAGCTGTGGGATGCTTTTCTCTGAGAAGGGAGTGTGACTGTGGGATAGCAGGTATAGTAGGGAGAGATGGTGCCTATAGTGACAGTGGGATAATAGTCTCTGGGAAGAGACTGTGGGATAGCAGGTATAGTAGGGAGACATGGTGCCTATAGTAACAGTGGTATAATACTCTATGTGAAGGGAGTGTGACTGTGGGATAGCAGGTATAGTAGGGAGACATGGTGCCTATAGTAACAGTGGTATAATACTCTATGGGAAGGGAGTGTGGCTATGGGATAGCAGGTATAGTAGGGAGAGATGGTGCCTATAGTAAACAGTGGGGTAATAGTCTCAGGAAGGGAGTGTGACTGTGGGATAGTAGGTATAGTAGGGAGATAAGGTGTCTATAGTAGCAGTGAAATATTAGTCTCTGGGAAGGGAGTGAGTCTGTGGGATAGCAGGTATAGTAGGGAGAGTTGGTGCCTATAGTCACAGTGGGATAATAGTCTCTGGGAAGAGACTGTGGGATGGCAGGTATAGTAGGGAGACATGGTGCCTATAGTAACAGTGGGATAATAGTCTATGGGAAGGGAGTGTGACTATGGGATAGCAGGTATAGTAGGGAGATAAGGTGTCTATAGTAGCAGTGGGATAATAGTCTCTGGGAAGGGAGTGAGGCTGTGGGATAGCAGGTATAGTAGGGAGAGTTGGTACCTATAGTAACAGTGGGATAGTCTCTGGGAAGGGAGTGTGACTGTGGGATAGCAGGTGTAGTAGGGAGATATGGTGTCTGTAGTAGCAGTGGGATAATAGTCTCTGGGAAGGGAGTGAGGCCAGTGCTACGCTAATTCACTAAAGAGCGAAGTTATGCTCAGGTCAGTGAATGGTAGTGTAGTTGCGCTAGTGTTACTTCGACCAGGCAAAGCACATTTACGCTAGCCATGCCTAATTTGCATTAGGCGCGAATTTCAAAGTGTAATAGAATGTTACAGCCACTACATTGAACTACACAAGCCCAGGAAACCTTTAATAAATAAAATAATGTTTTCCTATTGCCCTAAACATGTGCCCCCTGTATGGTTGAGTTGCCATATGTTAGGAAATGTAGGGGGGGAAGGAGGGTAACCAAAAAATGTTGCTATTTTTCAAACTATCACCCTACAAAAGGTAAAACACGCCAGTGTTTTTTTGGACAAATTTCCATTTTTTTTCCAAACTCCTATCTATTGTATTGAACTTCGCCTGGTCTGGCCTGGCAAAGTAACGTCTAGCGTAAGTGGTAACGTTCAGTAAAATGTTCATCTTAGTGAATTAGCGAAATTACGATCCTTCATCAGTGTGCAACTTTGTCTGGCGTTAAGATGCGAAGTTGCGCTAGTCTATCTACTTCGCTAGCGAAAATTCACCAGAATCAGTGTTAGTGAATTTGCGAAGTTACGAAATGACGTCACGCTGGCGAATTTAGTGAATTTGCCCCAAGGAGTTATACGGTCATGGGATCCGGAAACCCATTACCCAGAAAGCCTCAAATTACACTAAAGCCGTCTCCCATAGGCTCCATTTTAATCAAATAATTCAAAACCTTAAAACATATTTCCCTTTTCTTTGTATTAATAAAACAGTACCTGGTACTTGCACCAAACTAAGATATCATTAATTCTTATTGAAGACAAAACAATCCTATCGGCTTTAGTTAATGTTTAAATAATATTAGCAGACTTAACATATGGAGCTCTTAATTACAGAAGTACAACAGGTGCCATATCTGTATCTGAACAACAACTAAAGTGTAAGGGCTAGGCCAGACGGGGGGATTCGGGGGAAATTTGTCTGGCGACTTCTAGCCGCGACTTCTCGCCCCCGAACCTCCCCGAATAGCCAGCCACCACTGCAAGGCAATTTGTAGCAATATTAAAAATCGCGCCGCTCCGTGTGAACACGCGCCGGCGTTTTCAAGCTATGCCGGTGCACAGCGGTGGCTGGCTATTCGGGGAGGTTCGGGGGTGAGAAGTCACAGCGAGAAGTCGCCAGGCGACAAATTTCCCAGATTCTCCCCGTCTGGCCTTAGCCTAATAAGTTGAACAGACCTAAGTTATCTCAATTGTGGAATCTCTGTTATTGGTTTAGACCTGTCTTTATATAATGTATAAAGCCAGGGATTGCGTGGTCAAGTATACAGTTGACAATGGCTATAACCATATTTATTCACGATTATTATAATGATTGATAATTCTCTATAAGTGAATGTATGAATAACTCTACTATATTGCAATGATAAACTCTACATCACTCTTGGTTATATATGTTAATGCTTTGGACGGTTTTAAGAATGCAGGGCAAGGACAAAGCATATAACTTTATATTATATAAATTATATTTGTAATATTTTCGATGATTTTCTGAGCTCTCGTCAAAGAGTGAAAGAAAATGAAGGTCTCCAGGAGCTCTCAGCATCAAGCTTAAATGTTAGGTTTTAGTAAAACCCAGCTCCTTCTCACTATACTTAATTCTTTTTATTCAATCAATCTGCATTGATTTCTTTGTTTGTTTAGTCAATGTCGTCTCAAAGTAATTTAATTTCACTTTAACAAGTAGCGTGTTCAATAAACCATTGACCTTAAGGGTTTTTCTTTTTTTTTCTTTTTTTTTTAAAGGGGAATTTATAATAATAATTGTCTCGGTATCACCTTATTTTGTGCAATACACTTGCCTTTAGTTTCATTATTCTCCTTTCTTCTACATTGTAGTTTTTCGGGTTGTGACAAATGGCAATCAGCTGGGGCTGCTGTAGGGAGGGAGGGGCCTGGGCCCGTTTGAAATGATTTTTCTCATCGGGTTACAATAGCTTAGGCTCGAATCCTAATTAGCGCGAGGGTAGGATGTCAAATGCACATAACGAAATACAGAAGAATTATTGCTCTGGTAATAGCTAAAAATTTGAACAGCTTTATGGATTGCTCGGTGACTAAAGCGCTGCTGGCTTTTAAAAGCTTTGTAAAAAAGGTTACTTTCTGTAGTCACCCGTAGAGTGCCTATTTATAAAAACATCCAATCATTTTTTTGTTGCTATAAGTAATATAGGCACAGGGTAAAAACTAAATGTAATATTAAATCCATAACCGTCCATGTACTGTGGAACGTATTGAATTGCATCTGGGCGAATGAAAATGGCACAGAAGAAAAGCTTTTAGAGAATAAGTCGTAGGGGTCTGCACTCGAATTGTCAGTTGGAAACTTCTTTCTTTCTATAAACAGAGTAAGCAGTGGTTGTCAGGCTTTTTCAGCTCAAGCCCACCTTAAAGAACCAGCCTTTGTCAGGGCCTCTTCTTAACATAGCAAGGTTACATATAATTGGCCTTCAAAGTAGGATTTTAAGTATATCTAGAAGACCAAGTCTACATTTTACCCAAGTCTTAACTGACATTCAGGCTGAGCATCCCCTGTAATTGCTCCAAGCCCCCAGAATACCAGATTGTGGGGGTCCCCAACACTCAGTTGTAAAAAGAATTGTGGAGCAACACAATTTTGAAAAATGTGCTGTGATTGCCCCTGTGTGGATTGAAAGCTTACAAGAGGCTCTGTTTGGCAATACACCTGGTTTCTATGCAATCAGAACTTCCAAGGGATTGGTGAGCAACATCCAAGGGATTGGTGAGCAACATCCAAGGGATTGGTGAGCAACATCCAAGGGATTGGTGAGCAACATCCAAGGGATTGGTGAGCAACATCCAAGGGATTGGTAAGCAACATCCAAGGGATTGGTGAGCAACATCCAAGGGATTGGTGAGCGACATCCAAGGGATTGGTGAGCGACATCCAAGGGATTGGTGAGCGACATCCAAGGGATTGGTGAGCGACATCCAAGGGATTGGTGAGCGACATCCAAGGAATTGGTGAGCAACATGTTGCTCACAAGCCACTGCTTTGGCATTGCTGGCATAGAGGAACACATGCATTTCCTGATCAGAAGTGAGTTTTAGTTTTAGAACAGAAACATAGAACTTAAAGCTAAATGCACCCTTAAGGCCCCCATACACAGGCTGATAAAAGTTGCCGACACACCAAGACGGCAGCTTATTGGCGGTGTGTGAGGCCATCCAATGGGCTTCCCCGATTGATATCCAGATCGAAAGTCGACCAGAACTCGATCGTGCAGTTTAAAAAATACTGTCGGATTGCAGCTGCATCTGTGCATGCATACGGTTCTGCCATCCAACTGCCCGTTTTGGATGCTAAAGGGGAATTCAAAACCCCCATGCGCTGCAGTTGGAGCCAGATCCAGGAAGATGCCGTTGGAAGAGAAGATGGCCCCTGTGAACTTCGCTGAAGGGGACCTACACAGAAGGGTAAGTAACGACTTAGGGGCAATAGCTCAGGGGGAGAGGTAGGCCAGGGGGAGGAGGGAGGGGGGCCTATGGGGGTGGGGGGGATTGGCTTAGCGCCAGGGGGTTTAATTCCCCTTTAATTATCTGATTGTTGGGCCTATGGCCCATGATCGGATCAGCCTGATATCGCCCACTTCAATGTGGGCATATCGGGGAGAGATCCGATCATTTGGCATCATCACCAAACGAGCAGATCTCTGCTTAAGCATGCTTAATTGGAAGAGCCATACAAAGTTTTCAACATATTCATACTATTGTGATAATTCTGGCAAACAGCCTGCACAATCAAATAGCAGTAAGTGAAGGGGAACTGTGCCTTCTCTTTCGTATCTGCACCCATGAACCAACTTTAACCATTGAGCCATGCCTTGCCTAGCTAACCAAGAGTTGTCACTCAAAATTCTCATACTGAATAGGTGGGCCTCCTGTGACCAGCCTTTGTACAGTATCTGATCTCATGCTGCATGCAGCTATATTAAAAGTATTATGATGTCATTGGAAACCAATTACAACCTCTGCAGGGCAATTAAATCCAAGGAAGAGCAAGCTGTTAGGTTCCCGCTGAAAAAGATACATAGTGCAAAGTTTTATATATAAATCACTTTAATGAAAATCTCCCTAGGAAGGAAATTGGCAGAACTCTCAGATGGACTAGTAATTGTTAAAGCTTTGCGATAAATCAGATTTTTTTTTCTTTCTTTTTTTCTCACCAAGACCGGAGTCTTCTGCCATTAATGCTAGAAATTCTACTGTGCTAAGAAGGGTCCAATAAAAATATTATCTTTAAGCAAAATGTAGATAGGGTTTTACTTTTCAGGGGGAATATGTGTGACTTCTTTTCAGCAAGTTAAAAAGACGAGTGGGGGGCAAAAGGAGGTGGCAGAGGACGAGAAAGAGTAGGAGGAGAGCATTTGACCTTAAAATTCCCATATGGCACAAGCTAATAAAGACGACATACATTTCAATCATGTAAAGAGGCCTTTTAGCATTTGTAGTTGCCATGAAAGAGGAGGGGAAGTTATTTAAAACAAATGGGTTTTTAGCCCGCTGATGTGCAGTGAAAGTGTTTTTGCCCTTGGCTTTGCCCACGTACAATAGTACAAGACAAGTCTCTTGTTAATCACAGCTCACCAACAGCGAATTCTCACTCTCACGTTTTGAGGTTAAAATTAACTCAATTTTACCTCCTCCCATCAGTCTCCATTGGCAACAACAAGCTGCCATTCCTTAAAAACCGGTTTCATGCCAATGGCTTCTGAATACGCTTTTTTTTTTTTTTGGTAAAAAGGCTGAGCGCCGGGGGAGTTGAAAATGAGAACAAGCCATGAAAAGCCTATACATCATCTGGACACACAGAATGGAACAGTTCATTAGACAACATTGGCTATCTTCCTCAAAAGCTCATTGCATTACAAAGCTTGTTTGAATAGGGCACATGGCCGGGTGCCAGAATGTGGGGAAACAGAATCCTGACTGTAATTTTTTTTTTCTCTACGCAGGATAATGTAGAAGGGGGTGATATAAATACACAATCCCTTTGTAAATAGTATCTATTAATACTGTTAATATTTGTACATAATAATATGTACAAGAATTTGTTCATGAACCTTGTGTAAACTGCAAGAAAACGACACCATTTGCTTTATCTACCTTTAATGCAGCATTCCAGGGTAGTTTGGCACCCAAAAATATTGTGCCCGTTGCCACTTGCACCTGCGAAACTTGGACTTTTATCACAAATGAGAAGCAAATTGTATGTAGCACTGTGTCCCCTACGTGAGATTTATCTGGCACAACTGAAATTACATATAGGGGCACTACTCAATAGGAGCCTGCTCAAGTCAGCCATAAAAGCTGCAATTTATAAGTCAAAACTGGAACATTGGCGCTAGTACAGGTGAACACATACAAGAGCAACGCATTTGTGAAAGGGCACTATTCTCATCACATTACTATTCTCATTACATACCAAAGTCTAATAGGCATAAATTATAAATATAAGGTGGTAGATATAGTTTTAGTGATATAAGCACGTTGTATCCCAAAGAGCTCACTTTCATATTTCTTGTCTGAAATTACAAAATGAAGAACCACTAATAGCTACTGTTTACTGAAGTGTGTGCATGGAAATTAGCTGTATACATTGATTAAGTGTATGACAGCTTCTACCCATATCAGTAAAGACACACATTTTTATAGGGGTTTTCTGCGCAGAAAATCCTATGCTTTCCTAAGCTTCCACCATAAAATTAAATGATTGGTGACCTAATGAGAAATATAATAGTGCAGGTATGGGACCTGTTATCTAGAATGCTTCAGACATGGAGTTTACCGGATAATGGATCTTTTCGTAATTTGGATCTACATAACTTAAAGGGATACTGTCATGGGAAAATAGTTTTGAAAATGCATCTGTTAATAGTGCTGCTCCAGCAGAATTACGCACTGAAATCCATTTTTCAAAAGAGTAAACAGATTTTTTTAGATTCAATTTTGACATGGGGCTAGACATATTGTCAGTTTCCCCCAGTCATGTGACTTTGCTCTCATAAACTTCAGTCACTCTTTACTGTTGTACTGCAAGTGATTTCACACCCTCTCTTTCCCCGCAACAGCCAAACAACAGAACAATGGGAAGGTAACCAGATAACAGCTCCCTGACACAAGATAACAGCACCCTAGTTGATCTAAGAACAGCACTCAATAGCAAAAGCCAAGTCCCACTAAAACTAATTCAGTCACATTAAGGGCTAGGCCAGACGGGGAGATTCGGGGGCATTTTGTCTCCTGGCGACTTCTCGCCGCAACTTGTAGCCCCCGAACCTCCCCGAATAGCCACGTACCCAAGCGCACCGGCGTTGCTTGAAAACGCCGGCGCGTATCCACACGGAGCGGCGCGCTTTTTGAAATCGCTCCAAATTGACTCGCGAGGTAATTTGGAGCAATTTCAAAAAGCGCGCCGCTCCGTGTGGATACGCGCCGGCGTTTTCAAGCAACGCCGGTGCGCTTGGGTACGTGGCTATTCGGGGAGGTTCGGGGGCTACAAGTCGCGCCGAGAAGTCGCCAGGCGACAAAATGCCCCCGAATCTCCCCGTCTGGCCTTAGCCTTAGTAGGAGAAATAACAGCCTGCCAGTAAGCAGTTCCATCCTAATTTGCTGGCACAAGTCACATGACTGGGGGCAGCTGGGAAACTGACAATATGTCTAGCTCAATGTCAAATTTCAAAACTGAATATAAAAAAATCTGTTTGCTCTTTTGAGAAATAGATTTCAGTAGAATTCTGCTGGAGCAGCACTATTAACTGATACGTTTTGAAAAAACATGACAGTATCCCTTTGAGTCTACTAGAAAATCATGTAAACATGCAAGCTACTGTTTTATTATTAAAGGAAATCATTTGTGAAAAATTTGATTATTTGGATAAAATGGAGTCTTTCTGGATAACAGGTTTCTGAATAACAGATCCTATACCTGTTGTATATTATATTTTCCATTTTGAACAGTTGAAGATGTAAGTCCTGTACCATACTTCATTCAATCTTCCCATTTCTACCGTAAGGCAACAATTAGTATGTATTGTCAATGCTCTACCCTGTCGAATGTATTTACTTGCAGTTGCAAATATCTAACCACAGTGGAGACTTAATAGTTGCCTCCTTGCCCCTCTGAAACCAGTTGCATATTAAATCCATGTGCTGAACGGCTAATTATCAGTCCATTTAGAAGCCCGCAGTGGTTTCTATGCAGCAGTATAGCATGCAAAGTTAAGAAAAATAAATTGCTTAAAAAACATGCAGCATGAGGGTTTTATAGTGTTTGGTTTTATGATGTGGAAAGTCTTGGAGGATTTTTATAATGATGTCAAAGCACCAGGACCTGTCCTTGCATACACAGAAAGCGCTCCTCTCCTTCAATAAGGCGCCATCCTGTTAATGGGGAGAAGGGGAAAAGGAGCTTGACCGAGCCCTTGATTAACCAAAACTTCCCAGCGAGCCACTGCCTGGAGATTCCAAGAGACTAGTGTTGAACATAAAGGACAAGTTACATCAGGCTGATAGGTCTATCACTGAGATTAGCAGTAAGTTCTTCCTCTTAAAGTGTCTCATCATTACTGGTTTGTACAGTTAAAGGTTAATTACAAGATCGCGGGCCTACAAAAAATAATAATTGCTGCAATCATTCGAGCACCTTGTAATGTGCTAAACCCAAACCCTCTCATTCCTCTGCCGTTGTAAATTGTAAATTGGAACGTTTTACTGGTAAGGTCCTTCATATAGAACAGTGATTAATAACCCTCACTGCTCCAACAATTATTACTAATTAATCAGTGGATAAAACCCAGCAAAAGGAATGCCCGGAGGCAGTGGCGCTTAATGGCTGCACAAATCAGCTCTCCCATTTCATTGAAATAAAAAAAAGAATTACAGGATTGTGATATTATTTTAATGCAAACCATTCTCCCAGCTCCGCATTCACATGGATCCCCATCTCGCTCGCTTATCCTACTAATTAAAATTTTTTTGTCCAAGATTCTGCGTAACGTCCTAAAAGCACTAATTCTAATCATTAAATCAGTTGGGTACATCAAAGGAGACACTTAATGGATTTAGATTTTTTTATATCCACAATTAAATGGTTATTCCTGTCTAATTGCGCTAATTACGTTATTTTAACTGTGTTGGCACAGCAAATCTCCAGTAGGGGGTTGATGAAGGGCAAGTACAGACTGGGTGCCAGTTAGGGCTGATGGTGGAAGAGTTGGCATTGGAACAGCGTTGGCTGCACTCATGAAAGTCAACTTTATCCTCTACCAAAAGTAATAACTTTGATCAATATTAGATTAAATAGAGAGAGAAAAGATTTAATAGTGTATAATGTCAATAGTAACGCAGGATAGAGGCAGTTGTACTTTATATTGGTGTTGCCGCCATTACAAATCATGGGGCCCTGTATAACAGCGCTAAAGAAGGTAACCC